>OY728130.1:1440657946-1440978337 GCA_963277665.1 Viscum album | reverse complement strand
TGGAACCTTAATTGATTATCATCATACATGGACGTCTTGATTGTATGCCTCGGGCCCCAACCTTATAAACAATAATTTAAAAAGGTGATTGTTCGGAGACATCCTAGCTTAGGCCAAAGCAGATAGTATCGAACGGGTGTTCCATGGGGATCCCGGGCTGACATGGTTTATTTATTTATTACCTTAATTTATTATACTTACATGTTGTTCATTGTATATTCACGGAATGAATAGTGTTAGACACCGTTGGTGGTGCCCTACTAAGTTTTACTCACACCCTATTCAAGACGTTGATTAGTACCCGAACAAACTTCATCGATACAGGTAAGGACAAAGGGAAGTGTCCTATGGACGCTTGATTATCGGTACTATGGTGGAGTATGGGAGCGAAGGATCGAGCTAGCGCTCATGATGCTATTGGATATAGTTTTTGTCCTTTGTGTTCATTTTTGTATATCATGCATTGAATTGTATGTTTGTTGTCATGTACCCCATGATCCTCTTTTTGTATAGCATCATGACATCATCATTTTGTATATGACTCTCGATATTGATTTTGTTTGATTATAATTATTTGGATAATTTGCTTCTATTATTTCCATTATATTGTTTCTGTTGCTTGCTGCTATTATTCACCAATGTGCTCCACTCAGATAAAGGGGGTATAGTCTCCCCATTGTACCATCACAGACATTCGTTGTTAATCGGCAGCCTTTGGTGTACGGCGATGCGCACTTGAGACCACGTGACCAACTGGGTTCGGTTACTTATGAGTAAACCGGATCTGAGACGTTACACACCATGTATCCTACTACCCACACCATATAGTTCAACCCTGCATAGATTAGACTTCAGCGAAACATACACTGCTTCTAGACTAGGCTCAAAAGTCATATTCTTGGGAGTATGTGTCGTGTACTGGGTAATCTTCAGTGTTTCTCATAACTTCTCTCTCGAGTGTCAAAATCGGACAAATAAATAGTATATTATGAGTGTCTCTCTACAGAGCATGATGGCATGATCCACTTAGACATCAGAGATCATTTTAAAGGCATTAGGAGTAGTTCAAGGATCCTAGATCTGTAGATATGAAGGTACAGTTTGAGTGAGGCATTCGGGGCAATCATGGAGTTTAAGTACTCCCCTATGTGTTAAGGCACATCCCCTCATGTGTGGGGTTTACTCCCCTATAGACATTCCCATAACAAGGCATGGTCCCCCATATGAAAAATGGATTCATGACTCCTCTGTGTATCGAGATGCGGACCTTTATCCATGGAGTCGGTACTCCCCCATGTGTCAGGATGAGGTCCTCCACGGGGTTCAGGTACTCCCTTGATCGATGTTCATACTCCTTAATGAGGTGTGGTCCCCCTCTATTGATGCATAGAGGTGGCATAAAAGTTTCAAATGTCAGTGTTCATGTGTTCGGTGATGTTCTAGATATCCTGAGTACCTTTCAATGTATGATTTACCGAGCTTGAAGGATTGGGACTTTCCCTACCTTTCTTTAGTCATCGTGAAACTTAAAGAATGTTTGAGATTATCATGTTTTGAGCTGACTTTTTATCTTACCCCTTCTTTATATTTTGGGGTGTTATATTGTGTATGTTTATACTCACCCTTACACATGCCTCATGCTTACATGTGTTGTGTTCGTACAAATGATGCGTGAATCGATGGAGACTTTAATAAATAAGGTGTTGGTGGTGTCTCTGTGTAAATGAGCTTAGTGGTGATTGTTCCTGGTGAAGCTCGAGTTGGTGTTGGCATGATGTGGAGTACACCTATTCCAGTTGTTCGAGGGTGGTCTTTACCATGGGATGTTGGGCCTTATATTTTTTCCATATTATTATTGTATTGCTAGGACGATTAGCATGTGTTGTATGCATGTTATATTATAGTTAAATATATTTATTTGGTTTGCATTGTTATATTGTTTCAGAGACGTGGTTGTTTATAGGTTTATTGGCTAAGGTCTCCCATTTGTGTGATATTGTCGCAATCGTACTAGTCACAACCTCTGACCTATTAGAGGTGAGCTTGGAATGGCACACTTGGCTTACGACTAGCCCGAGAGGGGGGCAGTGGGCCTGCTCACGTCACACTGCATGTCCCTCCACAAATAAATGTATATGAGTGTCAAGATTCTAACCTCATGCTCATCCAAACTTGAAGAATTTGACTTCAAACCAGTGTCACCAAACATCCATCCACTTATGGGTGCCTCAAATATAGAAATTGTCCCCTCATATCGGGAGGTGCTCCTAAAACCAGGATCAACCCTCCAAGATGTTGCACCTATAACTGATGAAATCTCATTCTAACTAATATATATGCCAATAACAATCATTATTAGCCCCACCGCCAAGGCATTTGAACTTGGGGAAATTTAAAAATGCCCTAAGTGACTTAATCATAATTAAAAAGTGGCCAAAAAAATAACCCTTCTGGACTAAACAAACCAATAAACTACCTACCCCCCAACCAATAAACTACCTACCATAGGCAAAGTTGACTTTGATGACATCTAAGAATTGGTGAGAGATAAAATGTGAGTTATGGACCGGCCTCTCACCACTAATCAATACTTCATAGGTGCATCGAGGAGGATTGTATTTCATGCCTTCATCATAACTTATGGGACTCAATTATTTCAATTGTCAAAGTATATCATATAATGAATATAAAGAACACCAAGATGTTTAATGCGAAATGTTGGCAGGTTGTCCTTCATTCCCTAGTGTGGATCCATAAGTCCAACAAACATGAATACACTTGCATTGATAATCTAAAGGCAGACTAGTCAATCATCGAGGAATCATCCACCCATGTACATAGAAAATGATGGGGGAGATACGTTACATGACATTTCACCCCTCATACATCGACATACAATACTGTATCGGTGAACCTTTCCCTAAAATAATCACTACAAGAGGGGTGAAATGTCATTATTTTTTATGGTACTTCAAACCCAAGATAAAACAATGTCAACGGGGTGGCTTGAAGACCACATCACCAAGACATAAAATAAGTGAGCATAGAGATATCAAGAAAATGACTGCCTTATCCATGAAACTGTTCACATTGAAACAATTGTGCTCAGCGCAAGAGGGGTGAGACCTCTTGAGACAAAGCTTCCTATCATACAAGTCACCCCCATCCAATATTGGCTCACTCAGGGGTACAAATAACAGAAGATATTTTGTACTCGATGCTTTCCAGAATATGATCTCAAGAGGCAAAAAGAACCACATCTCCCATGGTATCATCCTAGGGAAAATCTCACCATCTCCCGCGTCACTATCCAAATTAAAACTCATCCACAGCGGGGCATCCCCTAAGAAAAGAAATGGTCACAAGGCCAAAGACACTCCCCCCAAATATTCAGAGGGCTGATTTCCCATTTTAATCCATGCTCAGTGGAAGTCTGAGGTAATTCCCTTAGGATCACCTGCTGCAACGAATCCTCCAGTTCACTATAAAGAATTTCTCTGAACAATAAGAAAAAATTCCTCAAGGTCCGCAAATTTGTAAGCCCCTCCAATATATTGGCTACTAAAGCTGATAATGATGACCTCCTTGATGGGTACTCTGAACTTGATGAAGACCCCTACTATATAAACACTGATGAATTGTTCCCCGCGTTGTATGCTCAATCAAATGTTGCGGTTGAAATCACTCAGGGTAGACGATGAACTAAAGAGAGATGAACCATCATTGGGCAACGCCTCTCACAATGAAATACTTGAAGGTGCACACACCAAACAATAAATACAAAGCCAGGCATGGGGAACCCCTCCTAATCATCCCTCACCACCTGCCCGTTGAGTTGTAAATAAAGACAAGGGCAAGGGTGTTTCCTTGTCTTCAACCCACCCATTGCTTGAAGCAATCAAGCCCCTCTATACTAATGACGAGATGGCCAAGTTAGCACAGGAAAATTAAAACTTTTGGTGAATTAATGCTGAGCTTTTCCAAGGAAACATACCCAGAAATCATCTCACCCTTCTTGATGATCTACACCTATAAAATTAAAGAAAACTTTATAGATTTAAAATAGATTATTTCTATTTTAAAAATAGTGGTGCAATTTCAAATCATTTTTGCAGTACAATATAAATAAAATTTTATGCAATACAACTCATTACCCTTTTTTCTTCATAAAGAATGATGACTAATAATGAAATCATCACATCACAGTTATAGTAGAAGACAAATCAGTTGAATGGTATAATTTAATTTTAATCAGAAATGATCACAGCAGAGAGTCCAAAGGAATCGTTCTCCATTTATTAAAAGATAAAAAGAACTACAAGAGGAGGTTGGGGTCAAACACATTAACCTTCCCTAAGCCTGATAAAACAAACAAACATCAAAAGATGAAAACATAACAGCCACAAAAACAAACGCGAAAAAACATCATCAGTTATCATAGTATAAAATCACACTTCCATGGTATTCCCTTGAGACCTCATGGCCATAGTACACTTGTGAATAATCTTTCCTACATCTTGATTACTTAGAAGGTACAGTCCGGAACCCCTCGTGGTCAACAAAAATCTTCTTAACCATTTTAGAGCATCTTTATATGCATTATCCACCCGAGGTGATCCCTCGTGGTCAACAAAAATCTTCTTAACCATTTTAGAGCATCTTTATATGCATTGTCCACCCGAGGTGGATCCTAGGCCAAATCAGCCCAACACACCATAATCTTATTCATCTCCATATGTCTATTAATATCCTCTTGTATTTGAGAATATTGGGAAAATTCACTTCAGCCTTCCTACACAGATTCCCAGCCCTACAACTCCCTAACAAACTCCAATTTTTCATGACCCTGTATAGCAACCCTATCTTGATGACCAACATACATCAGAGCAATTCAACTGCTTAGTCGGTGATTCATCTATTCCCTGCACTTTCACCCCCTCCTAAACCATTTGTGTATCCAATTGAAAACCCTGCTGATCAGTTGCCACCACCTGCCCCTCAATCAGTCATGGCCCCTGTGAACTATGACCACTATTTGCAGAAACCAGAGCACTTCCCATTGGTCGCTCCCTATCCACAACCAATGGACGTAAAATAATAAGCTCTGTCAAGCTAGGTACCATCCCCTATTCCACACCAATTGGGTTATATTGTATAGGCTCCCCATGATCTTGCCCCTCATCCTAATCTCTAGAAGCATTGACCGACCTATCAAAAGTTATCGTATCCCTAGCCCCACCCAATTCCCTCCTCGACTTCACCCCACAGAAATTAGACATATCATGTCCCTTAAAGGAACAAACACAACACAACTCGCATTTGCGATAGTTTGAATGTGTCCAATAGATTGAAAAGAACAAAAAGATGGGATCCTCTCATATTCAATCTGCAGACTAATCTTATCATCAATGGTAGAAAGAACCACTTTGTTAATTATGGTGGATGATAGATCCACTTCAACGAGAATCCTAACATAATAACTAAAACAATCCTCCTCAGTAACTCTATCCATTTGAATCAAAATCTCAGCCGCAGATTCAATATCATATAATACGGAGGTGCCAAAAAATCCAATTAAGCCCAGTGATTTTGATCCACATTTGAACCCAATTATTGTGAATAGAAAAAGGATTAAAGGGGTAGTCCCATTTTTGTATGCATAACATTTCTGGTTTCAATGTGATGGAGCCATGTCTGGAAGCATGCTGCTTAGATCTTCAGAAGGAAAGATCATATGAAAACAACTTCACACAATAGGTATTCATTTCCAGACCAAAAATCCCCATATGGAAGATAATTTATGAATCAGATCTTCAGATCTCCAGGGCTTACCTCCGACAGAAAGAACAATACATGAAGCAATTGAAAACATACCAAGCTTAAATCTGTCCAACATGGCTTCCTTGTTAGCTATAACATGAGTGGTAGTTCTCTTCTCGGAGATCCGCTCAGGCGCAACTTCTTTGAAAGAGGCGGAATGCCTTCGGTTTTAACCTTCATCAATCAAAACCCCACTGCGAGCAGACAATACATAATCCCTAATTTTTTTCAACGATTCAGACAGTCGGACCAGATCACCTCCAGCCAAGAGCTCCACGGCCAGTGACAAATAGGAAGGAAACAGCATCACATGGAATTCATGATGTGAAATTCAATCATTCTAGTTGTATTTTGAAAAATGATTCCTATGCAGAATTCATTGAAGAGTTTTTTAGGTAAATCCATATTGAGAAGGAGAGCGTGTGAGATTAAATGAAGAGACAAAGGGTCTGTGTATAAATTAACTTAGCAACACAGACTACGTTGACCTCAAGATGTTATCCAAGTCATTTCCTAATCAAGTTAACTCGATGGGATGTTATCTACATCGCACATCTAGAAGACAGTGTTGGAAAGACAATTCTATATGCATCGCGGTTCAAGGAGTCACAATACCAACATAGTCTGCGTCCAACAGGGAGAGACATAAGCCAATGCAGCCCCACCTCCTATCTCAATGCTACGAAAAAATTTCATTGTTGCCTAGAATTATGTATCAATAGAGCGGCAATTCAAGGAAACTGCGCATGTTGACTTACTAGGATAGCATAAATCAATAATTCAATATAGCAACATTCCCTGGGATAATAATGGAAGGTGGCACCAAGTGTTTCTGAATTCAAGAATGATAGCACAGGCAACGGAAACGTCAGTACTACAAGCATTACTCAAGGCAGTGAAGCCATATCAATGTTTTCTGCATTGATGCCTATGGCTGTGAAAGGGGGAGATCGTAAGCAGTGTTATGGTCCACTATTTTTTGAGAAGTTGAAATTTCAAGGACCTGCGTCAACGAAACTAACAAAACACAATAGTAATTAATATATCAAAATAAGAAGATATTGTTGGCATCACAATCTCAACGTAGTGACAATATTTCAATACCCAAGAATCAGTTAGGTGGAGAGAGAAATCATTCCAATGTTGTCGCATTGTCACTCTCAATACATCATTACATTTATAATGTCATCTACATCCACAACGCAGACAACGTTGGTACCCAATCGAAGCTGGAGTAAGGAAATTGTTGATATTATATAGTTTGATCTGCAACATGCATGAATGATTTAGATAAAATCTTTAATAATTTATTAACACACCAGAAGTCTTCAAATGCTTAATAAAAAGGGAAGAAAGGAGGCCAGATCCATGAGATCTATGGATGAAGTTCAAGGAAATGTGGAGGATATGCATAGCATGTGGGGACAAATATAATCCCAATACAAAACTATCTAACAGTTAGACCCTATTTTAGTGTAATGGGTATTTCCGAGTCCCGCATCGAAATATCCCGCCTTGTAATTATTTTTACTCATCTATAAAAGGGGAATTCGCCACCTACATGGCATCAGAGGGAAAATCCCATTAATTTTTTTATCCCCTCTTCCGAGTCTTCCCTACGCGGCCACCACCCCCCTGCAGGTCTGCCCTACGCGGCCACCCCCCCCCTCTTGCGGCTCTGCCCTACGCGGCCCTCCAGCGCCTCCTCTGCTGTGCCTCCCTCCCCTCTTCCGAGTCTGCCCTACTCGGCCACCCCTCCCTCCTGCGGGTCTGCCCTACGCGGCCACCACCCCCCTACGGGCTGCCCTACGCGGCCACCCCCCCCTCTTGCGGCTCTGCCCTACGCGGCCCTCCAGCACCTCCTCTGCTGTGCCTCCCTCCCGCGTAACTCTGGTAGAAGCCTCTCCTCGACAGATCTCCCCCTACCGGCGTCTCCTTCCCCGGCGTCCTCTCCCCGCTATACGCGACGACCCCGAACTCCCGGCTCCCGCATCACCCACCGCGGCTCCCGTTCTCGCCCCCCCCCCCCGATCCCGACGACCGCCGTTGTTCCACGCGGGCCTCCATCCGGATCACACCCGCCTCCAGCGACTCCCTCCTGCTCTTTCTCGGCGCCCTCATCCGGGCGCAATTGGCCCACAGCCCGCCTCGACGCGCTGCTCCCTGCGCTCGCCTCCACGACGGCTTCGCTCCGCCCTGCGTCGTCCCGTCCCTCCCGCGGCACCCGTCTCGCGGCTCCCGTCCCTCCCGCGGCTCCCACCCAGCGAGTGCGCTCCGTCCCGACGGGATCCCCGCCTCCCGCGGATCCTCTGCCTGATGCCTGCCCTCCCGGTTCTGTCCGGTTCCGAACCTCCTCCCTGTGCGCGTCGGCCAGCCGCTCCTCATTCGGCGCTCCCCTTCCAGTCGCTGCTCCCGGCGCCACTAGCCCTCCCAACCCAGGTGTGACGCGCCCCGGCGCCTCTGTTTCTCCCGACGGAACACCAATCTCCAGGCAGATACACCTCCGCCTCTAGACCCAGGCGCGACCCTCCAGTCGGCCTCCTCTGCGCGTGCCGGCACACCGCCTCCATCGCGCCTCCTCCCTTGCGAAGATCGGCCCACCCTCCCGGCACCTCCCGATCCGACGTGGCTCTCTCCAGACGCCGCACGGCCCGCCTGTCCCGACGGGCTCCCTCTCGGCGCTTTCGCGGCACGTCCCGGTCTGCTTTCGAAGCAGCCACCAGGCACCGCCCTCTCGGCGGACATCACCCGGCCCACCAACACTTCAATGGATGGCTTGTCCGCCCGCAGCCCTCCGGCACCACCTCTGGTCGCCAACTCTCCTGCAAGGACGCACCCTCACTTCCATTGTCAGCCTTCTCGTGCGTCTGTGCGACCGTCTGAGCAGTTGTCCCATCCTCCTTCATCAGGACTTCCGCAAGACGCCCCCCCTTCATCCAGTGACTGTTACAGAACGATGCTCTCGTCGGAGGAGATTGTCTTAATACACTCTTATTGAGCAACTATACCACCATCCTCTTCTCCAGCCCCCATTGCTCAGACTGGCAGCTCTACCGCATGTGTTTCTCATCAACAGACTGCTTGGATGTTTGACTCTGGTGCGTCAGAACATCTCAAAGGGGACTCCAGTATATTCACTACCTGTCATCCGTACACAGGTGTCTCTACAATTACTGTTGCTAATGGCTCAAAAATCCCTATTACGGGATTTGGCACATGTCCCTTGACCCCGTCTATTCACCTGATGTCGGTCGCTCATGTTCCTCAAAGTCCATTTAATCATATCTCCATCAACAAACTCACCACCGACTTAAATTGTGTTGCTACTTTTACCTCATCTGGTATTGTTTTTCAGGAGCGGAAGACGAATCAGGGGCTTGGTCAAGGCTATCTTCGAAATGGGGTTTACATGTTTAATACCCCACCATTTGTTGTTTGCTCATCCGCCTCAGCCCGTGCTCTTGACCTACATTCTCGGCTTGGTCATCCACCGACTTCCACCCTACATAAACTTTGCCCCCAATTCAGTTTTCACTTATCTTTCCATTGCGAATCCTGCAAATTTGCCAAACATCATCGGGTGACGTATGTTCCTCGACCGGAACCACGTGCACCGAATCCTTTCGATCTTATTCATTCTGATGTCTGGGGTCCTTGCAGGGTTCCTAGTTAGTCCGGGTACAGTTATTATATCACCTTTATTGATGACTACTCCCGCATGACCTGGCTTTACCTACTTCGTGATCGGTCTAAAGTTTTTTCTACCTTTCAGACCTTTTATAATGAAATTCATACTCAATTCTCCACCTCCCTTAAATGTCTCCGCTCCGACAATGGCCGAGAATATTTATCCACTTCCTTTCAGCAGTTTCTCAAGGATAAAGGCATCATTCATCAGACCTCCTGCCCTGACACACCTCAGCAGAATGAAGTGGTCGAGCAGAAACATCGTCATATTCTGGAGACTGCTTGTGTCCTCCTATTCCACATGAAGGTGTCTCTCCTTTTTTGGTCTGATGTCACCCTTACTGTTACCTACCTCCTAAACTGTCTCCCTTCTTCTATCCTTCAGGGGGAGACTCCCCTCTTCTCCTCTCTTCCTCCTCACTCACTTCCTCTCCGGGTGTTTGGGTGTCTGTGTTATATTCGGGACACTCGCCCCAACTTCTCTAAACTTTCTCCCAAATCCCTCCGGTGTATTTTCCTCGAATATTCCCACACTTAGCGTGGATACCGGTGCTTCTCTCCAGACTTACGGCGCTATATCATCTCTGTCGATGTGTCGTTTATTGAGAAATCTCCTTTCACTCTGCCCTCTCCTCATCCAGACACTACCATCGATGAGTGTCTTCCTCTCATCATTCACCCTCCTTTGGTGTCTCCCTCTCCTGGTCATCGCTTTGGGACGGTCTACTCTCGTCGCCCATCGACTGTACCCCCCGTCCAGGCCGAGGACACCATCGTTCCCACTTCGTCTGATGCTCCTGTCACAGCACCGGACGACTTGCCTATTGCACTCCAAAAAGGTACTCGCTCTTGTCAGACTACTCTTTTAACATCTTCATACAACGGTTTGTCAGCACTGGAGATGATATCTATCCCCCGCACGGTTGGCAATGCCAAATCACACCCGGGGTGGCTACAGGCTATGTGGGATGAACTGCAGGCTCTGGATGACAACCATACATGAGATATGGTCCCCCTCCCTGCAGGCAAACAGGCAGTCGGCTGCAAATGGATCTATACGATCCGTCTCAATGTCGATGGCACTCTTCATCGCCGCAAAGCTTGTCTTGTGGCGAAGGGATTTGCTCAGACATATGGCATCGACTACTTTAAGACCTTCTCTCCGGTTGTCAAGATGGTCTCTGTCCGTCTATCCATATCTCTGGTCGTTCATCATCACTGGTCGCTTCATCAGCTGGATGTCAAGAATGTCTTTCTCCATGGCTTTCTTGACGAAAAAGTCCACCTGCAGCAGCCTCCTGGATTTCGTGCCTCTGGAGCCGACTCCCATGTCTGTCGCCTCCATCGATCCCTCTATGGCCTCAAGCAGTCTCCTCGTGCTTGGTTTGGCCGCTTCAGCACTGTCGTTACACCCTTTGGCCTCACTCGCAGTATGAAGGATCACACTGTCTTCTTCCGCAACGTCAAATGGTTATATTCTGCCGGTAGTATATGTTGATGATATCATCATCACAGGGAGCGACTCCACTGGAATCGCCCAACTCAAGGCGCACCTTCACCACCACTTCCACACCAAAGACCTTGGTCATCTCACCTACTTCCTTAGCATCGAGGTCTCCCGTTCTGAGGACACTATCTCTCTCTGCCAACGAAGATATGGCCCTGATATCTTACAGGATGCAGGGTTGAGCCAGGCGACTGCAGTGGACACTCCTCTTGAGCCTGGGGAACGCTCTCTCCATACCAACTCGGCACCCTTTCCTCACCCAGAGAGCTATCGTCGTCTGGTGGGCAAACTCAACTACCTCACCATGACACATCCAGACATTGCCTGCGCGGTTAGCAAAGTGAGCCAGTTCATGGAGCATCCAACCAGATCTCAGTGGGATGTTGTCCTCCGCATTGCCAAATACATAAAGAAAGACCCTGCACGTGGCCTTCGGTACTCCCATCATGCTCATTTGGATGTTGAGGCTTTCTGTGATGCGAACTATGCAGGTTGTCTTGCTACCCGCAAGTCTACTTCTGGATTTGTAGTGTTTTTGGCCGGTAACCTCATCTCATGCCGCAACAAGAAGCAGATTGTCGTCTCCAGATCTAGTGCAGAGGCAGAATACCGCGCCATAGTCACGGTCACCACTGAGATCATCTGGCTTCGTCATCTCCTTCATGAGCTTGGTTTTCCAACACAGACATCTGCTCATATCTGGTGTGACAATCAGGCAGCCACGAAGATTGCATCGAATTCTGTCTTCCATGAACGGATGAAGCATATCGAGATGAACTGTCACTTTCTTCGCCACCATCTGGAGCAGAATCATATCAGTTTTGGTCATATTCCGATGGCGGATCAGCTCGCCGACATCTTCACCAAATGCCTCCCAGGAGCTCGCCTAAACTCTCTCACTACCAAGCTGGGAATTCACCGCCTCCACGGCCCAGTTTGAGGGGGAGTATGGATGGCCTTGTTCGAAGTCGCCTTTTTTCTTTGTGGGACTCTCAGTCCAAACTGAGCATGTCCAGCTTGAGGGGGAGTGCTGGACCCCATTTTAGTGTAATGGGTATTTCCGAGTCCCACATCGGAATATCCCGCCTTGTAATTATTTTTACTCATCTATAAAAGGGGAATTCACCACCTACACTAACCAAATAAGGTAATCTCATAACATAATGTACAAGTGGCAATCAATCTTTAAAAAAAAAAAAGATGAGCACAGGAGAAATGTTAGTGGAAAAAATATTTAATGGGAGTAGAGTTTATTGGTACAGACTTACACAGAGTGATCTCAGCTTGTATAGTCTATGTTGACTGATTACATATTTTGAGAGGATTTGGGCTAAAGTACACAAGGAAGAAGAAAACAGAGGTGGGAATTGAGAACTGAGAACTGGAGTTCAAAACAGGAGGAACTACATTCGAAACAGGAGGAACTGCAACTGAGGATGAAGACCCATTTATTATGAGAAAGAATCCTTCTTAATTTTACTTTCATTTTGATTCTTGTATTATGAGCATGAGTGGCTAGTACATTAGCAGGGTCAGGTTTGCGGATTTTTTATCACTATTAATGCTTGAATGAATTAATTAATATATTTTTTTCTCTTTCATTCTTAATGCATCACTAGCTTCATCACCTAATGCGTGATCCTTGAGGGTGGGTGAAGTAATGAGAGTTGAAGTCCATCCTATGCACTAGAGAGAATAACTTGATTCTCTGAAGATAGTCTCCTAAGATCATAAAGAACATTTAGATTATATACTTAAAAAACTGAACTCCCTTAGTGCAGCTAGCATGGGAAACCTTACAAGAACCTACGATTATACTAAGGATCTAGATAGTGTGTCAATGAAACACTTAAGAAATGAGTGATCATGCTAATATAGAATCAAGGCATCCAAGTACAAAGTGTGATTCAACAAAACATACCCCAACGCCCCCACTATTTCCTTATTGCCATCTCAAAACCTCCTTTGTTGATCTTCTACACATATAACACACGCTATCTTGTTTTGTTTCTCTGATATTCTTTTGCTTCAACATAATACCAAACACACATACCATTTAATCATGCATGTACAATCTATCAATATAAGTGAACTTGAATTCTGAATTAATGTGTTGTAATGATCCTATGCACTTTTAGGGATTGTGTAACATCCTCTACAAAATCAATCAAGCGCATTTAGGGCCGTTTCCAGGGTAAGTGATTTAATTTCACACATTTAGTTTAAATTCCACATAGAAAATATAAAAATATATCAATCATTACATATTTCAAATATTCATTGTTTTCTTCAATCTGTTAAAATGTTTTTTTGAAATTTTAGGTATATATGCACAAGTAGATCCTTGAGTGTTGATCTGTTTCCATTGATTCTAGAGAGAGAGAGATATTTTCATCAAAGATTGGATAAAAAAACTGAGGATATGGAAGGAAATAATCTAGCAAAAATGCTACAAGAAAGGGGAGTTCGATAATTCTTTAGATGTTATCATACAGAATAAGAAATTTTCACTAAGACATGCGGCCTTATAGGTACCTAGAGTTTTTGGCAATCCTTCATATATCAAACTCACACCAAATTCTAGAAACTATGAGCTTAAGCACCATAATTTGTAATACTTTCCAATATTCAATACAATGCTATCTTTAAATGCATTTGTTTTCGTCGATGATTTTCTAACAATAGAACAATATATTCCTTTGAATGGAGTGTCAGAGGATGAACTGGGATTAATGTGTTACCCTTGCTGTATGAAGGGATAGGCTTGAAATTTTCTTTTGCAGTAGGAACAGAACTTATTCAAAATATGGGAGGATATATAAAATGCATTTATCAAAAGATTCTACCCTACTCAAAGAACTATGGACTTGAGAACCAAGACATCAGCTTTTGTGCAGAAAAAATAAGAAACAGTTCACGTGGCATGATAAATTTTGCGGGATCGCCAGGAGTCGCAACGACAAAACAGGTTTGCGGATGAAGAAAAATCAGAAACAAAAGAAGAAAAAAGAAGAACACGAACACAAAGATTTACGTGGTTCGGAAAATAACCCATACATCCAGAGAGAGGCAGAAATATTACTATGAAATCCGGGAGAACAAATACAGGGAAGAGTTTCTAACACAGAAACCCTAACCCGAAATGGGCTGATAAAGAAGATGAAATGTTGAGCCACCAGCCGCACAGAAAGTCTACTTCGCTACAGTGAACGGCGGCTGGAAGTCCACGGAGCTACAGTATTGTTGTCTCCAAAATCCAAGCTGCTACAATAGTCGTGTCAAAGTCCAAACTGATACAATGCCTTGTCGGTGTCGGCCGGTTAGCTGTGCTACAGTTGGTCAAAGTTACTACAGTGCCCCCAAAATTTGGGTCGGGACGTTCGGCCCCCGGAACAAGGGCGGTTGCCCCCTTCAACCCCCAACGAGCTCACCGCGGAGTCGCACCCCGGTGCGCAAAATGGGCCGCAAGCATTCGGCCCAACATCATCCAATCAGATTGGGTTACACCAATCCAACAATAAAGAGGTAAAGATTAGTACTAACAGTGTCCAAACCATCAGATTCCACATTCATTTTTTATGAAATTCTTTAATGAAGGATTAAATGCTATGGGATCGACTCTTATTGATTCGGTTGCAAGAGGACTCTATGGGGATAAGATAGATGAGGAACTCAAGTACATTCTTAATATTCTATCAAGGAATTCATAACAAAGACATATTATAAGAAGGAGATCTATTGTTAATGAAATGAATTCTATAAATGATGTGAAAATACATATTGTAGACCTTCAAAAACAGTAGCAGAATCTTATGTAAAAAACACAAGGAAATAAAGAGAAGTGCAATTGCTATAGTATGTATGGTCACAGTGGTATATAATGCATGAACTTCGATATTCCAACATCAAATTCATAACCAGGTCAAGATAAAGAGGTAAGAAACATAGGGATCTATGAAAGACAGCCTTCGAGGAATGATCCATTTTTTAAAAAAAAAAATCCAAGATGGAAGAATCAACCCAATATTTCTTGGAAAGAGTAGGGAAATTTCAAGTAAGTTCTGCCCTCTGAATTTAAAGAAAAACAACAATATCAAGGGAGAATTCAAACAATCACATATACAAGCTTCAAGTTCAAATCAAGTGGATAAAGGGGCTGAAAGGATATTGGAGGAATTATAAGAGATCAAAAATCATCATATTAAGATAACTGATTTTGTTCGAAAAACCAATTCTGACTTTTCAAAGATTGATCAGCTCATTCAGGGAAATCAAGTTAGCATTCACAATTTGGAAATGCAAGTGGGACGTGTTTCTAAGCAGAACACCATGAGAAACAAGGGGAAGCTGCCAAGTACCACTAAAACTAATCCAAGAGAAGGATGCATGCAAATCACAACTAGAGGATATAAAACGTGAAGGTAAATGATGAGGAATGGATTAAAAAAGCTGAATTGAAAGCTAAACAAAAGGAAAATAATCATTGAAAAGGTATGAAAGATAACAATACTCGTGAAGAAAAGAAACATATTACTAAAAAAGTTTATTCTAAGAAATATAGAAATAAAAGAAGTTATGGGAGAGTCGTGTTAAAGTTGTATTATAGTAGTGTGAAAGTATATGAACCGCTAGGATCATTTCTAGAGAGAGACAGGGAGCTTGACAAACATAGAGACAAGTATTTTAAAAGATTTATTCAAATATTTCAGAATATCATGGTGGACATGCCATTTCCAGAAGCATTAGCTAAAATGTCATTTCAAACAAAGATTTTAAAAAATATAATTTCAAACAAGATGATGATAGAGGGGTTTTCCACTATCGTAAGGAATGTAGTGTTGTTATTCAAAGGAAGATCCCAGAGAAACTGAAAGACCCGAGTTGTTTTAAAATCCGCTATGAGTTTGAAGAAAAAAGGACTTTCACAGATCCTGTTGATTTAGGAGCCATTATCAACTTGATCCCTTTGAAAGTTTATAAGGAATTGGTAATGAGAGAGCTAAAAACGACCATAGTAGATTTAAAACTTATAGAAAAATCAATTACCTATCCCACTGGTGTTATAGAAAAACTTTTCGCAAAAGTTGGTAAGTTGATCATACCTACAGATTTTTTAATGATTGACATGGAAACAAATAAGTAATTGTCATACTGGGTACAACATTCTTTTCCACAGGAGGATCTCTTATTGATGTGCCACGAGGGAAATCAATATTCCAAGTAGGAGAATACAAGGAGATCCTCAATGTTGTTCAAGTTGTGAAGCACCCACACATGTTGGATGATTTTTTCGTTATTGATGTTGTTGGCAAGGAGGTAAAATATGAATTGCAAAATTAGTTGAATACTGAACTGATTGAGGTGAATGAAATAGTTGATGATATGGCAGTCCAACAAGAGATACAAGAAAGTCAAGTTAATCAAAATCAAGAAAACAATTATAGAAATATATATTGGAAAGAGAGAGAAGGCATGGGTGAAGACAGACCGGTAATACCACCATTTGAAATGGGCTATTCACCCAGATACTCGGAAAATGTTTAAGGTAATGAAAGCTCATTTCTGATGGTCAGGTATGAAAAGAAAGATTGTGGCTTATGTTAAGAAATGTCTCACTTGTCAACAGGTAAAGGTTGAGCATCAATGTCCAGCTGGTATGTTGCAATCTATGCCTATAGCTGTTTGGAAATGGGAGCAGACTGACATAGACTTTGTCAAGAGTCTACCGCGGCCGCTTCAGAAACATGATGTTATTTGGGTAATTGTGGATCGACTCACAAAGTCGGCACATTTTCTCCCAATTCAAGAGTCCAACATGATAGAGAATCTTGCAAAGCTGTATATTCAGGATGTGGTTAGGTTGCATGGAATACAGGCATCTATTGTCTCTGATAGAGATCCTCGATTTACTTCTCGATTTTTGCGGTCTTTGCAACAGGCTCTTGGAACTCAATTGACCATGAGCACGGCATATCATCCTCAAATGGATGGAGACAATCATAACGTACAATTCAGACATTGGAAGATATGTTTAGAGCTTGTGTCGTGAACTTTGGTGGCTCAAGGGAAGATCATATGTTTTTAGCGGAGTTCTCATATAACAATAGTTATGAGGCCACAATACATATGGCCCTGTTTGAGGCATTGTATGTTCGTCCTTGTCACACTTCACTTTGCTGGATGGAGACAGGAGAAACTTCATTGATTGGACTTAATCTTGTCCATGAGACTACAGAGAAGATTCAAATGATCAGAAAGCGGATGGCTACAGCCCAAAGTCGTCAGAAATCATATGCAAATCTTTTGGTCATTATCTCTTAATATAGGTGCCATATTCTTGAAGGTGTCACCCAATTGAGACATCGACGCTTGGGGGGCAAGGGAAGTCGTCTCTACGATATGTAGACCGTTTGAGATACCTAAACATATTGGTGACGTTGCATATTGTGGGTTGAGAAACCCCCTTGCCTCCTTACCTCAAAGTGAGGCGGAGACATTCTTTTATAATGAATGAAAAGGACCACATCGGACTACAAGTCCGATGTGGGATACAGACTTCAACACTCCCCCTCAAGCTAGGTGTACCTAGCTTGGACACATAATGAAAAGAAAGCAACAAAAAAAAAATAGATGCAACACTCCCCCTCAAGCTGGACATGCTCAGCTTGATAACAAATACAAGACAAAAACAGAAGAAACGGAAATAATAAAATCGTTGTTGATGCTGCTCCTCTTCAAGATGGTAATGTGATGCCGCTGGAAAAAAAAAGGATGGGTCATCGCCGGAAAAGTGCGGGGCCGGACAATAGAGCGCCGGGAAATCCACACTGGCGGGTCGGTCGTCAGAGCGTCGGGAAAATCCGCACTACGGGCCGGTCGTCAGAGCTCCGGGAAATCCGTAATGTATGATCGATCGTCAAAGCGCCGAGAAATCCGGTCGTCAAAGTGCCGAGAAATCCGCAATGGCGGTGTCGGTCGTCAAAGCGCCGGGAAATCCGCAGGAGGAGGCCGGCGATTGAGGCGGGAATGCCACGGGAAGCAGGAAGAGGCCGCATGGAGGGAGCAGTTGAGCAGCAGATAGGGGAGGCGACGTTGCGGCGGGATTGCAGCGGAGGTGCACGGGGAGGGATCTGGCCGGAACAGTCCAGAACTGCCCAGAACTGGAAGGATCAGACTGGATCTGGCCGGATATCACCGGATCTGGCCGGATTTTGGCAGATCTGGGAGATGCCGCGTGCAGGGAGTGGATCCGGCCAGATCTGGCCTGAACTGACAGATGGAGTCGCAGAGAGGCCATCGCGCGAAGGAGGGAGCCGCGCGCTGCGGGAGGAGGGATCTGGACGCCGGGAGCCTCGACGGGAGCCGCGCCGAGAGGAACGCCGGAGAGCCGAAAAGACCGCCGGGTAGGGCGGGAGGAGCGTCGTCGGGGAAAACCGCCGCGGGGGGCGGGGGAGCCGCGCGCATGGAGGACGGGAGCCGCGCCGGGATTTGGAGGGGAAGGAGCTCCGCGGGAGGACCGTCGCCGCGGGAGGACCGTCGCGCGGACTACGAGAGAGGCGGCGCTGGAAGCCGGTGCCGGCAGGGGGGAGATCCGCGTCGGATGCGGAGGGCCTGGAGGGAGTCAGCCGGTCGTCGGGATCTCGGGAGGGAGCTGGAAAGCCGCGCGCAGGGAGCCGCGTAGGGCAGGCCGTCGGGGTAGAGGATCCGCGAAGGGGCGCGCAGAGGACACAGCGGGAGGTTTACCCAGGCAAGGAAGTGCCGGCAGGGGGAGAACCGCCGGGAGGGCAGGGTCCGGGCAGAACCGTGAGGCCGCCTGGGATAGATAGCCGACAGGGAGGGAGATCCGCCGGACAAAGCCGCCGGCAGGGATAAAAAAAGAGAGAGCCTGAAGGGGCAGCGGAATAAAGTAAACTCAGCCCTACATGAGGGGGGGCCGTCGCCCCTCACGGGGAGGGGCTCTAGAGGCCGACGGGAAAAAAAATAGACGGGAGGAGGAGGGTTCGGGATTAATTTCTCTCTGATACCATGTAGGTTGAGAAAACCCCTTGCCTCCTTACCTCAAAGTGAGGCGAATGCATTCTTTTATAATGAATGAAAATGACCACATCGGAAGTCCGATGTGGGATACAGACTCCAACACATATCGATTAGCCTGACCGTCAAGATACAGCACTGTCCACAATGTCTTTCATGTATCTCAACTGAAAAAGTATCAGCCTAATGCAAACCATATGATTCGATAGGATCATGTCACTATTGA
This sequence comes from Viscum album, assembly GCA_963277665.1. Classification (NCBI taxonomy): domain Eukaryota; kingdom Viridiplantae; phylum Streptophyta; class Magnoliopsida; order Santalales; family Viscaceae; genus Viscum; species Viscum album. The sequence goes on along the minus strand of OY728130.1, from coordinate 1,440,959,063 downwards.
GCCAGATGTTACATTTATCCATGCACCGATTTGTATTTTGGATAGACAAGATAGAGTCTTGCGTGGAAAACGTATTCCTTTGGTTGAGGTATTGTAGAAACATGGTGAGGTTCAGGAAGAGACTCGGGAGCAAGGGAACGACATGCTCGAGCAATGGCCAGAACTTTTTCGTAGCACTGCCAACCTCCATCTTTTCGAGGACGGAAAGTCTAATAGTGGAAAGAATGTAACACCTCAAGTTTGAGGGCTTTTGAATCAGACATCTTTGGGAGACAGATCCAAGCAACTCTCCTCCGTCGGGATTGTCTGCTAACCAGGAGCTGCGGGACAGAGTTTTCCTCTTGGTTTTGCAGTGTGTTCATAAAAGGTGGGTGGTTTTTCCCTCTTTCCACTTCCTCTAGAATGTGAAAGCTCTTTGATTTCTAAAAGAATCTTTCTGCTTTGAAATGAAATTAGCATGCTGAAAATCTGCTGGATTGGGCACCCGCAGGTTGGTTCTTGAAACACGGGTTGTGGGTGACGCCCAAAAGGTGGTTGACGAATTGATAAAATTGTTTTCCTAAAATAAATAAAGGTTTTGATGTGTGAACTTGGCATAGTATGGTTGGAGTGTGCTCATATGCATTGGACCTTTTCTGGAGGGACTTGGTCACGAAGCCAATTTGGGCCAACAATTATCGCCAAGTGACGACTTGGTGGAGGACGGATCTTCGCTCGCAAGAGGTGTCATTCGGCATGCATGGGTGGGTGGGTGTGAGAGAGAGAACATGGAATGGATTTGCCAAGTGATTTAGAAAGAATTGTTTCTGCTACCTAAGATAACTGTATTTTTGGTGAACTGCTCTTGACTTTCTTCCTGCCTGATTTATATATAAACTGCGAAACTGTTTTAACAGTTTTGGTATTTTGTACAACTGTTTTATAAAAACTTTGAGCAAACCCAATTCTTGTTTTAGTGGTGTGTGGGAAAAGTCTCTTGGTGTTTTCTTACTGGGTTGTTATACTCACCCCCAGCACTTGCATTTTAGTGTGTACGGAAACGTTTTCCATAATACATAAAAAGGAACGGTTTCATACTTCACTGGCGGTGCTTCTTAATGTAGCTGTGATGGATGTCGAGGATGAAGCTTGGGAGTTGGTCGTGTTCTGGGATTATGGAGCGGTGTCACCCTGGTGCCCAGTGTTGTCAAAGGCGTGCGGCACAATAAGGCGCAAAGGCCACTTGGGAATGCGGCGCGAGACGCCTCTCGAAACAAAGGCGCAACCCATGACATAATTAAATATGTACAGTTTTCAACAATATTGTAAATTAAAAAAAATTAAATTCAACCAAAATAATACAAATTAAAATACATACTGATAGTTTTTAACCAAACCATAATCAAACGTGTTGTGTATTTTTGGGTTGTGTTGTCTCTTTTTTCTAGAGTCCAGTTCAGTTTTTTTTTTACTAATTCATTAACATTTAATGCTGCTGACAACCCACCCCCTATGACAGCCCCTTTTTCAGAAATCAGCCCCCTTATTTCCACTCCTACCGCCCCAATTTCCACCTCCTGTCGCCACCGCTTTTTAGAAAGGAGCCCCCGGTTTTTTTAGGGGGCGCGCCTTTACGGTGCCTGGCGCCTTAGCACCTCCTGTAACAGCACAAAAGGAGCGCGCCTTTGGCTCACCTCAGTGAGTTCGCAGCGCCTCTCGCCATGGCGCGCGCCTCAGCACGCCTCTAACAACACTATTGGTGCCGGAGTCTTGTTTTATTTTGGAGTCTTAGTTGTTTTGTTTTATTGTTTTTGTTGTTACTCTGATTATTCTTTGGATTATACTTTTGTTAGTTAACTCAAGCATCATTTACATAGGGGTCTTGGGTTCATTTATTTTGTGGTTGTATATGTGTGTTTGGGTGTGTGAAAAAAGGATAAAATGTTCCCCCTTGTTAAACACTGCATTTATTGTCAATCTTTGGTGTCCGGGGAATGCCACCTAAGGTCATTGGCACCCCCGGTTCTTTCCAAGCCAATGGCCAGGGCCGGGTTGTTCACAGATTCTTATAGGTTCAGGGGAGATGGGATTTTTCCATGAGAGCTCAACAAGAAGCTTCGTCACTTTGTCATGGAGCTGCAAAAAAATCAGATCGAGGAGTTGGTTTGCTCCGTCTCCGTTGTCTTTTATGGATGTCTTTCCATGGCTGGGCTGGATAGATTATCGGTTGTTGTTGGTTTCAGGTTTCGCCATGGAGATTGATCCGGGATTCTTCGTTGGTGAAAATTGATGACAATGCACAGTGCTCTGGTTTTATCGAAGCCTATCTTGGGGCTTGATGCTCTACTCAATTTGAGGAGATGATGATGGTGTCCGGCTTGGTTTCTAAGCTTGGTGTTGTTGGTTCGTTTAGAGGGATCAGATTTAGGGTTGACCAAGTTGGGATCAGATTTAGGGTTGACCAAGTTTTCAAACTCTTGCAGGCCGCTCTGGTTTTCAAGTTCAAAGCCATCATTCCTCACCTTTATTGTTGGGTTCTCTTTGCAGTGTTCCTACAATGGTTTCGGTGTCGGTCAGCCTCCTTCAGTTTGGGAATTTCATGTGGTCACCACGAGGGTGGGGGTCACCATGAGAGCGATGAGTTGCAGATACTGTTGGGGAGGCTGTGTTGCTTGCTAGAGTCTCGTTGTTGGATTAATTGATTCTACCGAAGCACATAGATTGTGGCTGTGGGGCTCGCGTTTGGTTGCTTTAGAAGGGTCGGTTTTGGGGCGATAGTGAGCTGAACTGCTGCTTGATAATCTGGAATAATACATTAACATGAATCTGCATGTGAGTAGCTTACAGCTTTTTGGGTTGCTAGCTTCCAAGGTGATCCTTAACCCATGTTAGATACTTATTTTCATCAAATATGCGTTCTCCAAAAATTTTTATCCTTGTTTTATAAACCGATCAAAACCGACTAATCAATTTAAACTGATTGGTTCAGTTTATTTTGATTTTGGACTGATAATCGATCGGTTTCAGCTTTATTTTTAAAGCAATTTCAAACCAGTGTCATTAACTGGTCAAAACCGACCATGAACGCCCCCTATTAATGACCAATCCATTCCATCTCATAAAAAATCTCAAAGACATGCTAATGCTTACCCAATTCAAATTCATTTGAAAACATCAGTAAAACGAACTATCCTTCATGCAATACATACTGTAAATATGACAATGAGAATGGAGAAAATGTGTACTCACATTGGGGACGAGCATTCACGACAAAGGAGGTGTTGGTGGTGCCCTCATTTGTCTTCTTCTTTGAAACCAACTGGGTTCAGTCTGCGATCATGGATAGCCTCCCTGAGTTGTCAAATATTGTAATTATTCTCGGCCGCCAAAGGCAATAAGACATGTAGAATTTTTCAGCAGCAAGAATAATAAACAGAAGAGGCCCCATTTTCATACCGAATTGGGAGCTTGGGAGCAGATGCAGAATCCCTGAGTCACCCATGGCTTCAGCTTGAAAGAAACAAAAAGAAAAACCCAGCATGTAAGAGCTTCTCACATCAGCTTTCGCCGCATAGGCTTTCTCACAAACGTGCGCCCCCATTCCTTGATCCTTATCTTCTTCAAAGCCCTCAGTTTAATCATGGTTCGCTTCTTCTTTTGAATCCTGGCAAACCGCGTCAGAGGCTTCTCCTTCCTGGGCTTCTTCTTCGCAAACCTGGGATCCAGCCTGAACTGCTGCGGGGTGAGTGGCACCCCTTTCCTCACGGCTTCATCGTACAGAGAATTTGCCGCAGAAACACGGCCGTGGGCAACCAGCTTTCTCATCAAGAAGAAGTACACGCGACGCCATGGCATGAAGCCATCCTTCTTCATCAGCGAGAAGATTTTCATCGCATGCCCGACCCTCTCGATGCTACACAAAGTCCTGATGCACAGAACATACAACGACGCATCAACAGTACCCTCGAAACCTGAACGCCGCAATCTGTCGAGCATCTCATCCCCCTCCTGGGTCCGCCCGGCCTTGTACAGACTCCTTGTGAGATAAACCAACGTTTTGCCGTTGGGAGAACACCTCCACTTGCCCATTGTATGAAACAGTTGCATCGCCTCCTCGGTCTTGCGAAGCTTGCAGAGATTATAGATCAACACGTTGAAGGTCGCCACGTTACGAGGTACCCCAGCAGAAGCCATGTCCATCAACACCTTCTCAGCATATCGCTCGACCTTGAAGGGGTTCTTATACCTGCAGAGTTTGCAAACACAGCCGAGTATGGCATTGTACCCTAAAGTACCGATCTTGAACCCGCCGCGATACATCTCGCCCGCTAATCTCCTCGCCTCATCCAGCCTCAGAGAACGACAGTAGCCCATGATCAGCAAATCGCAGATATGATCATCGGGGAAGAACTCGTTCACCAAATCCTTCACCATCCTCTCCGCGTGACTCCCGCGGCCGTTAATACAGAGGCTCCAGATTATATGCAGGTACGCGCCCCTGTCGCGAACGAATCCGTAATCCTTCTCCATTCGTTCGAACAAATTCACCGCATATGCAATCCTCCCGCCCCTGACGAGACGCTTGACGAACCTCTGAAAGCACATGGCCCCGGCGACGCCTCGGGCATCGCACAGCATCTCGTGGATGGCACTGAAATCGTGACGGCGGCCTAAGAAGGATACGAAGTACGAGAGAGATTCGTCGTCTAAAGTGAAACCCGGTTTTGAAGACAGCCATTTGAGAAACTCTAGGCTACCGCGGCCGGCCTCGATGGAGCTTTTTAGGGTGGACCTGATGAGGGGCTTGGAGGGTACGATGTGACCGAAACCGAGGTCGAGCCTTTGTGTGAGGGGAAGAGACCTTTTTCCAGGGTTCTTGCTGAGCTCTTCAGAGATGCCATGCGCGACATCGCGTAGATCCTGGCAAGACAGTTCATTCTGGGGCTGAGAAGAAAAGTGTCTCAAGGGCGCGATGAAGGCTGCCGGTAAAGGACTGGAAGGAGACCCGGTCGAAGAGGATATGCATCGAAGGAGGATCCGGCGGAGTTGCAGAGAAGAGGACGAGATCGGAAAACCCCACATCGCACCCACACACACACAAGGGTGAGGGTAGGAACGGTAAGGAAAGTGTTAGTGTAGGGGATAGGAATACGTGTCTTGATTCCATTTTCACTACGTTTCCTCTATTTGAATTACTAGACGGACTTTTTGATCGATTTTTGGCTGTCATGACTTTGGCGATTGTGGTGACAGTGGCGACTCAGACCACAGTGAGACAACTCTAGAAAACTTCGACCACAACTTTATTGACAACTTCGATGACTCCAAGAAGTTTGGCAACACCGACGAGTCCGCCAAACGCAGTGTCGCGTTTCCCCCAAACCTCCTCCAACACAAAGCCACCATTCATCTTTCTCAAAAACTGTCGATGACTCTGATAGTTCTTAGTCTCATTACCTGACAGTATTTTTTTATAGAAAATAGACACCAATAGTATAAGAAGACGACGTAACTTATCTATTTATACTAAAATTTGTATTGTCTTTATAAGTGCAAAACCTTGTTTCTATTTCGGTAAAACTAAATGTTCTCTTGTTAAAATTCTTTTTTTAATACATCTCTATTATTTCCATTTTTTTTTAAATGTTGTTTGTTTATATTTTTCCAACAAAGGACAAAAAAACTATTTTACTATTTTACTTATGAAAGTTCCATTATAAATTCCACCTGAGGTTCCAATGAAACCTCAATTGGAAATTACACAATAAGTTCCACCGCAAGTTCCATTACACCCACACGCACACACGGGTGAGGGTAGGAAAGGTAAGGAGAGTGTTATTCTAGGGGATAGGAATATGTGTCTGATTTCATTTTCACTACGTTCCCTTTATTTGAATTTGTAGACGGACTTTTTGATCGATTTTTGGCTGCCATGACTCCGGCGATTGTGGCGACAGCGGCGACTCCGATGACAATGACGACTCTGACAACTCTAGTGAACTTCGACGACGACTTTGCAGACAACTTCGACAACTCCAGGGAGTTTGGCAACATCGACGAGTCCACCAAACGCAGTGTCGCTTTTCCCCCAAACCTCCTCCAACGCAAAGCCACCATTCATCTTTCTCGAAAACTACCGGTGACTCTGATAGTTCTTAGTCTCATTCCCCGATACTGTTTTTTTATAGAAAATAGACACCAATGATAGAAGAAGATGACGTGACTTATCTATTTATACTAAAATTTGTATTGTCTTTATCAGTGCAAAACCTTGTTTCTATTTCGGTAAAACTAAATGTTCTCTTATTACAATTCTTTTTTTAATACATCTCTATTATTTGCATTTTTTTTAAAAGTTGTTTGTCTATATTTTTCCAACAGGACAAAAAAACTATTTTACTATTTTACTAGTGAAAGTTCCTTTGTAAATTCCACTTGAGGTTCCAATGAAACCTCAATTGGAAATTCCACAATAAGTTCTCCTGCAAGTTCCATTGCACCCACACACACAGGTGAGGGTAGGAAAGGTAAGGAGAGTGTTATTCTAGGAGATTGGAATACGTGTCTGATTTCATTTTCACTACGTTCCCTCTATTTGAATTTGTAGACGGACTTTTTAGAGTTTTTTTTAAATAAGTTTTTTTTAAATATTTTATAAAAAAGCCTAGGTTAATTTTTTTTAAATGTGCTCTAAAGGCGACACCCCCATTGCCGCCTTTCTTCTAAAAAAATATTCTTCTTAAAAAAAATTATTATTTTTGTTTTGTTTATATATATATATAAACAAAAAAATAAAAATTTTCAGCATAATTTATCTGCTATTTAAAATCTAGCAGTATTGTCATTACAACAGTTTGGATTCTGACAGAAGCTCTTTCACAAGACTCCCTTTTATAAGAGAATTTATCCTGGAAATCATTCTGCATTTCCGATGTGGGATTCTGGTTCTCTTTTTCCTACGCAGAACATTATGCATTTCCGATGTGGGATTCTGTTTCAAACACGTGACTTTGAGAGACTATAAAATATAAACTATAAGACCAATATAAATGAAACTTAAAACATGGATTAAACATATAAGAAATAGTTGAAAACAAAAAGAACTTTATAAAAAATAAATATAAAAAATAATTTACAAGTTTTCAAAACCACTTATTTGAAACTTAAAAATGTTTCAAATATGTGATTTTGGAAGCCTATAATATATAAATTATAAGACCAACATAAATGAAACTTAATACATGGATTAAACATATAACAAACAGTTGAAAACAAAAAGAATTTCATAAAAAATATTGATGAAAAATAATTTATAAGTTTTCAAAGACACCTACATAAAACTTAAAAATGTTTCAAGCACGTGACTTTGAAAGCCTATAAAATATAAACTATAAAACTGATATAAATGAAACTGAAAACATAGATTAAACATATAACAAATAGTTGAAAACAACAAAAATTTCATAAAAAATGTTCATGAAAAATAATTTATAAGCTTTCAAAACCAGCTACTTGAAACTTAAAAATGATTCATGTGGCTTTGAAAGACTATAAAATATAAACTATAAAACCGATATAATTTAAAGATAAAACATAAATTAAACATATAATAAATTATTTATTTAATTATTTAATTAATATTATTAATAATTAATTATATAATAATTAATCAGTTAATTAGTACATATTAATAATTAATTATATAATAATTAACTAATTAATTAGTAATATAATTATTAAGTAAATAATAGTTAATTAGTAAATTAGTAATATAATTATAAATTATGTTTATTCATTATAATTAGTAATTATCAATTATTAAAAATTATTATATAATAATTAATTAGTTAATTAGTAATATAATTATTAATTATATAATAGTTAATTTGTTAATTAGTAATTATTCATTATAATTATTCATTATAATTATTAATTATTAATTATTACTTATTACTTATTACTTATTAATTATTAATTAGTAATATAATTATTAATTATATAACTATTAATTGTATAATAATTAGTTAGTTAATTAGTAATCATTAATAATTAATTAGTTAATTAGTAATCATTAATAATTAATTAGTTAATTAGTAATATAATTATTAATTATTTAATAATTAATTAGTTACTTAGTAATATAGTTATTAATTATATAGTAATTAATAGGTTTATTAGTAATTTAATTATTAATTACAAAATTAGTAATTAGTTAATTAGTAATTTGTTAATTAGTAATTATTAATCCTTAATTATATAATAACTAATTAGTTAATAATTAATTATTATATAATTAACCATTAATAATTACTAATTAACTAACTAATTATTATACAATTAATAGTTATATAATTAATAATTATATTAGTAATTAATAATTATATAATTAATAATTATAATGAATAATTATAATGAATAATTATAATGAATAATTATAAAGAATAATTATATTACTAATTAACTAATTAATTATTATATAATAATTTTTAATAATTACTAATTAATAATTATAATGAATAATTATATTACTAATTAACTAATTAATTATTATATAATAATTTTTAATAATTACTAATTAATAATTACAATGAATAATTATATTACTAATTAACTACTTAACAATTATATAATTAATAATTGCATTACCAATTAACTAATTAATTATTATATAATAATTTTTAATAATTACTAATTAATAATTATAATGAATAATTATATTACTAATTAACTAATTAAATATTATATAATTAATAATTGCATTACCAATTAACTAATTAATTATTATATAATAATTTTTAATAAATACTAATTAATAATTTAAATGAATAATTATAATTTATAATTATATTACTAATTAACTAATTATAAAAAGGGCCTTGGCTCTATCTTTCTCAAAAAATTAACTAGTTAAATATTATATAATTAATAATTATTTTACTAATTAACTGACTAGTTACTATATAATTAATGATTAATAATTACTAATTAACTAATTACAAATTATATAATTAATAATTATATTACTAATTAACTAATTAATTATTATATAATTAATTATTAATAATTACTAATTAACTGACTAATTATTATACAATTAATAGTTATATAATTAATAATTAATAATTAATAATTAATAATTAGTAATTATAATGAATAATTATAATTTATAATTATATTACTAATTAACTAATTATCTATTATCTAATTTATAATTATATTACCAATTAACTAATTAATAATTATATAATAATTTTAAATAATTACTAATTATTAATTGTAATGAATAAATATAATTTATAATTACATTACTAATTAACTATTATATACTGAATAATTATATTACTAATTAATTGGTTAATTATTATATAATTAATTATTAATAATTTCTAATCAACTAATTAATTATTATATAATTAATTATTAATAATATTAATTTAATAATTAAATAATTTATTATATGTTTAATCCATGTTTTAACTTTAAATTATATCGGTCTTATAGTTTATATTTTATAGTCTTTCAAAGCCACATACTTGAATCATTTTTAAGTTTCAAGTATGTAGTTTTAAAAGCTTATAAATTATTTTTCATGAACATTTTTTACGAAATTCTTTTTATTTTCAACTATTTGTTATATATTTAATCCATGTTTTAAGTTTCATTTATATCGGTCTTATAGTTTATATTTTATAGACTTTCAAAGTCACGTGCTTGAAACATTTTTAAGTTTCATGTAGGTGTCTTTGAAAACTTATAAATTATTTTCCATCAACATTTTTTAGAATTTTTTTTATTTTTTATTTTCAACTATTTTTTAAATGTTTAATCCATGTATTAAGTTTCATTTATATTGGTCTTATAATTTATATTTTATAGGCTTTCAAAGTCACGTACTTGAAACATTTTTAAGTTTCAAGTAGGTGGTTGTGAAAGCTTATAAATTATTTTTTGTCATCATTTTTTATGAAATTCTTTTTGTTTTCAACTATTTTTTATATGTTTAATCCATGTTTTAAGTTTCATTTATATTGGTCATATAGTTTATATTTTATAGTCTTTCAAAGTTACGTACTTGAAACAGAATATCACATCGGAAATACATAATGTTCTGTGCAAGAAAGGGAGGACCAGAATCCCACATCAGAAATGCAGAATGATTTCCATGGTATGTTCTCTTATAAAAGGGAGACTCGGGTGAGAGCTTCTGTCAGAATCCAGACTGCTGTAATGGCAGTACTAGTGGATTTTAAATAGCAGATAAATTCTGTTGAAATTTTATTTTTAAAAAAAGTTTTAACCCAACATGTTTTACAAAAATATATATATTTTTTAAAACTTATAAAAAAATCCGACTTTTTGATCAATTTTTGTCTGCCATGACTCCGACGATTGTGGCGACAACGGTGAATCCGATGACAATGACGACTCTGAAAACTCTAGCGAACTTCGGCGACGACTTTTCCGACAACTTCGACAACTCCAAGGAGTTTGGCAACATCGACGAGTCCACCAAACACAGTGTCGCGTTTCCCCCAAAACTCCTCCAACTCAAAGACACCATTCATCTTTCTCGAAAACTGTCGGTGACTCTGATAGTTCTTAGTCTCATTCCCCAACACTGTTTTTTTTATAGAAAATAGACACCAATGGTAGAAGACGACGACGTGACTTATCTATTTATACTAAAATTTGTATTGTCTTTATCAGTGCAAAACCTTGTTTCTATTTCTGTAAAACTAAATGTTCTCTTGTTACAATTCTTCTTTTAATACATCTCTATTATTTTCATTTTTTTTAAAAGTTGTTTGTCTATATTTTTCCAACAGGAGGACAAAAAAACTATTTTACTATTTTATTGATGAAAGTTGCATTGTAAATTCCACTTGAGGTTCCAATGAAACCTCAATTGGAAATTCCACAATAAGTTATACTGCAAGTTCCATTGCAACTGCCTCTAGAGGTTCATTTGTGTATGTATTTTACATGGAATTCACTCTGGAACTTGTAGTGGAGATTCTACTAGAACTTGTTGTGGAGATTCCATTGGAAGTTTCAGTGGAACCTTTAGTGGAAATTATGATCTTATTCTAGGAATAATACCTTAAGTTTTGAGTGAAATCGGTACTGTAATTTGTGGAATCCACAAACAAACAAGTTTTTTATTGTATTGAAATTTTTGCAGGATTGAGGGGGGAATTTTTCTATAGTTACCCACTAGAACTTCCAATGCAGCTTCCACTGAAATTTCTAATGGAACTTTCATTGGAACATCCATTGGAGGTTCCAATGGTGGTTCTACTCAAATTCCCATAGGAACTTCCAATCACATTCTAACTAGTTACAGTGAAAAGCTTCCTTAAGTTGAAACCTGTACTGTAATTTGTGGAATCCCAAAAAAAATGTTTTCTATATTACAGTGATTTTTTTAGGATTCAGTAGGGAATGCGGTTTTGTTATTTCCCCACTGGAACTTCCAATAGAGATTTCAGTGGAACTTCCTTTCATATTTTCCTCATCACCGAAACATGTATTGTAATTTGTGAAATCCCCAAAACAAACATGTTTTCTATATTTCACTGAAATTTTTATTGGATTCAGTAGGGGATTTTGTTCTGTTCTTTCTCCACTGGTTCCACTGGAACTTCCAGTCATATTTTACTTTAAGTTGTCACTAAAACCTGTACTATAATTTGTGGAATCCCCCCAAAAAAAACATGTTTTATATATTCCACTAGGGGTTCCAGTGGAACTTTTAACTGGACCTTCTACTAGAACTGCCACCGGAGGTTCCACCAGAACTTCCAGTCATGTTCTTACTAATTATACTACAAAGCTACCTTAAGTTGAAACCTATTTTTGGAATCCCCAAAAATGTCATTTTTTCTATATTATAGTGAAGTTTTTACAAGATTCAACATATGATTTGGTTCTATTCTTTCCCCACTATAAGTTCTAGTGGAGCTTCCACTAGAACTTCCAGTGAAACTTCCAGTCCTATCCCACCTTATGATATGACTGAAACTTGTGCTGTAATTTGTGGAATCCCAAAAAAAACATTCTTTTTATATTACAATGAAATTTTTACAAGATTCAACAAGGGGTTGTGTTTTTTTCTTCTCCCATTAGTTTCACTCGAACTTCTAGTGGAACTTCCAATCATATAAGTTATCACTGAAACTTGTACTGTAATTTGTGGAATTACCCAAAACAAACATGTTTTATATATTTCATTAATTTTTTTATAGGTTTCAACAGGGAATTTGGTTCTGGTCTTTCCCCGCTAGTTCCACTAGAACTTCCAATGGATCTTCCACTGGATCTTTTAGTCCTATTATACCTTAAGTTATCACTAAAACATGTACCATAATTTGTGGAATCCCCAAAAAACAAGTTTTCTATATTCGATTAAAATTTGTACAGGATTCGACAGGGGGTCATTTTGTTCTTTCCAGTCCTCTTGTAAGTTCTGTGATTTGTAAGGAAATTTGTTACTTTTAATTCTCAGGTGTCTACTTTAGGTCAAGTATGACATATTTACAAAGATTTATACAAGAAATCAAACCACATTTAAAAGATGGTCATATAATGGCACTTTAGAACGACCCTTTTTGGAATATGTTTGATGCTTTTCTATCCAATACTGTACCATCATCGGATTGTAAGAAACCTGACAACTCTATTTTTATGTAATCGATAACTATGATTCCTCAAAAAATGCTTTCTGAATTGGCGGTGTGTATAGACAATTATTTTAAGGTGATGTCAAAAGGATATTTGGGATAACTAGAGGTGAAATAGAAATGGACGATTCTTATTCTTTCAAGTCAACCAAGACACAATTATATGTACAAAGATTTCAAAAAGGTGTTAGATTATTTTCATAAAGGAAATTAAAATGGATCTTTTGGAAGCTATAATGGGTAATGAACCAGAATATCATGTTGACACAGAAACATTCCTATGTTTGTACAACTGTGCTAATGTGTTTTTTCCTACTACGAGTTCTTACTTGAGTTAGAGTTTCATCAATTTTGTGGATAATTTTATGGAAATGAGAATACTAAAGTGGTCTCGTGCAATCCACCAACAATTGATGAATTCTATTAAAGAATTCACAAGAAGCGCTCAAATATTATGGGGGAAATTTTTGCATTACTGACATGGATTTAAATTTATTTTCACTTTTATATAGAGTGAGTATTCATACACTACTCCAAAATTAGCTATTAGCAGTAGTTTAAGAAACTGCTGCTAAAAAAATCGACAAAATTTAGCATCGGTTTTTAAATAACCACTTCTAAAACATTAACAACTTTTTTTAAAAAAAAGACACTTCTTCCCCCCGACACCCCATGAATACTACCCCCGACTCCCCCACACCCTCTCTCCTTGAGCCCCCTAATCCCTATCCCTCTCCACCGGCTCCCTTTTTCCATGATCTCTCACTGTTAGGCCCCTTCTCCCTCTACTCCCTCCAATATCATCCCTCGTCTTTGATCCCCCTTCTCCCCCAACCTCCCTAAGCCTGAGCCTGAGCCGCCAGACCAACTCTCCCCTAAACCCTTGTTGTCATTGTTCCGCTCGTCATCACCCTACCGGTGCTACCCCTTATGACTAACCCTTCCCCCTCATCGTCACCCCTTCCCCCTCAATCATGGATCCTCAAACCATTTCCCCATGAGAAGAAGACGAACAAAGGAAGAAAGTAACCTTGATGCTGGGTATTGAATTTGTATCCATGATTATGTGTCTTCTATTTAAATTTATTTTAATTTTTGTATTTCTTAGGTTGAAATTAATGAATTCTCGGAGGTCATTTGGATGTACATAACTGATGTGTCCCCTGGATTTGTTTTCATTTTCAATATTTATAGGAATTATGCATTGTGTATGTTTATTACAATCTTAATGATTTCTTGAACTTTATTTGGTTTTTAGGTTAGACTGCTTGGAGGAGTGGGTCAAGTGTTGTTTAATAGGTATTGGTTTTAAACTGCCACTATTGTTTTCTTCATATATGGATTAAGTGGTCAATTTTCATTAGAAATAACAATGGAATTCAAAAATTCTATTGATTTAAAAAATAATTTCATTTATATGTATTCATTAAATTGATAATTTTCCTAATTGAGAATACTTATTTGGTATAATAATATAATTTTAAAATTTTAAATCATTGATTGATTTTAATTTTACATGTTAAATAGTAAATTAAAATTTCATTTTGATGTTAGATATGTTATATAAAATGAAATTTATTAATTTATATAAGGTAACATGTTGAAATAATACTAAAAATTCATTATTTTGGTTAAAATATATATTGGTTTAATCTGTAAGAGAGATTTAATTTGAAATCAATGCATTAAAATTAGAATGAAATAACATTTTATAGGTTGAATGTTTTTTCAACATGAAATAAAATAAGTGAGATTATATTGAGCATGTTAAGGTTTGATTTAAATGGAATGGTTTTGATATGACATGTATTTATCATTAATTTAAAAATAATGAATGATAATGGTTATACATTTTTGGAATAAAAATTGAAATTTCATTTTAGTGGTTTAATAGTTAATTTATATGAAATGAAATGGATGAAATGGGTAAACGATAATAATATCAAATTAAAAAACTAAAGCTAATGCGTGATATATCATTAAACTGTAAAGATATAAATTTATTTAAAGCTTGGATATTAAAATTTTATTTAAATAATCATGGCATTAATTTTTAATATTTTTCATTTAACGTGTAAATTTGTGAACTTATATTTTTTGGTATATGATTCATAAAAAAATATGAATTTATTTGGAAATCTCACCAATCGTAGGTTGAATTTTAATTAAATATATTGTATGAAAATTATGTTAAAATGAAATAATTCGATTAGGGTGAATGTTTGGTTTGGTTTCTATTTATTGGAAATTGTGTCCATTTTCAAATAATTATTGAAACAAATGAAAAATGTGATTTTAAATGGTGATATGGATTGATTAGTTTAGTTATATGCATTTATTGGATGTGTTTGTAGTATGCATTACCTAATGTATTTCCATGTTTTGTATGCATTTTCAGTATGGTGTGTGTGATCAATCATCAAGATAAATGTAAAGGAATACTCAAATAAAGAAATAAACATTTTCAATTCCATTAATAAATTATTTATTTTATTAGACTGTAAAATTAGAAACGAGAAAACACCAAGTAATTTTTATTTAATAAAGTGTTATTGTTTAATTCTAATTGGATGACATGAAGATAAATACTTTTTGAAAAATTCTATTGGACACGAATTAAAAATTCTGTTTAAACTAATACCATAATTTTTCTAGGATATGGTATTGAATAATTGAGGACAAACAATATGTTAAGTGTGGGATAATTTTATTTTTCATTATTTGATATGTTTTTAATATATATTTTTATATCATTTCTTCGATAAATTGAAACATTTAATGATTTTTTTATTATTATATTCATGATTTATTTGAAATTACGAGGAAGGTTGAATTCCATTGAAAATGAATTGAAAGACATTTCATTGTATGGTTAAATTCTAAATGTCTTTCATGTCAAATGATTAATAAATTATGAATAATTATTATGTTCTTGAAGGCTGAAAGTTAAAATGTTTTTTATTTAGAGAATTGACATTTTATAATTGTGGTTTCATTGAAAATTATAGATATATCTTTTTAATGGATATTTAGATTGAAAATATTCTTCCAAATATGAAAATGAATTGAGGAAATTGAAATTAATTGATTTTTTATTAATATTCTTGAAAATTATTTTAATTGAGGTGATATTTTTTTGTGTTTTTAACTTTTAATAGAAACAAATTTAAGATGGTCTACTTGTTTGGTATGGGATATGGGCTAGGATATAATTTTCAGATTTATTTCTCAATTCTTGGAAACTACTCACTAGCCAATACCCCTTTATATTCCCATTTATTATCTATTCATTCAAATAATTTATATTTTAATTAAAGCTTGAATCTATTTAATTCCAACTAATTCCACTTTTTTTAGATTTTACCATTATCTCTTTTCCTACTTAGTAATACTTATGTGTTTTAATTTTTTTTAATAAAGTGTAGGCGCATTGTGATATATATGGATAAAAGCTTGATCAAATTACTGAGGAACACACCTTGACATGCTATGGGTTTGGAGGAGTTTTTTTTTTCCAATTTCCAATCGATCCATTGATGGGAGAATAAAATGTTAATGTCATAAATGTAAATTTAGAATATTGTTGAAGAGAGATGAAGTTTATGAACACTTGATATTGAAGTAATTCTCTGCACAATATTTGTGTTGGATTTGGCACGGATAATCGAACGTTATAGAAAGTTTGAGCACCGATGTCAATCGACAAAATGATCTCTCAACTTCATCAACAATAAACAATGAAATGAAAAACCTTATAAATGACGCATTCAATATTTTAAGACACCAACATCAACATCAAAACATATCAGAACAACTAGTTTAGGGTGCTATAAATAACAACTTGACAAGTGATGTTTTTGGGACTATAGGACAGCCAGATTAAGACTATAATATATCATTGGATCCTCTTCTTGATTCGATGGAGAATAATGTAAGATATAACTTCACTGAGCATAAAAATGTGTTTCATGGTTTAGTTTTTTATGGAAATCAAGAGTTATATAGTGGATATTTGAAATATTCAAAACTTTCTTTTCTACTAAAGTTGTACCATATCAAATGCCTATGTGGAATTAAAAATAAGGCGATGTTCATGATATTGGAATTGTTTGTGATTCATTTTATAAAGTAAAGATCCATCGATCTTTTTGTGATATGAAAAAATTTGTTAACAAGTTTGGTATGAATTATACAAAAATTCATTCGTGTCCTAATGATTGTATGCTTTATTGGGGAGAGAATTTAAGCAGACAGGATTGCAAAAAAAAGTTCTTCTCCTAGATAGCAGTCAATGGGTGATGTTGCAAGTCTGAATCAACATACTACTATGAATAAGAAGAAAGAAACACACCTGCAAAGGTCTTTAATTTCCTTCCTTTAAAGTCTCAATTACAAAGATTATTCATGTCATTGAAAACCGCCGAACACATGAAGTGGAATTATATAGATAATAACAATGGTGGGTTAATGAGACATCCAAGAGATTAAAAATCATGGAATAAATTTGATTCATTGCATCTAGATTTATCACCTGATCATAGGAATGTTCGATTGAGATTAAATGTCAATGGATTCAACCCATTTGGGACTTTAAGCACCAGTTATAACATTTGACCAGTTGTTTTAATCCCTTACAATCTGCCTTTGTGGATATATATGAAACAAATGTCTTTTATCATTTTGACGATTATTCCTATAAAAAAATGTCTAGAAGTGATATTGATGTATAATTACAACCTATAATTGAAGAATTACAAGAGTTATAGAGTAATGTTGTTGATACATATGATGCATCTTTAGAAAAATGTTCAAAATGAAAGCTGCTCTAACGTGGACCATTAATGACTTCCCTGAACTTGGGAATTTAGTTGGTTGGAACACTTACATGGGTTTGGATTATCCTATTTGTAACTTTTATTTTGATCCCAAATGACTACCTCATAGTAAAAAATGATTCATCTTGCGTCATCAAAGATTTCACGATGCATCTTGTAGATTTCAGTTGAAAAAGTCAAAATTCAATGGTTATATTGATCATAGACTACCTCCAAAGTTGTTGGAAGGTTCTGAAATATTGACACAACTTGAAAATGTTGAAACATAATTTAGGAAGGTGCGTCATTTGAATGATATTGGGAATGAGTTCTAAGTGCATCGTCAAGTGAAATCAGAACACAACAATAGAATAAAAAAGTATATTATTTAAACTTCTGTATTGGGAATTTAATTTTTTGCAGCATAATCTTGATGTTATGAATATTGAGAGGGATGTTTTTGACAATTTGATATTTACATTGCTTAATGAGCATAGAAAATTGAAGGACCATCTCAATGCTTATAAATACTTACAAAAAATGAACATAAAGCATGATCTCTAGCCAAATGAGAATGAAAAGTATGCTCTGATAATTTTTGCAATAAAAAATAGGGATAAAGATACATTCCTTCGAATTTTAAAACATGTGAAGGTATCTGATGGGTATTCAAGTAACATATTAAGCTGTGTTGACTTAAAGCATCGTATGTTACATGGATTGAAAAGTTATGATTCACATATTTTGTTACAATAGTTACTACCATTGGCATTGCATACATTATTACCCGAAAAGATTACTATTGTTGTACTCTAATTTTGAACATTCTTTAGACATCTATGTGAGGAAACTCTACAACCATTTGATCTTGAAAACCTTCAGGAGATATTTTTATTGACACTTTGTGTAATAGATATGATCTTTCCTCCGTTTTTTACTATCATGATGCATTTAACTGTGCATTTGGCCGAGGAAGCTAAATTAGGAGGCCTTGTACATTATCAATGGATGTATAAAATTGAGAGGTACTTTATATGTTTTTCATATTAAGTAAACAATTCTTAGAACTTCATTGAATACAAAATTATGTTTTATTTATTTTATTTCACAAATATCTTGGTCATTTGAAATCATACATGAAAAATAAAGCTCAACATGAAGGCTCTATTTCTAAAGGCTATTTGGAATAGGAGTGTCTTACCTTTTGTTCTAGATACTTGGATGATATTAATACAAGATTCAATCAATATGTACATGTTGATGACACATCAACTCAATCTCAACTACATGGTAAATCAAAAATCTTTCCTACTATTGGCTGATCAGTTGGGAAGAGCTCAAATGTTACACTGATAGAAATGGAATTATTATTGGCACATAGATATGTGCTGCTGGATAGTGAAATTGAAGATTCATTTATTAAATAGTTCAAGATACAAAACAAATATATGAATGAGAGTTCGAACATGAAATGATAAAGATATAACAAAAACTGTTAATAAAGAGCTTGTAAAATTGTTTGCATGATGTGTAAGTTTGTAAATATTTCAATCAATACAGATATTAGGTTGAAACATATATTTTGTAAATCTAATAATGTATATTAATTTTTGTAGATCATGAATACTGATAATCTAGTTGAGTTTTTAGAAGATTTGAAGTTTCTTGCTCGAGGTCCTCTAAAACAGGCTAGAAAGTTTAACAAATTAGAATGTGAATGAATTTAAATTTCATACAATCGATCGAGAAGAGGGTTTAAAAACACATAATAGTGGTATATTTATATTTTTCAAAGTAGGATACTTTGTAAAGTTGACTAATATTATCGAATTAAACTAGAACTGGAATTTTTTAGTTGTTTTATTCAAATGCAATTGGGTTGATATTATCAGGGGTGTTAAAAAGAGATTCCTTGCAATTTACTTTTGTGAACTTCTCTTGCTTGATGGATGTTGGTGACCATGAATTATATGATATGTATATCTTATCATCACAAGTGAAAATGGTATATTATGTGGAAGATGTTGTGGATTAAGGGTGGAGTGTAGTTGCTTATGTAAAACAAAAAGACTTGTATGATATGGGTGATGAAGTGAAAGATTTGACCTTTGACATTGAATCCCATAAACAACAAGAATTGAACTTATTTTTCCATCATTATATAGAAAATATTAGTCATGCAATGATGGATGAAGTAGATAAAGTAATGATGGAGCAGGAAAACGGCGCGATTGAAGGACAATATGATTGTATGTGTAGTCATCCATTCATTTATCAACCACTTATATTATTTGTGCAGTCATTAATTATCATAGATATGTATATTTTTATCAGTATTGCGCATCTGTTATCATTTCTATTTTTTTTATACATGAATTTTTTTAAATATATGTTCTAAAGTTGATTTTATTTGATTAAATGATAGGAATGATAAGGAGGAAGCGTTTTACTGATCCCATTCAAATCTCAGTCGATGTTCCCTCGACCATACCGAAAGATGATGATCCATCAATATCCCTCACTATAGCATCTGAGACACCCTCGACTTCCCCCCTACACCATCTCTCACACCCTCCATTCCGCCATCTTTTGAAATACCCTATGTTAGCATCTCATCAATAGCTCAACCAACACCTCCCTATTCAGTAGGCTCAATAGTGAGGAAGAAGTTATTCACTCCTGTTTCTTATTGGGGATATTGGAGGGTGATAGTTATAGGTACAAATTTTAATATGAATGAATTTATTGTACTTTTTTATACTACTAACTGTTTTTCATAAAAGATGGAAACAATGCTACTATAGAGAGAAATATGAAAAGTTTACATGTATGGAATCTGAATGGACTGAAGATAGTTATCCCATTTTACTACTATGGGATCCCTGTGGATGATGTCATAAGATTATTTGGTCAGATTCTAGTCCATCTGGCGACAAATATGGTTACCCTTCTGATTACGTATGCTGATTGGAGGCATTTTCCTCAATCTTGTAAAAATGAAGTTTTTGATTCATATATAAATGTAATTTTAATACATTATAGTGTAATTAGATATCATTATGTTATTAAATTCTAATATTTTAAAAGTTAATCTCTTAGTACAGATGTTTTTCCACTTTCTCGTTGTTAATCTTATAGTAAGAAAGCGGACATTGAAAAATTTGGGTAAGAAATGGAAGGATTTTAAATGGAGATTATGGAATGAATTCAACGATACTTCATTGAGAACCCAATAACTGTATGATAAGGTACCCAATGGGGTACCTAGATAGCAATGGAATGTTTTTATTGATAGTCATCATCATGACAAGCACATGGTATTTAAGTATATATTATTATATTAATATCATTTTAAATTTATACATGCATATGATAAGAAGATGACATTGCATACATTACTATTAAATTACATGTTATTTATTTCAAGATGTTTCAAGAAATAATGAATCGAGTCGAGCTAAGCAAATAATCCCTCACACTATCGGTTCAAAGTGTTTTTCCAGAAACCGATCAACTCTGGTAATCTTTTCATTAGTTTAAATATTTATAAGAAAATATTATCTATTTCATATATTAAATTATTGATTTATCTTTTTTTAATGAAGTCACAAAATTTAGGGAACCAAGTCTCCCAAATAGAACTATGGTTGGATGTTCATAAAAAATCTGATGAGAGTTATGTTAATGAGATTTCCAAATAAGTTGGGATATGAATTCATTTTTCATTGTAATAACTTATTTCCAGTTGTCAGTATGTTAATATGTATTGCTTAAAATATTATTTAAATTTTATTTATAGGTATAAATTAAAGAACTATAGGATGTAAATCCCTTTAAATCCTTCTCAGTCTCCCTGGATGACTTAGTTGGTAAAGTCATTGGGAAGGAGCATCCTGATCAAGTGCGCATGATGAGTTTGGGAGCATTACCATCTGAGGTCTTTGGTAGACCATCAGGGATTACAGATGCATCTACTCTTAGTTGTAGTCACTCCCTACCTCAAGATTATCAGAGGAAGTTTGTTTTTATGAAAATAATAATTCAGGAACAAGGGGCTCAAATATCCACTTTGTAGAAAGCGTTGATTGATTTATATTAGAAGATGACTAGATCTGTCCCTAGTGATATTGCATCGATGGATGGTGGTGAGTAGGTAAATCACACAACTTCAAAATCATTTAGTTCACAAAATTTTACTGGTTTTAAGTTTAAATATAAATATACAACACTATTTAATTTTCAATATAATTGTCTTGCAGGTTCCAGTAGCATGAAGTGGAGAAAGATACATAGAGGGTGTCAAGCAGAGTTCATCGGGTAGTGATTATTGGTCACTTTGATCTCTTGGACCAATATGGAAAGAGAGGGGTCGTTCATGTATAATTTGTGTCAAAAAGTATTAATATTTCATTTTCATGATTTCCCATGTTTGATTATCATATTGCCAAGACTATGATTATGGTTGTTTATTTAAAGAGGCCGAAACCATTTATATCATGTTTTTTGGTATAACTGTATGGTGGAATATTAATTAACTAATCCTTGGAATGGATAAAATACATGTTATATGACTACTTGGTTTGATTATAATTAGGTCTCCACTAAATAAATTTCTAATTAAAAATTTAAAACTACTTTCCCCAATGACTTGTAATTTACATATTATTTAACTGAGCCTTAGTAGTAAAAAAACATTTGGTTCACGTTAATGTTAAAAATTTAATTACAAGATGATTTTTTTTCTTTTTATATGGTTTCATCAAAATAAGATTATACGTATGACATATAATGAATTTTCCACTATAGATTGTACTTTACATTTCATTTATTTATGCCTTTGTATGGAATGTTCTAGTTCGTGTAAAATGGAAAGGTGTAAATATTATGAACCATATATATGTATGATGGGTACCTAGTGGGTGTTAGGTGTTAACCATATGTAGGGGTGCTTGGGTTTGTGAGATTGTATGAGTTATATGATATCCCATGAGAACATCATACCCAGATGTGATGGGGCTGACAGTGATCTTGTGGTTTGTGAGTGACCCTTGAATGGGTAGGATGGGTTAGATTCTGAATTTTGTATGAGACCTTATGGAGGATTTTTAGTATATTGGATGCAATTTGATCTTGGAACGGAGGTGAGTGTCATCTCAAGAGTTGTGGCCCATGTGAGATAGATTTTTTGGAGATGTGGTAGATCATATGTAAGGTTCATGTGAATACGAACACCTTAAAAAGTGGTACGATGTAATGAATGTTTAAATTAATAGTACTCTTGAATGCAAAAAATCCATGTTTCATTAGACCATATGGTTTTTGAGGGTAGGACCAGTTAGGTTCTTAGACCTGTCGGTTTAGGATGCACCTTTAAGTACATGGTGTGAGAATAAATAAAACCCAATGGGACTTTAGAATGACACATGTTTCTTTAGGGGTCATATGAATGGTTTTGGATTGGTGATATACCTATGGTTCTGAAAATTACCGATGGTGCTCTTCTCTTGGTGATATTAGCACGCATGAGAGGAATGGCTAGTGTCTTGTACATGTGAGCTGAGTTTTAGTGAAACATGGCCTATTAGATTTTGTGGTAGGTCTATGGGATTAGGTTGTGCAATATAATGAATATTTGGAGCTTTGGTGGAATCATTGGATGTAGGAATTTAGTGGTGATGTACCGTGCCTTCTGGATTTTGGTTTGGGCGGTAAA
The DNA here is from genome assembly GCA_963277665.1 of Viscum album. Classification (NCBI taxonomy): domain Eukaryota; kingdom Viridiplantae; phylum Streptophyta; class Magnoliopsida; order Santalales; family Viscaceae; genus Viscum; species Viscum album. The sequence goes on along the minus strand of OY728130.1, from coordinate 1,440,935,877 downwards.
GGAGTGGACACCTATGATGCTTAAATAAATAGGAGGCCATGTGTGTAGGTCAGAGACCAATGTGGGTTTAATGAGAGGATTGAGGGTGTCATGACCCAAGGCTCTATGATGAGAATTGTGATGTTTTGGGAGTAGAAATAAGAATACGTAAGGATCGAGGGTGAAAACATAACAAATCTTGGTGTTGAACCTTGATGGAATCATCAAGGGTTGACGTGATTGATATGGGAGAGTAGATCAGGAGGATCAATACACGTGTAGTTCTAATGATACCCATATGAGTATGTCATCTAGGAGTGGTAAGGGATTATATAGATGGTTTTGAGTACACCATTGGTAATTTAAAGCGTGTTTCGTGTAATTTCTAAAATATTAATGGAATTGGTAAAATTTGAATGTTATAATATAGTTATTCATGAATTGTGAAATTAATGTTGATATTGTTATTAATGGTGCTAAATTTCTTTGGGTGATGGTTTATATATGCCAATTACACTATGAATTGTTTGTTTGTTTTCTTCTAGGGGTGTTGTTATGGGGCTACAAATTGTGCATTTTCCTTTTTTTTGAAAATCAGCATTTTGCAGTGGTTAAAACCACTGTTAAATCCTCGACATTTTTTTGGACAGAAAACCACTGCTAAATATACATTCTGTGATGCTTACCTAAAATCACCGTTAAATGGAAGGAATCCTCGTAGGTTGAATTTCAACACCAACTTTAGTAGCAGTTTTTTGAAACTGTCATAGAAAAATTTGGTGGTGGTTTAAACCACCGAAAACAGGCAATTTTATTATAGTGATAACATTGTTATTGTTCTAGTATTGGTATTGTGAAGAAAGCAGATTACTGAAAGGAAATCAACAAGCTAACAATACACCTTTTATGAAACGGAGCTTGTCAAATTTTGATGTTGTTGCCAATAAACTAAAGATTCAAAAATTTGGAGCCAGTAGGGTAAGTCTACCAATTACAGTCTTAAATTAATGATTTTATAAACCCATGATTATGTAAAAAGAAAAATATTTTAGATGCAGAAACATGAAGAAGGTGGTGTGACTAGTGGGGAAAGTCTAACAATAACAGTCTTAAATTAATGATTTTCTCAACCCACGGTTATGTAAAAAGAAAAATATTATATATGTGGAAATCTGAAGAATGTGTTGCAGTTAGTGGGGTGAGTCTACCAATTAAAATCTTAAATTAATGATTTTCTCAACCCATGATTATGTAAAAAGAAAAAATATTACAGATGCAGATACATGAAGCCGTTGTTTTAGCTAGTGCAGTAAGTTTACCAATTAAAATATTAAATTAATGATTTTATCAACCCATGGTTATGTAAAAAAGAAAAATATTACAGATATATAAACATGAAGAAGGTGCAAAGGAGACAACAACCACTAAGGAATATAGTGTTTCATAATAGAAAAATGTGGATGGAAAGGACAAAATAAAAGGTCTTGAAGAAGAAAAATCAACATTATAAATAAAACTAGAGACCATGGAATAAAAAGTTGGGAAAAAAGATGAAAAAATTAAGAAATTAAAGTTGTTGATAAGTGAAAACCCAAATAAATAGGAAATTAAAATAAAAGTTTCCATTTCTGAAGAGAAAATGACCCATGCTATAATGAAGCTAAACCAGAAAACAGGCCCCAATTAAACTAGGATCCATGAAAAGTCAAAACACCTTGAAGAGCCTATTAAAAAAACCACACCTCTCCCAAATAGAATACAAAAAGAATAGCTGGAAACACATACTAATTGAACCAAATAATTGATTAGAAATGTGAAATCAAGAAGAAGAAAATAAAATAAATTGGATTCAGTATATGTTTATGAAACTCAAACTAGGAGAAGAAGAGCAGCAACAAAAAAATTAAAATTAATAGAAGATCCAGCTGAGCTGCAAAAAACCATTAACATAGCCAATATTTCACAGAAACCAAAACATATAAGAGTTGTTATAGGACTATCTATTATACAAAAAATGGGTTAGGTAGAGTCATTAACTCCAAAAAACAAACTACGAGTGCCTCGGGAAGATTCTGGAGTTGGAGTCGGCCTTCTATGCTCCCTTAATTTAAAATTTTCTATTAAAGTCCCCTTAAATGAACATGTTTTCTTATAAATATTTGTTATTATTATATAGTGAATATGTTTGGGAATCTAAAAAAAGTTATATTTAGTAGAAATGAATGATATTTTCTCTCTTTTCAACAAAACAATGACAAGTAACGGGGTAATTATTAGTTAACCAAGATTATTGTAAAATAATATTCAATTAGTGTCATATCCTCCAATCCTTTTCAATGATATCAGGTGATATATACATATGAGTAAATAATAAAAAACAAGTGTGAAAGGGGGAAGACAACAGAAATTTTCCCAGATAAATTGACAATTATTACAAGTGTTTCTATAGTGAGTATATTATTCTCTATATTCTTTAAGTTCAAAATGTAATAATTAATTTTTGGTATAACTATATTCATATTTTCATGGCATAATTTCTGGGAAAATAAAAATTTTATAAAAGTTTTGGTAGAGAAACCAGCTAGATATGCACTACAGTTGAATGGAAAACTTTTCATCCCCATCAACACCGTAAATATACATTAGAAATTGCTCATTTTTAATATCGATAGAAAATATCTCATCCAATACAACTCAATGAATCCTCAATTGGGTGGTGATGGACATTATATTTATAAGAAATATGAATTAGTAATGGTATATTTTCTCCACTTCGACACGAAATCCATTTTCAAATAAACTAATTGACATAATTAAATTTGTACAATTTGCATAAAGTATTTATCAAACAAATCATCAATAAATGGAGCTCTAATTACTTTGACAAGAATCCTCTGACATTTGTAGTGGAAGATACTCCTCAAAAGGGTGATGTAACCTTGGACTATGCAATAATAGTTTGTTTTCTTATGGAGAAGTTAACAAAAGATCAATCATATAAGAGGAATCTATCCCTAGAGTAAGTGAATTAATTGCGATTATATATGGAACATTGCATATTTTCCGACCCTATTAACAGTTGGTTGGAAACATCATTTATAAGTAGGAGTTTTCTCTTAGATTCAATGCTGCCAACATCAACGTAAACATTTAAACAGCCTGGTTTTATGGGTGTGACATGAAACTGGAGTTGAATTTGTTCTCGGGTTCTTGGATTTGTTCAAATATTTTCTATAATAGTATATATTTTTAAACATAAAATGGAATGAAACAATGCTTTCATATAAGGGAAGTGGTGTCAAATAACCAAATGGTCACATTGTAAGAACCCAAATCTTCTTTTCAGGTACGTTTTTCCTTTTTCTGGAGTTTTTTGAGAAAAATGAATTTTCTGGAAATTTTCGAAGTACACGCTGTGTACTTTCTGAGTACACGCCGTGCACTTTTTCCTAGCTCTAAGCCGTGTGTTGGCCGTGTCGGGCCACACACACGGTGTGTAAGGCTAAGGTGGAGGCCGGTTAATTCGGAGTACGGAAAATTGAAGTACACGCCGTGTACTCAAGAAGTACACGCCGTGTACTTTATTGTTTTCATTAAACAGACCGGGGTCGCGCCTAATCCCTAGTTTCATCTTCTTCTCTAGTTTTCGTCCGTCCGAGAGAGACCGTATGGCCGGATCTTTGACGAGCTCTCGCCTTTCCGTCCGTTCTCTGATTCGAGCACGGTCAATTGTGTTGGAATCGCAGCGGTGAGTTCTTCCTTCTACTTTAGCCTTGTTTCTTGATTCCTCCTCGTTTCCAAGTTATAGTGGGATGAAAGTTTTGTGCATTTTCTCAGATCTACGTTGTTCTAAGAGGAATCTGTCATCGTGGTTCACATATATCGATATCCTCGGATCGAGGTAGGTGGTTTGTGCCTTTTTGTAGAAAGTTAATGAATATTATGTGCAAATTCTAGCAATACCCGTGAACGGGGTATTGCGTGTTTCCTGTTTTGCCCCTGCTGTTTTCTTGCTTTGCTTGTTTGCTTTAGTAGAGGTTATTTCTTGTGAGTAGAGTAATTTATTTTGTGCTCAGATTTCTTTGCCATTCTTTTTTTGCCTGTTGGGCGTTTTTCCAGTTGTCATGCCTAGTTGTAGGATAGAGGAACTGTTGTTTTATTATTGCTGTTGAGTCTTAGAATGATAGCCAAGTAGTTATTGAGGTTTACTTGGACGATATACACGTGTTGAGCATGTTTAGTTATACTCAGGACTGTGAGAACCTAGAGTAGTAGACCAAAGGTAGAATTGACAGAAGGGCTTCTCCAGAGTGTCTTTTAATTACGATGTGAGACTATAGGGGGAATTGACGTTGAGTTCTTCCCCAGAGAGTCTGTAGATCTTCAACACGGGCCATAGGGAGAATTGACTTTGAGTGCTTCCCCAGAGAGCCTTTAGCATGATACGCGACTATAGGGGGAATTGACGGTGAGTGCTTCCCCAGAGAGTCTGCTTAATTACGTAGCTGAACCAGAGGGGTGAGACTGTGTGTGCCTCCCAGAGGGTTGCTAGTACTATAGGTTGAACCATAGGGGTTAGGCTGTGAGAGCTACCCAGAGGGTTACCTGTTTTCTTCTTGTTGCTGACTGCTTACTTGTGTGCTTTACTTGTTAGAACTGTGGATTGTAGCTGCTTGTGCTTTCTTGTTTACTGCCTCTTGTTTATTTACTGCCATGTATTCATTTTACTATAAGGCACAAATCATTGGGTGATTTCCTACTGGGATTGTATCTCACACCCTGTTTGGGCCATGCTTTTGGGCCCAAGCAGACTATGTTGCTGCTGGTATAGATAAGGGCAAGCGCCCTTCTACTTCAGGATCTTGATTGCACCAGGAGTTGGGGAGCATGGGACCGAGCCATGGCTCGCGATGCTGAGGAGCTTACTTTGTTTTCTTTTGCACTTGGTTTCAGTTGTATTTTAGCACATTGTTGTGTTTGCTGTTTTCCTTAGATACTTGTGCCTGCTGCATCATTGTCATCATAGTTATATATCTACATTGCATCTGCTATTTGGTTTCTGTTGTTATGCATGTTGTTTATTGATTCCACTGTTTATTGTTGTTTTATTACCTTGTATACCTTACCGAATGAGGTAATATTTTACCCACCGACTCACCAAGGCCCTCGCTGCTAGTCGGCAGCCTCTGCCATTCGGGAAAATGCGCTTGAGGTCATGTGGTGAACCGGGTACGGGGCACCAGTGGAGGGGCTCCAGACTCGGGTTGTTACAAAGTGGTATAAGAGGGGTTCTTTTCTCTTGCTTTACTGTTTGGAGACCTTAGTCAGGGATATGACATATTCGGTACTTTGCATTAATCTATGCTCAGGAGTAGCTAACCCGTGTACAGGGAAAAGCCATACTACCTCGTTAATTGCAGTTGCTGATTTTGAGATTTTATAGTTGATCTGATTTCACCGAGAGTGATTCACATGGCTTGTGCTATTACTATTTTGATATTGTAGTTCTATTTCTATCGCAACCTGATGAGATGAGGGTATTCCATCTCATGCATCATATAGACACTTGTAGGAATCACATGCCATGCATTCTTTCCATGCCATCTAGGGTGCATTAGCAATTACATGCCGTTGTGATAGACTTTGTATAGATTATGCATGCTGTTGTGATAGTTGCTTGATAGGTTCTCTGCTGTTATGTTAGAAAGCTGTTTGTTTTGTTCCTTGCTTAAGTGAACGCCAACTTTTGGTTCTTGAGGTGTTATGGGCCCTCACGGATCGGAATTTGGAACCCTTTTTACCTTGTTTTTAGTGTTTCTGGAATTCTGTGTAGATTCTAAGCTACTGACCGGAAAAACCCAGAATACATGGCGTGTACCTTTTGAGAACACGCCGTGTAGTTTTTAGGCCGTTTCACTGACCGCGTGAGCAGAACACGGTGTCGTGGGAGTAACTTTGGGAACACGCCGTGTACCATTGGTACACGCCGTGTGAGTTTGGAGCCGTGTACCCAGCCGTGTCACTAACAAAATGGGCCAGGGAAGCTCGGGTAGAACACGTCGTGTCCATAGGGAACACGTCGTGGAGTCCTGTCCAGGTACCTGGTCGTGTCACGAACAACAGGGGTCGGTGTTACCTTCCTTTCCACATGCCGTGTTTGTTCAGAACACGCCGTGTAGTCTTGCCCAGGTACCCGACCATGTCATGAACAACACGGGACGGTGTCGCCTTTGCCTATACACGCCGTGCTTGTTCGGAGCACACCGTATAAGGTCCAGCCGTGTACTCAACAACACGGGCCACCGAAGCCTTGTCTAGTACACGTCGTGTTTGTTTAGAACACGCCGTGTAGTCTCAGGTTAAGTCGGACCGTGTGAGTTAGCCGTGTAAAGAGCCTCGGGCAGGGGAATAGTTTTCTTGTACATGCTGTGTGTTGGGGTCAACACACCATGTAGTTGAGTTGTTACACGACTTGTAGGGCAGGAGTACACGCCCATATCAGTGGTTTAAGAAGACACGCCGTGTAGTTTTATACACGCCGTGTAGTCGTGTTTTGCAATCTTGTGTGTTTTCTTCCCCTGCCTCCGTTTAAGTATTCTTGTGTTCTATGTCCTTGTTTTCCTGATCTAAGGTGTGCTTTTGATCTTTCATAGCTATGCCTCCGAGGTGTCCTTCGGTCGTACGTCTGTCATCAGGCAGCGATCAGACGCCAGACAGGGCTGATCAGGGACTTCCTGCCGATCCTCCAGTCGGGCCAGCCTTGGCACCGACTGTTATGCCAGTTGTGGGCACTGATACGCAGTTTAGGGAGGGCTTCATGAGGATGATGAAGCCCTTCCATGGATCACCGCCTCCTGCCTCGTCTATGGAAGACCTGACACGGGTTTTTCAAAAGCAGTATCCTCCCACGTTCTTGGGGGAGGGAGGACCTCAGGCTACAGAGTCATGGATGGAAGCCATGCTGACTATCTTCGAGCATCTGGAGACGCCTCCAGAGAGGCGGGTCAAGCTCTCCACCTACATGCTCCGAGACTTCTCCAAGAGGTGGTGGGACGTGGTTTCACAAGCGGGTCAATAGCAGGCTATGACTTGGGAGGAGTTCCAGCGCATGTTCTATGACTACTTCTACCCGGAGACCCTGAGGGCCGATCGAGCCTGGGAGTTCATGATCTTAGAGCATGGTACTCTATCTGTCATGGAGTATTCCTCTCGTTTCACTGAGATGCAGCATTTTACACCCCTTCGGGATGGGAGTGGGGTGTTCTTGGTGAGGAAGTTTGAGGATGGACTCAGGCAGGAGATCCGCTCGCAGGTGAACATCTTCCAGCTGACTTCCATTACTTCCATCGTCAACTAGGCACTGATTGCAGAGCGCAATCTAAGAGACTCTGGAGCTGCGAGTCAGGGCGGTTTTGCTTACAGAGCTAGCTTTCCTCTAGAAGACATCAAGAAGTGTCGTAGGGAGCCTACACGCAGTGATTCGAGGAAGCGAGACACATCATCAGGCAGCTCGGTGACGTGCTATCAGTGTGGCCAGACAGGGTACACGAGGCCGCAGTGCCAGAGGGACTCCGTGGAGTGCCGATCTTGCAGCAATATGGGTCACCTTCAGCGTTTCTGTCAGGTTTTCTCACCAGCATCTGGTGACCGGGGTTCTTTCATGACTCCACGTTCAGGAGCAGCCCCACCAGTTTCTCACCAGTCAGGAAACTGGATTTCTTTCGGCCGTTTGGGCCGAGGTGGAGGTCGAGGCTATGGTATTCAGACACTAGTTCCTCAGCACCAGCAGGGAGGTTCAGCTCAGAGTGGTCAGCTAGGGGCGCAGGGCCGCGACACGGGCCAGTCTTTCTCTATGGAGAAGACTTATCATGAGCAGGATCCTGACCCTTCTACTATTCGAGGTACAATTTCAGTAGCCTCAATTTTATCTTCATCCTTTTTCAATACTAGTGATATGCATAGATTTATCTCTATTGCTGTCATGGAGATCCTTGGGCTCTGCATATTTTCTTCTTCCATCTCGTTGACACTAGACACACCTTTGGGAACGAGGACATCTAGTGTAAGCCAGTGTAGAGAGTGGCCTCTAGAGGTGGAAATGTATCACTTCTTATGGGATCTCTATGTCCTAGATATGACAGGCTATGATGTCATTCTCGGCATGGAATGGCTGATTCCCTTCCAGGAAGTCATTGACTGTTATCACCGCAGAGTCAGTTTCATCTCACCAGAGGGTGAATCTTTTCTTCATAGAGGCGAATGGGATGTTCAGGCGAGTCGGGCGGGACTCGAGCATCTTGGGCTGGGAGGGGTGACAGCCCAAATTTCTAGTCTCTATCTGGATGATCAGGAGACTCCATAGTTGGACCTTCCTCCAGTGGTGGATCGCTTCAGGGATGTCTTTCCAGAGGACTTTTCGGGTTTGCCTCTGGAGCGTGAGGTAGACTTCTCTATTGATCTCATTCCAGGAGTGGCACCAGTGTCCATTCCTCCTTATAGGATGACCACACCTGAGTTGCAAGAGCTCAAGAAGCAGTTGGAGGAGCTATAGGCTAAGGGTTTCATCCGACCCAGTACTTCTCCTTGGGGTTCGCCTATTCTGTTTGCGAAGAAGGCAGACGGTACCCTTCGGCTTTGTGTGGATTATCGGAAGCTGAACCAGTTGACGGTCAAGAACCGATATCCTTTGCCGAGGATTGATGACCTTTTCAATCATCTTCGGGGATCCCGGGTGTTCTCGAAGATCGACTTGAGGTCCGGTTATCATCAGTTTCACGTTAGACCATCAGATATACCTCTGACAGCCTTCAGGAGCAGGTACGGTCTTTATGAGTATACAGTCATGCCCTTCGGACTCACGAACGCACCTACAGTTTTCATGGAACTGATGAACCGAGTGTTCCATCCTTACTTGGATTCCTTCATCGTGGTCTTCGTGGACGATATCTTGTTGTACTCTCACACTCGACACGACCATGATACCCATCTTGAGATCGTTCTGAGTACACTGAGAGAGCATCGGTTTTATTCTAAACTCTCGAAGTGCCACTTCTGGATAGATCAGATTCACTTCTTAGGACACATCATCTCAGAGGTAGGAGTATCTGTGGACCCAGAGAAAGTGAGAGCTGTAGTTTCCTGGGAGCAGCCGAAGAAAGTCTTTGACGTACAAAGCTTCCTAGGGATGGCTGGATACTACAGACGCTTCATTTGGGACTTTTCTTGTCTAGCATCACCCTTGACAGGTCTGACCAAGAAGGGGGATAAGTTCTTATGGTCAGATTCTTATGAGTCAGCCTTTTAGGAGCTGAAAGGGAGTTTGATGTCAGCACCGATACTAGTCTTTCCGGATCCAGGCAAGAGCTACACTGTTTATTGTGATGATTTAGGTGTTGGGCTAGGAGCTGTGCTTATGTAGGGAGATGGAGTCGTTGCGTACGGGTCTCGGCAGTTGAGGCCACATGAGATGAACTACCCTACGCACGATCTGGAGTTGGAAGCTATTGTTCATGCTTTGCGCTATTGGAGATACTATCTTCTAGGAGAGAACTTTGTGGTCTTCACTGACCACAAGATTCTCAAGTATATCTTTACTCAGCATGATCTGAATCTGAGGCAGCACAGATGGGTTGAGTATCTTCAGTCTTTTGACTTAGAGCTTGCCTATACACCAGGAAAGGCCAACGCCGTGGCAGATGCGTTGAGCAGGAGAATTCAGATTTAGAAAGTTCAGGAGGCCAGTAGTGAGTGGCAGTTAATGGATTTGTTCTCTGAGATGCATCTGGAGGTGCATGACAGACGGGGAAAAACTTTTCTATCTTCTGTATTTGTTACCTCCACGCTACTTGATCGGGTACGGATGAGGCAGCTATCAGACTCAGAAGGCCTAGTCCTGTGGGAGAGTGTGTTAGGAGAGGACCCTCTTCTAGGATGGACATTGGGAGAGGATGAGATCTTGCATTTCCAAGGATGCGTATGGGTTCCAGCAGACATACGTGAGGAGCTGATGCAGGATTTCCATTCTTCTATTTGGGCAGTTCATCCTGGCGTCACCAAGATGTATTAGGATCTTCATCACCAGTACCGGTGGCCAGGTATGAAGAAGGATGTTGCTGGTTTTGTCATGTGATGTTCTACTTTTCAGCAGGTGAAAGTAGAGCATCAGCGACCAGCGGGGCTTTTATAGGAGTTATCCATTTCAGAGTGAAAGTGGGACGATGTTGCGATGGACTTCGTGACCGGGTTTCCGAGATCGCCTCAGTGAAATGATGTTGTTTGGGTTGTCATCGACATGCTTATAAAGGTTTCTCACTTCTTTCCGATCAAGGAGACCTTCAGTGTCGATGATCTAAGACGACTTTACATCAGAGAGATCGTTCGTCTGCATGGAGTTCCACGCTCTATTGTTTCAGACAGAGATGCGCGCTTTACCTCTCGGTTCTGGCAGGGACTTCAGAAGGCCTTGGGTACACAGGTACTTTTGAGTACAACATACCATCCCCAGACTGATGGCCAGTCCGAGCGCACGATCTAGGTGCTTGAGGATATGCTCCGAGCTTGAATTCTAAACTTTGGCAGTTCTTGGGAGAAGCATATTCCTCTGGTGGAGTTTGCCTACAACAACAGTTTCCAGGAGACCATTCAAATGGAACCATACGAGGCTTTGTACGGTAGGCCATGACGATCACCCTTATGCTGGCTGGAGGCAGGAGAGGCAGCTTTGTTGGGACCTCATCTTGTTCAGGAGACTTCAGAGCAGATAGAGCTGATTCAGAAGAGGATGGATACAACGCAGTCTCGACAGAAGTCTTATGCTGATTAGTGGAGACAACCTCTAGAGTTCAAGGTCGGTGATCAGGTTTTCCTACATGTCGCACCGAGGTTGGGACACAAAAGGATTCAGAGACAGGGTAAGCTTTTACCGCGGTACGTCGGGCTGTTTGAGGTCTTGGAGAGAGTGGGGCCAGTCGCCTATTGGTTGCAGCTACCTCAGAGGTATCGGGCCATGCACGACATCTTCCACGTCTCTCAGCTCCGACGTTACTTTTCAGACTCATCTCACATCTTTTAGCCTGAGGAAGTCGAGCTTGAAGCAGATGTGTCGTTTGAGGAGAATCCTATCCGGATTGTCGATCGTAGTATGAAGGTTCTCTGCGGGCGGTCTGTTCCTCTGGAATGAGTGCTATGGAAGCATGGCTGAGTACAAGACGAGACCTGGGAGAGGGAGACCGATGTATGATCGCAGTGGCCGGAGCTATTCAGTGTTTCTCCTTCTCCGCCTCATTAGGGAAATTCAGGGATGAATTTATTTAAGGGGGGAAGTTTGTAAGAACCCAGATCTTCTTTTCAGGTACGTTTTTCCTTTTTCTGGAGTTTTTGAGAAAAATGAATTTTCTGGAAATTTTCGAAGTACATGTTTTGTAATTTTTCCCAGCTCGAAGCCGTGTGCTGGCCATGCCGGGCCACACACACGGTGTGTAAGGCTGAGGTGGAGGCCGGTTAATTCAGAGTACGAAAAATTGAAGTACACGCCGTGTACTCAAGAAGTACATGCCATGTACTTTTTTTTTCATTAAACAGACCGGGGTTGTGCCTAATCCCCAGTTTCATCTTCTTCTCCAGTTTTCGTTCGTCCGAGAGCAACCGTACGGTTGAATCTTTGATGAGATCTTGCCTCGTCGTCCGTTCTCCGATTATAGCACGGTTGATTGTGTTGGAATCACAGCGGTGAGTTCTTCCTTCTGCTTTATCCTTGTTTCTTGATTCCTCCTCTTTTCCAAGTTATCATGGGATGAATGTTTTGTGAGTTTTCTCAGATCTACGTTGTTCTAAGAGGAATCTGTCATCATGTTTCACATATATCGATCTCCTCGGATCGAGGTAGGTGGTTTGTGCCTTTATGTACAAAGTTGATGAATATTATGTGCAAATTCTACCAATACCCGTGAACGGAGTATTGCGTGTTTCTTATTTTGCCCCTGCTGTTTTCCTGCTTTGCTTGTTTGCTTTAGTAGAGGTTACTTCTTGTGAGTAGAGTAATTTATTTTGTGCTCAGATTGCTTTTCCATGCTTGTTTTTCCTGTTGGGCATTTTTCCAGTTGCCATGCCTAGTTGTAGGATAGCAAAACTGTTGTTTTTTTATTGCTATTGAGCCGTAGAATGATAGACAAGTAGTTCTTGAGGTTTACTTGGATGATATACATGCGCTGAGCATGTTTAGTTATACTCAAGACTGTGAGAACCTAGAGTAGTAGACCAAAGGGAGAATTGACGGAAGGGCTTCTCCAGAGTGTCTTTTAATTATGATGTGAGACTATAATGTGAATTGACGTTGAGTGCTTCCCCAGAGAGTCTGTATATCCTCGACGCGGGCCACAGGGGGAATTGACGTTGAGTGCTTCCCCAGAGAGCCTTTAGCACGATATGAGAATATAGGGGGAATTGACGGTGAGTGCTTCCCTAGAGATTCTGCTTAATTACGTAGCTGAATCAGAGGGGTGAGACTGTGTGTGCCTCCTAGAGGGTTTCTAGTACTATAGGTTGAACCATAGGGGTTAGGTTGTGAGAGCTACCCAGAGGTTTACCTGTTTTCTTCTTGTTGCTGACTGCTTACTTGTGTGCTTTACTTGTTAGAACTGTGGATTGTAGCTGCTTGTGCTTTCCTGTTTACCGCCTCTTGTTTATTTACTTCCATGTATTCATTTGACTGCAAGACACAAATCTTTGGGTGATTGCATATTGTGATTATATCTCACACCCTATTTGGGACATGCTTCTGGGCCCAAGAAGACTATGTTGCTTCAGGTATAGATAAGGGCAAGCGCCCTTCTACTTTAGGATCTTGATTGAACCAGGAGCTGGGGAGCATGGGACCGAGCCGTGGCTCGCGATGCTGAGGAGCTTACTTTGTTTTCTTTTGCACCTGGTTTCAGTTGTATTTCAGCACATTGTTGTGTTTGCTGTTTTCCTTAGATACTTGTGCATGCTGCATCATTGTTATCATAGTTATATATCTACATTGCTTCTGCTGTTTGGTTTCTGTTGTTATGTATGTTGTTTACTGCTTCCACTATTTATTGTTGTTTTCTTACCTTGTATACCTTACCGAATGAGGGCATAGTTTCCCCTCCGACTCACCAAGGCCCTCGCTGCTAGTCGGCAGCCTCTGACATTCGGGGAAATGCGCTTGATGTCATGTGGTGAACCAGGTACGAGGCACCAGTGGAGGGGCTCCGGACTCGGGTCGTTACACGCATTATCGCTTAAAATAGAACATCTTGTCTAGTTCTTCCATTATTGAAACATGAAGTATAAATAGTCTCAAATACCAAACTGGTTGTTTTTTAAATCAAAATAGTTTCTAGATGTGGAAAAATTATCATATATCACATCTACATACAAATTGTAGTATATTAAAATGGTGTCCCAACCATTACAATTCAAACTGGCCTATAAATGGTCTCAAATAACAAAGTGGTTATTTTATAAATACCAAAATGGTGTCCCAGTATAAGTGATTCAGTGGATTCATATAAAAATTATCATATAGCACATAAGTATACAAATTATAGTTTCTTAAAATGGTGTCTCAATCCATTAAAATTCAAACCACCCTACAAATGTCACGACCCGTCCCCCGGGGCCCGTTTCGTGACTACCCCAAGCCCACCTTCTATAGGCCAGGGGCTGGAGACAAGCACCAAAGGTGTAATTCCCTAAAACACACACAGCAGATACGATCACAAGTAAACTGAATAACCAACAAGTGAGTACAGTAAGTAAAAAGCGGCCAGAATACAAGCCCAACTAGAAAGTACAAGAAACTGAAAGTACAAGTACAACAGAGGAAAAAGGAAAAACAGCTATTGGGTCATCCTACGAGATTCCTACCTGAAGGCTAGGTATAGATATCCTCCTCAGCACTTCACATCCATCCATCTCCTCCACGTACTGACGCGCCGTATGGTCCACCTCCGGGTACCGTCCAGTCCTGGTACTCTCAGCCTCAGTCAGCGCTGTCCGTCGTCTGCATCCAACACAATGAGGTGCGGGCATAGACCATGCAGGGGTGAGTATAACGATACTCAGTAGGGACCCCGAGACCCTCAAGGTCTCACAAAATCCAACAAGGATAAACCTCAAAGTATGAAATCAATTGATAACCTTACTTAGGTATATTCCCATACATATACCTAAGTTATCAAGTGATCCATCTCAATCATGAGGAAAACACATAAAAACTGACTCAGCTCAACCAGGATTTTATTCACATTATCAAAACCTCGGCTGCTAGATAAATCCTGCTCAATCGAGTATAGTGGGCCTACCGTGACACCAAGCGCGCTTCCCACTAACCTTGGACAGCTGAGGTACTCCTCCTATCGAGTATCGTGGGTCTGTTGCGTCACACAGAGGCACTCCCCACCATGGGTCTTCCGCGTCACCAAGCGCGATCCCCCTCATACCCTGTTGAGGTACTCCTCCTGTCAAGTACCGTGGGTTTTTCGCATCACACAGATCGCGCTCCTCCACCGTGGGTCTGCCGCGACACCAAGCCGCTCCCCATTGAGCCAGTAGAGTCACTCTGAGTCAAACGGTCAGCAGTCGTCAGGTCTCAGCCTGCTACTAGGTATTCGCAATACGCCCGATCATCTCCAAAGGATCCGTTCCACAAGCTACTGGTTGATACTCCAACTGTCGTGAAGTCCCACGAAGAAGTATCTCAAAGGTACGCCACGTCACAGGGATCTCAACTTAACATACGACGTGTCAATCAGACGTCCGGTCTGTGATTTATTAGCCTTTTAGTCCCGGGGGCCTGGTTGGATTCGTGCTCGATCTAACCTGAATGTGTCCCATCTCAATCCAAAACTCCAGTGGAGAATACTCAAAGGGACCGTCATGCTCCAAGATTACCAGCACCGCTGACGGTTCGTCAAACAGACATCCGATGCCAAATATATGGCCAAAAGAAAGTAAAGGGTCGTAGTGGGCCCAAGTCCAGTCTGACCGGCCTGACCCGTTGGGTCTGGCTCGACCCATTGGGCGGGCCAGCCTATTGGGTTCGGCCCTGCCCGCTGGGCCCAGCCCAGCAGGTCGTGAGGGGCCGCGGAGAGCCGAGAGGGCGCGGACTGGCCGTGAGGGCATGGACCGACCATGGGTCGGCGTGAGGGCGGTTCATCCCGGAGGGAACCATGAGGATGGATCGGCCCAGGGCGCGGGGCCAGTTTGGCTCAGAGGGCGTCGCGAGGCCGATTCGGCCGGGAGGGCGCCGCGAGGCCGGTTCAGCCGGGAGGGCGCCGTGAGGCCGGTTCGGCCGGGAGGGCGCCGCGAGGCCGGGGCGGCTCGGAAGGCCGGCAGGATGGTGCGGCCGGGACGGCTCGAGAGGCCGGTGGGCTGGCGCGGCTGGGGCGGCTCGGGAGGCCGGCGGGCGGGTGCGGCCGGGGCGACTCGGGAGGCTGGCGGGCGGTGCGCCCAGGGTGGCTCGGGAGGTCGGCGGGCGGTGCGATCGGCGGGCGGCGCGGCCGGCGGGCGGTGCGGTTCGACCCAGTGCGGCGGAGCCAGTTCGGCCGGGGCGCCAGAGCTGCGTGGGGGTGGCGTGGGTCGCGGAGGCCGTGGGTGGCGCGACTATTGCCTTCATCGCCTTCGACACTGTTGTCGCCTTCCTCTGATTCAAAGAACACCACAAAGAAGAACAATGGGGGGTCAGGTCATGTTAGTTTGGCCCACACCCTCTGCGTTTAGAGTGGTAGCAAGTGGTTCATCAAGAACATAAACAAAGAACGAGCATGGAAGATATTTTAAAACATAAATTCCCATAATCCCTTGATAATTTATATTCCCAACCCCGCAAAGTAAAAAGAGGGAAGAACATGGAAGTGTTAACCAAATAATGAATACATCCCCACAACTTCCCCCAATAATTTATTCCCAACTCGCAAGGAAAACATCTGCGGATCAACTTGATAATAAGTTGATCCACATTCTTTGTTTTTAGAAGGAAATAATCAAGGGAATAAAATCAAACTTAATTAAAAACCCTACCTTGTTCGATGTTGGTTGAAGTTGCTGCGAGAAGGAAGACGTTGATTCATTGTAGACGAACACGTCCTATGTCGAAGGAAGTCCCAAGGAAGAAGGTCGAAGGGATTCGACGTTCTTCATCGGTGGAGAGTTCTTCGTGGAAGAACATGTTCTTCGTTGGAGAGCATAATACTCCAAGAGTTGGGAGTCACGTCACTTTACCAGCGCTTCGTCGCTTGGTGAAGCCGTCCCAAATCCTCCTCCCAAACTCCATATATATAGGAGAGGGGGAAGGTAGGTAACGATCATTGGAATTTATGACGGTTCATTTATCAGGAACCTTCCTAAATTCCAACGACGTTGTTACTTAATTTAATAAGGGGGAAAGCCAATTAAATAAGTTGGCACAAGTAAAGAGGTGCGTTGGCATCATTAATGTGGAGGAAGCTCAAGAGGCTCCTCCACATTAAAGAGGGGTTGAGAGGTTTCCTCTCCCCCCATTAATAGGGGTTGGGTGGTCCCCACCACAATAACCTCTCATGGGAGGTTAAGGTGTGGTGGTCCCCACCACCATAACCTCTCATGGGAGGTTAAGGTCTGGTGGTCCCCACTCCTAACCTCCACATGGAGGTTTTAACAAACAAAATAAAAATAAAGCTACACAACTTTATTTCTATTCATGAAAAAGCCAAAATCTTACTTTCACTCTCAACCCACTGCTGTTGAGGTGAGAGTCTCCTTAAGCGAAAAACGGTGCTGCGAGTTCAACAGTTCCCTCAAATTTCAATTCCAAGCACCGTTTCAAAAGTTATAAAAACCCACTCATACGTTTACTGAATGTACCCAAAAAAACTTCAGAAATTCATTCTGGGCACTCCGAGCCTCGAAATCAAGTGCCGTAAATTTTTGCGGACTCGTAAAATTTCCATATAATTAAAAAAAAAATTACATGGAAATTCTAGTTCTTTACATTCTCCCCACCTCAAGGATTTACGTCCCCGTAAGATACAACTCAAACTAAGGGAACAAGTGGGGGTACTGAGCACACATCTGAGCCTCCCGCTCCCATGTGCTCTCCTGGAGGTTCCCGTGCTGCCAGAGAACGCGCACCAGAGCTATTGATTGTCCACGAAGGACCCGCTCCTGTCAACCCTCAATCTCTACCGGAACCTTCGTAAAAGTATCCCTATAGTCGACGTTCAGCTCACCATGGTCGATGATGTGAGAAGGCTCATGCACGTATCTCCTCAGCTGGGATATGTGGAAGACTTTGTGCACTCGGTGCAACTAAGGTGGAAGAGCTAAGTGGTATGTCATCTCGCCAACTCTGCTGAGGACCTGAAAAGGCCCGATGAACCTCGGAGATAACTTGCCGCCTAGGCCAAATCTCCGTAGATCTCATCGGGGTGAGACCCATAGAAAGACGTGGTCACCATCCTCTAACTCCAGAGGCCTCCGTCTCATATCGGCATACAACTTCTGCCTAATCTGTGCAGTCTTCATCCGCTCCTGGATGATCTGAACCTTCTCTATGGTAGCCCGTACCATCTCTGGTCCCACTAGTTCTGATTCCCCTAGGTCAGTCCAGCACAAAGGTGATCTGTAAGGTCACCCATATAACGCCTCAAAAGGTGCCATCCCAATAGTGGAGTGATAGCTGTTGTTGTATGTAAACTCCACCAAAGGTAAGTGATCCTCCCTACTATGACCGAAGTTAAGGACACAAGCACGCAACATGTCCTCAAGGGTCTGAATGGTCTGCTCAGTCTGGCCATCCATCTGATGATGGAAGGCGGTTCTCAAACGAAGCTGCATCCCGAAGGCCTCCTACAACCCCTTCCATAGCTGGGAAGTAAAACATGTGTCATGATCGGAGACAATCGTCGAAGGTACCTCATGTATTCGCACAATATACTACACATAAAGGCTTCCCAATCTCTCTACTGAACCCTGCTCTCTGATTGGTAGGAAGTGGGCCAACTTGGTGAGTCGGTCGACGATCACCCAAATCGAGTCATGACCTCTAAATGTATGTCGAAGTCCTGTCACGAAGTCCATGGATATCCCATCCCACTTACTCTGGGACCTCTAAGGGATGAACCAAGCTTGCTAGTACCTGATGCTCCGCCTTCACTTACTGACAAGTAATGCATCAAGAAACAAACTCTGCAACTGATTTTTTCATTCCCATCCGCCAGTGCTGTCGTCAGAGGTCCTGGTACATCTTCGCCACTCCTGGATGTACCTCTAGAGGGGATGTGTAGAACTCCCTCAACACTTACTCCTGAAGTGACACTGGTACCATGGTATATCCTCTGAAGAGGATGACGTGCTCCCCACCTTCATAAAATCCATCAGGTGCCTGTCCTGTAGATATCTGAGCACGTCGAGCCTCGCAGTCAGTGTCCCCACACTGCGCCTCCCTGAATCATTGAAGAAGTGGGGGAGTGACTTTAAGATACTGAATAAAAGTTGCTCCATCTCTATCCACAAAGGATATATGCAAATCGGTCAGATTCTCCGTCACCTCACCTAGCATTTGTATACCAAATGTCCTACTGAGTGCATCTGCAATAACGTTCCCCTTCCCAGGAGTATAAACTATCTCGAAGTCACAGTCCTAGAGTAAATCAAGCCAACGTTGTTATCTCAAGTTCATTTCCTTCTGGGAGAAGATATACCTGAGACTCTTGTGATCAGAGTACATGGTAAAACATTCGCCGATCAGATAGTGCCGCCACATCTTCAAGGTGAAGACCACTACTACTAACTCCAGGTCATGGGTAGCATAGTTTTTCTTGTGCTGTATCAGCTGTCGAGAACCATATGTGATCACTACTCACTCTTGTATCAGGACACATTCGAGTCTGGTCCATAATGCGTCGTAGTAAACTACATACCCTACGCCTTCCTCTGGAAGCCTCAAGATGGGGACACTATTCAGCCTCTGCCTTAGCTCCTGAAAGCTCTGTTGGCATCTCTCCGACCACACGAAGGGTTTCCCCTTCTTCGTCAAGGCTGATAGTGGTGCTGAAACTCTGGATAAGTCTAGCACAAACCTTCGGTAATAACCAACCAAACCCAGGAAACTCTGTACCTCCATCACACTCCTGGGTGGCTCCCAAGAAAGTACCACCTCAATCTTCATTGGATCCACTGCAACTCCAGCCTCTGATATGACATGTCCCAGGAAGTGAACCTCTTAGATCCAGAACTGGCACTTCCAGAGATTACCATAAAGTTGGTGATCTCGGAGTGTGTCCAGTAATACCTGCAAATGATAGGCATTCTCCTCCTCAGTAGTCGAGTAGATCAGAATGTCGTTGATGAAGACTGCAACTAAGTGATCGAGGTATGGATGAAAGACCCTGTTCATGAGTCCCATGAACATTTCTGGTGTAACGCCCCGACCCCAGTTACCCAGATTCGGTGCATTATTTTAATACATTGGCATGATTACAAGGAATCAAGTCCCAAAGGACCGATCAATTTAGCAGTCTTGAAAGTCGGTCACTGGATGGTGGAGGTGTAAATAAGGATGTATTTCCACTTATAGTGGACTAGTTTCAAGATGTGTTTCCTGAAGACTTATCAGCACTGCCACCTGAGAGAGATATGGAATTTACTATTGAGATCATGTCAAGGGATGATCCAATTTCCATTCCACCATACAAAATGGATCTGATAGAGCATCATGAACATAAAAATCATCTTGAGGAGTTAGAAGATAATGGATTTATCTGACTGAGTACGTCACCTTAGGGTTCTCTAGTCTTGTCTTCAATGAAGTGTGATGCAAATATACTCTTGTGTGTTTATTACTATAAGTTTAACAAAATAAATATTATGAACTAGTAACATCTACTACATATCAATGACCTTTTAACTAGTTAATGAGAGCTCTTTTTTCTAAATGATTGACTTGAGATCAGGGTATCATTACTTGATAGTTCAACCTTCTGATGCTCTGAGGACTTCTTTCTAGATCAGGTATGACCTATATGAATTCATAGTAATGCTACTTGGGTTAGAAAATTCAATATAAATGTTTATGGTTTTTTTGAACCAAATCTTCCATTCATACCTAGAATATTTTGTGCAAGTCTCTTTGGATGAAATCTTTGTGTACTCTAAGATACATGACGACCATGCCCAACATCTTGGCATCATCCTGAGTATGCTGCTAGAGAATAATATATATGTCAAGATATATAAGTTTAAATTCGGTATTGATCTGGTACACATCTTGGGTCACATCATCTTAGAGGAAGGTGTGTTAGTGGACCGAAAGAAGGTTCTAGATGTGGTATCATGGGAGTATCCCAATAAATATTTCAATATGTGTATCTTTCTTGGGTTAGATAGAAATTATCATAGGTTCATCAAGAAATTTTCCCAATTGGAATAACCTCTTTAGGTTTGACCATGAAAGGGATAATGTTTTAATGGTCAAAATCATGTGATAATTCCATATAGGATTTGAATAATCTCTTGAAATCTTCACAAATTATTATCCTACCTATTTCAGGTGAGGAGTATATGGTATATTATAAAACTTCTAAAATAGGGTATGGAGAAGTGTTGATACAGGGACATCGAGTTGTGGCATATGAGACTCAATAGTTGAGGCCACATGAACAGAACTACCCTATACATGACCTTGAGTTGGCAGCATTAGTTCATTCTTTGAAGTGTTGGTTGTATTCTATGTTGGGTAAAAATTGTTTTGTGTATACATATCACAAGATCTTAAAGTACATCATTTCCTAATGAGATGTGAATTTTTAGTAGTAGAGGTGTTTTGAGTATATGTAGTCATTTGATTTTAAGATAGCATATACACACAAGAAAAGGAAACATTTGTGTTGATGAGTCTAGTGTTGAGTAGAAAATGATGTCTTTATTGGCTGAGATGCATGTTGTCGTTCAAGAGACTCAGAAGAATATGGGTCTCATATCAGTTTTAGTGGAGTATACACATTTGAGATAGATCATAGACATGAAGTATGAGGATCTTGAATGTCTATCCTTGGGGAAAAACCTTGATGGTTGCGAGACACCTTTAGATTGGTTGATAAATGAGGATGAGATCATCTATATTTGAAATCAGTTAGTTCTACCTATGAGTGTGTGGGAAGGGTTAATGTATAAATTTCATGCCTCGAAGTGGGTGGTTCATCCATGTGTGGCCAAAATGTACCGTGACCTGCAAAGATAGTTTTAGTGGTTGGGAATGAAAGAGGAGACAACAATGTTCATGAAACGATGCTTTATCGGTCAATTGGTGAAGGCGAAGCATCAATGACCTATAGGTTTACTACAACCATTTTCCATTCTTAAGTTTAAGTTGGACATTGTGAATATGGAATTTTTTATGGGTCTCCCAAGGATCCCTTAGAATAATGATTATATTATGTTAACATAGTAAAAAATTTAAGTTATCACAGTGAATGTTAAAATGGATTAAAAGTGGTTTAACTAGTATATTAAGGTTTAAATGTGTCTAAAACCTATATAAATGTGATTGGTTGAGTTTATATCTACCCTATCAAATATTATTTTCAACTTTTAGATCCATGGTTCCACATTTCATGATTATTTTTTATATATTATTTTATCTTTTATGTAATGCCTAGTTTGTCATTTCCCTGAATTATAAAATGGAACCTCCTCTCCTGCCTTTTTCATAAGTATTGAGGAATATAGATTTAAAAAAACATTGCTAATAACTTTCTATATTCCTTCCCCAACTTCCTATAGATTTATTTCATTCAAAAAGACAACCATTTCAATGTTTACTATTGTAACACCCCAAAATTCTAAAGTAAGAACATTGTAGTTGGTAGTGTGTATGACACGCGACACCAAGAGCATAAGGGAATATTATATCTAGATACATTATAATATATTTACAATTTAAAATAGATTCTATATATTTCAATTGATGAAACACTGAGTTAGTGTTTGTTACACGGAAGAGCGGCCTTCTTTGATGGCTCACGTTACAGGCAAGACCATGTTTTATCGAACAATAAAATATTATTGAAATGTTATTGTTTAATACACAAATATATAACCTAGTTTTTATGTTAAAGGTTATGAATGTTATTAAGTAATTAGAAAAATTTATTCTTTATATAAATATAAAATTAATTCATTGGTTACTAATTAATGAGAAATGAATATAAGAACTAATTAGATATAAAAAGAAATATTATTATACTTTTGCTTCCAAATGAGTTTTTTCTTGATAAAAATAATTAATTGCAATTATTTAATGATTTAAATGAAATATATATGTTATATATTCAATAAAATATTTTTTATATTTATCCATTAGGTTTGATAGGCATGAGATAAGAACAAAATATATTTTACAAATAAAAACTGATATTTTTATAAAGACAATTTTACTACCTTTTAATGGAGAGATCATTTTAATTCTTAATTTTCACACTCTAATTGATTTCACATTTTAAAAAAATAATATTTTAAATAAAAACATAAGAATTATGTTGGGGTGAATTTTTGATATTTTTCTAAAACATTTCATTTTTCAATGAATATTTAAAAATATTGAATTTTAGTTCAAAAATTCTTTTTCATCTAATTTAATTATAATGATAAATTATATTTTTAATTGGTTTTAATGTTTAATTACATAATATTTTTATCAATTAATACAATTTATTTCATTGGAATCAATGTCACTTTTAAATTGGTTATAAAAACATAGAATCATTTCAGATGTTTTTACTTTAAAAACCTTCGTTGTCATCCTGCCTATGAGATTAAATTTAAAATAATTTATGCCAATTCTATTATTTTATTTGGTAAGAATGGTTTAAATATTTGGAATGAGAATAATTTATAATGTCCAATAATACTATTTTTTTTGACCAAAAATATTAGTGAAAGTGATTAAAATTAATTATAATTATTAAAAGAAAATTAAACATAATAAAAGACTAAATCATTAACATAGAGGCCCAAATGACCTAGAAACATGTCCAAAACCCATTGGATGGTCATTATTCATCCATAAACCTGACATTATTGAGTTGTTTTGGTTTTTAAGACTTTTATTAGGTAAAAATGTGGTTATGCCTAACTTGTTGTCAAAAATAACAAGAGAGTCTTTTTCCTCCCTTATTAAAGGAAACAATCTCTCCCCATTCCTAACACCTCTCTAACCCCATAGGTTCAGAAAATCTCTTCCCATATAACCTCCAAACATCTCTAC
This sequence comes from Viscum album, assembly GCA_963277665.1. Lineage (NCBI taxonomy): Eukaryota > Viridiplantae > Streptophyta > Magnoliopsida > Santalales > Viscaceae > Viscum > Viscum album. The sequence continues at coordinate 1,440,912,632 of OY728130.1, read as the reverse complement.
CCTGAACTGTTAAACCTACCTTTCAATAGAAATTCTTCCAAAGATATATTTTCGTGCAAACCAAAAAAGATACCTGATTAAGAGGTAACATATTCTCTCAGGCTCTGTAGTTTCATTTCAATTTTCCAACCTCTAAAATATATTAATTACATGATTATATAAAAACACTAGTATCATCAATATACTAGTATTTTTTTAAATCATTCTACCTACACTTACACACACCTCCATCTAAGGGATAATGAACATATTGTTTCAGTGTACGGTGAATTAATGCCTCACGAAACGATGATTTTTCTTTTTTCCTTTTCCAACTCTCTTGGTGGAAATTATGGTGTAAAATATTTTATATATGTTATATATTATATTAATAATTTATTAACTCTTCATTAATTTTTATTTTAGACATACCTTTATGTTTTCTGTCTTGTGTAAATACGATAATTTTTCTTGAGGAAGTGTAGACTACCGCCACCACAAAGAGACGTGACTTGTTCATGCCATGCATAGAACATATAAATGGTTTTTTTAATAAACCTTTGTAAAATATATAACATAGATATCATAATGAGATTATAATAAACATATTTATCATTTTGATTTCATTCTTCTAATAAAACAAAGAAATGAAAGTAGCATTCATGTGTACATATGGCCTACCGTCTTCATGAATTGTGAACTTCATTTTTAATCTCCAAATATAATGGAATACTATAAATAAATATATAGTGAATATATATGATAATTTAGTCATGTTTTACATTATTTATATGATTAAATCATGATCTAATTAATATGAACAAAAAATGAAAAGTCAATACATACTTGAGAAAACTAGGCAATTAACACCCAGAATAGTTAAAATAATAAAAGAGTGTTAAGAAAGGGGTCATAAAATATTACAAGGAATTAATATATGATATTATAAAAAGTATTATTTTTATGGTATAAGTTAGTAATATAGACCAAACACATCAAGTCAGAAGAAAAGCTTCTGACCATTTATTAAAAATAAAGGAAAAAGTACATGAAAGAGACGGACGGGGTCAAACAAAGTACTTTCTCTCATCCATCAAACAAAGAAAGGTTACAGCTCATAATAAGACATTTCATTTCCATATTCAGACTCATCAGCAGTTTCCCATTCAGATAGAGATTTACCTTGGTTGAAAATCTTGAGGATTTTTGTATTGATCATCTTTGACTCTTTGGAAGAGGATCTAGTAGACACGGTTCGTGGAAAGTTAGAATAGTCCTTTTGTGACCTTCTTTTCATAAGAGTAGGAGTAAAACTATCATTTTAAAATACCTTTGTCTTTCCAGACATTAGCTCATCCTTAAAAGATGCATGACCACCACTTCCTGATGCCTTTAGGGGGGTTTATCATTCACCTTATCATCATCAGAGATATTTCCCCACTTCTCAGATATCCTGGAGGAACTAAAGATTTTCTAAATTTCTGGAAGAAAATCAACATGATTTTGAGAATCAATTTGATGGAGACCATAATCCTGTAGAGGAGGAGGATTATAATCCACCAACTACATGCATTCTTACCCCAAATAAGACTGTGCAGAGGTATCCTTTGAAACATCCAGATAAGTTTGATCATCTTCAGCAATTGTCATGTCTCGTTGCAAAACATCATCACCCATTTTAGGTGCATGTGCATCCAACTGCACATTTTTAACTCCCCCAGGACTAGCATTCACGCCAAAATTTTGGACGTCCATGCCAATATGGAGTTTAGGACCATGCCCCATCTCCTGGGAGGAGGCTTTCCACTTAAAAGGATTATCCATAACCTTAGAAATAGGTTTCTTCTCAAATTCATGTTTGGAACCAACATGATTCACTTTATTCTGCATGCTCAATTTCTACCTACAAGATGACTCATTGTGCCCTTTTGAATCACAGTAGGAGCAAAACACATTTTTATGGCATGTGTCTTTTCTATGACCAATTATTTGACAAACAACACAAAAATGAGGAGGTCTTCCATATTCCACCTTAAGAGGGATATCATCATCTAATGCTGACAACACTGTATTGTTAATTAAGCACATGCTTAAATCAACCTTCACCAGGACCTTTGAAAAGTTCCCATACTTAGCAACCTCCGCGGATATATCCTTTTTAATTAGAATAACTATAGAATAAGTAATATCAAATAGAATCTTGTGATGCCATAGAATCCAATTAATACGAATAATTTTAATCCAAACTTGAACCTGGGTATTTTTTAGAGAAAACGGGTTAAACCGAAAATCCCAATCTTGTAAGCAGATCATACCTGGATTTAAAGTGATTGAACCAATTCCCCAAGCCCTACTCTTTAGTTCCTCCGATGGGAAAATGATATGAAAGAAACCCCTCCACATGGGTACACATTTTCATTCCGAAGAATTCCAAACATAGGATAGCCACTGAACCAAGTCATCAATTTTCCAAGGTTTTCTCACAGTAGGAAGAACAATCCTTGCAATGATGGAGAACTTTCAAATTTTGAATCTATCAAAAATAGCCTCATTTTTAGCAATCACATGATCAATATCACCTTTCTTTATAATACGATTAGGAATATCATCTTTCATGTGTGTAAAATGTCTTGTGTTGGAGTCTCGGTCTTTTACCGCAAAGACGGAGTTGCAAGCAGCAGCACTCGGATTACTTGGATTACTGGAAACCCTTGCAACACGGTGAAATAGGGGCTCCACCACATCTCCATCCTGAGAATTCAAAACATTCAATAAATCATTATGATCTTTCAACTCGAACCCCGTCATTAAAGAACTACATTTACCACTATTCTTATCCACCTCAATCTCGGCCAGCTAAGCATTATTCTCTTCAACCATCCCTATCACAGAAATACGAGCACTATCAAAAATAGATCTACTCATCCCACTCACCACTACTACAGATCTTTACCCACCATTGTCATCCAAACCCTTCATGGAACACCGAGTAGCAATGTCACCACTCATATCATTCATCCCCATCGCAACACGAGGAGTACCCACGATTGAAGATCTACTCATCTCCAATGAAGATATGCCCCCACCATCACTGACAACCTTCCCCGCACCATATCTGATGGTTTCATGTCTGGAAACTCTAGATCCAGCCAATTGGTGGCCATTGGAGGCCGCACCTCCATTCAGAAGCACAGAACCAAGATAAAAGGGAAACACCATAAGCAAGCGGCACTACCCCGCCATGACGTCGGAGACTCCATCGAGGAGGAACCCGCAGACCCACGCTCTTGTCATCAATCCCCATTAGTAACATAGATTGAACAACTAAAAAGGAGGATAGATACCACACAAAAAATGGAAAGTTAAGGTAATGGATTTCAACTCAATTAACTTTCTATTGAGACTTATTTTTATTATGCACCAATTCACTTTTATTTGGTGTATATACTACCCTTTTACATGTTATATCATGAATGTATATATTCTCATGATATTATAAGTTTCATTTAATTCATGAGGAATTATGATTTAAATGTTTCAATGTTCTATGTGACACATTAGAATGTTTAAATATTATTTTTCCTCAAGAATGTTTTAATGTAAACAACCCTTGTTGTTACTTATCCTCCTTTGAGGTATTATTGATAAGTATATATTATTTATTCAATATTGATATTTCATAAGTGACATTATTTATTTGATATATGAGGAATGCTTATAGACATTCAATACATAGGTTTGGAACCATTTAAGGTACTGTTACGGGTTGGGGACTGGTTAATGAAAGCCCCTAGATGCATGGATAGTCTCATGAGATGAAATAGATGGAAAAAATAAAGGGGTCTTAACCGATAACTAAATCATCTTGTGAAAGGTCTTGACGGTACTGGTTCCATGTACCTAGGAATCATGGAATCCAATAATCAATAATTTCCCTTTTTTAGTTTCAGTTGTTATTCTTCCATGATATTTTCCGTCAACATATCTACATATACATGTAATTATCATTTCATTGATTAAATGGAATGTGTTTCAATTTATTACCTCTCCCTATATAATTTGTCTTATCTAGTTATTTTAATGGAATTTTTTATTAGTTACTTTAACTTTCCATATTAATTTATTATCATTGATTTATTATTGATTCCTCTTTATTTACCCTTACTGTACATTTGAGCTCAACTTTATTATGATTTTTCCCCAGGTTATAAAGAAGATATATTTGATTAAGTATTCAAGGATATAGTTTAATTCATTTTATTATGTATCATGTTTGTATTTTCTATTTCCTAATGTATTATGGGTATCTTGTATATAATCTGGCTTTCTAAGACTGCTAAACTGATCAGCCCTTCAGGATTTGTTTTCTTGTAATCATGCCAATGTAATAAAATAATGCACCAACACCGAGCTTCTAGGGTTGGGGAATTACTGTTGGAATCAAATGAAGTTTATTAAAAACTGTGGAAACTGGATTTATAAAAACTAGATTAGGGTGAAAAACACTAGATAGAATTTTAGGATAAGTATAGAATAAAATTCTATAATTTTGGAAAGGAATATATCATATGAGAATTCATATAAATACATCCATATCTAGATACTACAAGTGGAAGTGGTTCTAGCACAAATGTACCTATGAGTAATAACATTGAAAAGGTTTTTCGAGCCTAAATGGGGGGTAACCTGGTACATGACAACAGACCCTACTGCGCACCTGGTTTGACACTCCTGAAGGATATGATTAGAATACTCCAAGTTTTCTTTACAAACAATTATAAAGGATTTGAATTGATAATGAAGATTAATAACCAAGGTTAAACCTACGGTGTTTTAGATTGATGATAAGGTGTCATGATTTAGAAATTCAATGAATGATATTAGGGATAAACCCTATACCAAGGAAAGCACTTTGTGGAAATAAATGGATGAAGTATTTATGTATTAAGGTTTTACTAAAAATGTTAGTTAAAAGGATATTTAGTGACTAACCTTATTTCAAGGATATCCATCATATTTATTTTGGAAATTATATTATCTTGGTTTTATAAAAGGAAAATATGTAAGACGATTGAAAACCAATCAAATCTGGCAAGGCCACGAGTCTTGGACCCATGACCGAAGGACCATAAGGGGTTTAATACCAACCACTAACCTATAAAATGTCCTGGTTAATTTTTTATTATTTTTATTTAAATAAATTTATAAATACATGTTAATGATGAACCGGTAGTATCACTTTCGAGGATTATAGATTAATCTATCAACCATATTAGTCTTGGAAGATTGTTAATGAAAAATATTCTGACTTTTCACTCTTTTATGGGCTTTAAAATCCTTTATATTTGTATTTTTGTGCTTCATGCATCAATATTAATTTTTGAATGAATTGGTAAATAGATCCAAGACCATATTTTTTAAAAATTATATTGACAGATTTATATCATGCAAGTATATATAAGTTTTATAAAAATTAATCAACATTAGGAAAAGTATCTCCAAACAAAAATATTGTTCTAATACCTTATATTTTTTTGAATCGATGGTCTTCCAAATGATCAAATATTTATGAATTTGAGACCCTAAACATTCTATTGATCATTAAATTTTTTTGATTGATGAAATCATTCACTCCCTATAAATATTTACGCTTTTCCTCCATGTATGTATCTCTCCTTTCCACGAATGTTCTTCTACTTTGATACATTGTTATATGTTATTCTATGTGAACCTTGCACTTCTCATTATCTCTTTTCTAGATGATATTTTACAAACCCTTATCATGATGTGGGATTTAACATACAAAATATCAAACAATCTATCACCAATATCATGTTTAAATTTTTATGATGAAATAAAATTTAGGTGAGGAGAATGTAACACCCCGAAATTCTAAGGTAAGAACCATGTAGTCAATAGCATGTATGACACACGATACCAAACACGTAAGGAAATATAATATCCAAATACATTATAATATATTAACTATTTAAAATAGATTGTATATATTTAAATTCATGTGACATAGAGTTATCGTGCATTAGAAAAAAAGGAGACCTTCTTCGATGACTTACGTTACATGCAAGACAAATTTTCAACAGACAATAATATATTATTAAAATATTATTATTTAATATAATATGATATAACCTAGTAGTTATGTTAGTGTTTATGAATACTATTATATGACTTATGAAAATATATGGTTTATATAAATATAAAATTAATACATTGGTTACCAATGAATAAGAAATGAAAATAAAAATCAACTGGATACAAAAAGAAATATTATTATATTTATGCTTCCAAATGAGTTTTGTCTTAATAAAAATAATTAATTACAATTATTTAATTATCTTCATAAAATATATAATATATATATTCAATTAAATATTTTTTATGTTCATCCATTTGGTTTTTCAGGCATAAGATAAGAACAAAATCTATTTTATAAATAACAATGTATATTTTTATAAAGGCAATTTTGCCGCCTATTAATGGAGAACTCATTTTAAATCATAATTTTGAAACATTAATTGATATAATATGTCAAAATATTCTTAATATTTAAAATGTATGAAATAAGAATTAGGTTATGGTAATTTTTTTATATTTTTCTGAAATGTTTCATTTTTTAATGAATAGTTAAAAATACTAAATTTTAGTTCAAAAATGATTTTTCATCTTATTTATTTATATGGTTAAATTATATATTTAATTGGTTTGAATGTTAAATTAGATTATATTATTATAAATTAATATAATTTATATCATTGAAATCAATTTCACTTTGAAAGTGATTAAAAAAACATAGAAAATTCTCGAACGTTTTTACTTTCAAAACATGCATTGTTGTCCCACTTAAGGGATTAAATTTAAATTTATTTCTTAAATTATATGATTAGAATTTAAAAAAAATGGATTCCAGATTTGAAATAATAATAATTTATAATGTTTAATAATATCAACTTTGTTTATGACTAAAATGATTAGTGAATGTGATCAAAATTAATTACAACTATTAAGAAAAAATCAAGCTTAATAAAGGACTAAACCTTTAAATAAGGAGCCCAAATGACCTATCAAATTGTCCAAAATCCATTTAATGGCCATAAATAAACCATTTACCTTACAATATTGAGTTTTATTTGTTTTTTAAGACTTTTTTTAGGAAAAACGTTGGTACACCTAACTTCATTTCAAAAATACCAAGTGAGTCAATTTCCTCCCTTATAAAAGGTCACCACATTTCCCCATTCTTCACACTTCTCAAACCACATAGTATTGGCCATGATCTTACCATATAGATTTCCAAAATAAATATGTGTGACCTTGAATCCTGATGTTGGACATAAAGCCTTCCAAGAATGCCTTTTGGGTCAAACCGATAGAAGTTACCTGATTAAGAGGTAATGTCTTCTCACAAGCTCCCTGATTTCATTTCCATTATCCACCCCCTAAAATATATTTATTACATTCTTAGATAACAACACCACTATATTAAATATAATCGTTTGTTTTTATGTTATGTTTTATACCTAAACTTATGCACACCTTCATCTAATGGTTAACGAACATATTGTTTCTATGTATGATGTACTACAGTCTCCTGAAATGATGATTGTTCATTTTTTCTTTACCACCTATAATGATGGTCATTGTGAAGAAAACTATGTTTATTTATGTTATATTAGACATTTATAATGTCTTTATTCTTCTATAATGTTTATTTTAAACATACCTTTATTCTTTCCATCTTGTGTAAATACGATAATTTCACTTGAGGAAATACGGAAAATTGCCCCCTCAAAGCGATATGACTCGTTCATGCCATATATGGAATGTATAATGGATTGGTTTAATAAACCTATATACCATATAAAACATAGATATGATTCTGAAATTAAAATATACATATTATCATTTATTTTTCATTGTTTTAATACAACAACAAAACAAAAGTAGTATTCATGTGTACGTAAGGCCTAACATCTCCATGAACGGTGAACTTCGTTTCTACTATCCAAATATAATGTAAAACTATAAATACATATATATTGAATATATATGATAATTATGTAATTTTTTACATTCTGGAGATGATGAAATCATGATCTAATTAATATGAACACCAAATGAAAAGTCAAAACATACTTCAGAAAACCAAGCAATTAACACCTGAAATAGTTAAAATAATGAAAGAGTGTTAACAAAGGCCTAATAAAATATTATAAGGAATTAATATATGATATTATAAAAATTATTATGGTTCTTGTATAAGTTAGTAAAATATTTTAAACCACTATACATGAGGATAAATACTACACAACAGAAGGAATATTAAGCTAAGTGATTTGATCTCAATTTACTTTCCATTGAAACTTATTTTTGTTATGCACCAATTCACATTTATAAGGTATATATACTGCCCTTTGACATATTATATCAAGAATTCAAGTAATCTCATGATATTATAAGTTTCATTTAATTCATGGGGAATTATGATTTAAATGTTTCAATGTGGTATGAGACACATTAGAATGTTGAAATATTATTTTTCCATGAGAATTTTTTAATGTCAACAACCCTTGTTGTTACCTATCCTCCTTTGAGGTATTATTGATAAATCCATATTGTTTATTCAAAATGGATATCTGATAATTCACATTATTTATTTGATATATGAGAAATTATTTTTAAATTCAATACTTCTGCTCGAATCTGAATGAGATAATCTACAAACACTCAAAGGCACGGGTAGGATGTGAGCTAAAAGCCTAATAGGGTCTTACTAAGGATTCCATAATAGATGTCAACATTTAAATAACCAAATAAGCTTTCAATTTTCAAATAAACAAGTTTGTCATTTCAAAAGCATATTTAAACAAATCGTGTTTTACATTTCAAAAGATGGAATACATTTCAAATGATGAAAATACTTAAAACAAATGGCTTAAATAAACACCATTTCTATAAAACATTTTATATAAATCTAAAGGCATGTAAAGCAGTTCACAACAATGGAATATTTTCATTTGAAATACAAACAAGCGAGCAACATGGTCATATGCCTAAGAAGATATGATAGTTCCAGACTATACGGACCCCACACTCAAGGTGACACAACAATATGTACATACGCCCCTTTGAACTTAGGCCAAAGAGGACTCGTCATCATCGCCTAAGGGATGTGACCTGCTTCATTTATGTTTTGAAATGTTGTAAAACGTAAAGTGTCCTCCAAATAACTCACTAACTACCTAAGGCTTACATGTGCTCTAATACAAAAACAATGATGGGAAATTTATTTTTAAACTGTTTAAAATACAATTCATCTCATTCACTATTTCAAATATGTCAATTTCTATTCAAAAACCATAACAAGGGTTTTTAATCAAAGATATGCCTTTTTCCAAGATGAAACACAAAGGTTCCTATCAAAACCATTTTAAGCCATTTTTACCAAATACAATTTGAAATCAATTTCATCAAATTAATTTCCACAATTTTCCATCAAACCAATTTCACAAATTTCCATCAATTTCTCAAACACACCCCAATTCACTGGAATTGGGGTTTTTTCCCAATTTCATTACAAAATCAAATTTCCAAAACCAAACTCCCCAATTAAATGAAATTGGGTTTTTAATAAACCAATTGAAAGCAGTTTCAAGCAAGTGAATTTAAATCAAACAATTGAGATTAATTCAAGCAACTCAGGTTAAATCAAATTTAGTCATCATAACGGAACCACCTACCTTTCACGGAAACACAAGGCACGCAACAGAACACGCCAACAAGCACGAAGGTGCAGGAGATCTAGGAACTCAATCTAGAAAAAAAATCAACAACACATAACTTAGATCCATCAATCCCAAGATGATCTATCAAACTCCAAGGAGAGAAAAATAAAAAGATGGAGACTGGGAGAACGCTTACCTTGAAAGTCACACCGCAGCCGCAACAACAATTAATTGCTGGTCGAAATAGCTTTAAAGGGTTTGAGGGCTCCAAAATCACCTGGGGAAGACTCTTGGGTTGAGAGCAAAGAAAACTGGAGAGGAGGAAAATAAAAAACATCCAAGATGCCTGTTAAAAAACAACCATCGGGACTTTACACGACGTGCAACCCAATTACATGTTATGTAATTAAAAAAATCCCAAAATCACTGAAAAACCTATTACCTTTTGATAAAATCAGGTTTATTATTATTTTAGAATTTACACATAGTGTAACCATATTACATGGCATGTAAATCCCCAATAGACTATAGAATAAACAGTTTTCTACTGAGAATCCAACAAATTTCTGACTTCACCATTAAAGGTATCATCTCAATTCCTTCTCAGCCCTACCCAGACAACCAAAAATGAAAACCACAATAAAGTTTAAACGTACATGTTAGAAGAGTAACAGGATGTTACAACCTCCCCACCATAAAAACTTTCTATCCCTAGGAAGTCTATCAAGAAGCTTTCATATCGAAAAAGTTAGGTCACTGCTCTCTCATCAGTTCATCGCGTTCCCATGTCTCATGAAAATCAGAACCGTGATGTCATGGCACTCGAACCAAAGGTATTGACCTCCCATGAAGCACCTTGGTTTCAGAATCAAATATCTTGGTTGGTCGTTCAGTTGCAGATAAATCAAGTTCAGTCTCAAGATCACTCCAACTCAGAACATGAGATGGATCAGATAGATACTTTCATAGTTGAGATACAAGGAACACGTCATGTATCGATGTCAGCTACAGTGGAAGTGCTAAACGGTATGCAACTTTCCCCACCTGTTCAACAACCTCAAAAGGTCCCACAAAATGAGGAGCAAGTTCCCCTTGTCTCCCAATCCATCGATGACCCAATAGAGATGAAACTTTCAAGAACATCTGGTCACCAACAGAGAATTCCAAAGGTTTGTGACGATGATCAGCATAAGACTTGTATCGGTTCTATGACATCAACATCATCTGACGAATCAACTGAATCTTTGTTGTTGTCTCTTGGACCAAGCTCGGTCCAACCAAGGAACTTTCCCCAATCTGTGACCAACACAACGGAGATTTAGAAGGTCGGCCATACAAGGCCTCAAAAGGAGTCATTCTGATCGCGGATTGGTAACTATTGTTATAATAAAACTCGAACAACCCCAAGTGATCATCCCAAACTCCACCAAAGTCGAGAACACAAACATGAAACATGTCCTCAAGAATCTGTATAGCTCTTTCTGTCTGGTCACTGACTGCGGATGGTATGTCGTACTCAAACGGATGTGAGATCCCAGTGCGTCCTTAAGGCCTCTCCAAAAGTGAGAAGTGAACTGAGGATCCCTATCAGAAACTATAGCAGAAGAAACTTTGTGCAAACGAACAATCTCTTTTACATAGAGATTTTTCAACTCCTCAGCTTTAGTTGTATCACGAATGGGTATAAAGTGTACCGATTTAGTGAGTCTGTCGATCACAACCCATATCGCATTCTTCTTTCTCTGGGTACGCGGCAACCTAACCACAAAGTCTATAAAGATCTTATCCTACTTCAAAGTAGGGACCATGAGTGGTTGAAGCAAACCCGAAGGTCTCTGGTACTTGACCTTAACTTGTCGGCACGTATAACAATGAGAAACACATTTAGAAATGCCTCGTCCCATTCCTGACCACTAGAATTGTTGTCGCATGTCATAGAACGTCTTCGTGGATCCTGGATGCACTTCCCACGGGGAACTATAACATTCCCCATTACACCTTTCCTTACCGAAGACGGTACCACAAAACAATTCTAAAAGCATAGAATGCCCTCTTAGGAGAATGATCAATCAAGCACGGTCTCCCCACCATTAAGTGTAACACCCCAAGGTTTTCTAAAAATAAATTGAAATGCTTGGAATTTTGTTTAAAGTAGATATTTATAAGTAGCCTTTAAACATAATTTTACTGCTTATATGTTTTGAATTTCGAAAAATGTTCATCTACAATTGCGTTCAGTAAGTTATTTGAGTCTATTGGCACCAACTTGTTTTTTTGGTGAATAGTAACACACCCTTATAAATAGTAATATGAATAGTAATATGAATAGTAATAAGACCCTAATGAACGGTAAAATGTATTATTATTTTATTTTCTTAAGGCTTTAAGATAATGACATCTTGATTAATTTTTCAATATGATATAAAAGCAGTTATAGTTTTTAAATAATTAATTTTTGAATTAAGTATGATTTTATTTAAAAATTAAATTAAAAATATTTAGAAAATTATTTTCAAAAAATGGACTTCATTTTTGAATTCTACACATCGATAAATGGTTAGGGTGAATTTTGGGAATTTTTCTGAAACAGTTGATTTTTTTGTGAATAGTAAAAAATACAGTTTTTAGTTTCGGTGTGTTAATGACATCATTAATGATTTAATAATGATGTCATAAATCTGATTGACTTGTGTACAGTTAAATAAGATGTGAGGTGTCCCAAGTGGCTTATACCATGGGCAAGCTCATGGTTTTACAAATACCACTCATGAGGTGTCTCTTGGAAATTATTAAAATATTCTCTTACTTTTCCTATAAATACCAACTCATTCTTTCATTAACTTCATTCTCAATTCCTCCTCAACGAAGCTCTGGCCTCTTAACCTTCCTAGTAGTCCTCCCAAGATTTTTTCAAGCCTCTAAGGTCACAACCTTCACGTTCTAGGGGTTACTCCACAAGGTAAGAAAATTCTCAATTTCTTTCTTTTTCCATTCAAGTTCTCTTTTATGTGGTATAACATTCAAAGTTTTCATACCATGTTCTTATTTCCTTCTTATTATTGATCTATTCTATATTATGATTCATTTCTGGATGGGTTACCATTGTCCCCTATCTTTTTAATGTTTTCTAAAACCTTGTTGCATAGTTGTTGGGTTGCCGAATTTTTGTAAGGGATTTCTCGCTTATTCTTTTATTTTGAGTTCCTTTCTCATTAATTCTTCATCTCTTCTTACCCAAGAGGCATGAAATCTCCAGAAATCATGTATATTATGGATTTTCTCATGTTCATGGAAAATTCATCATTATTATTTTTCTCCTCTCCCACTTATTCAAGGAATAAAAACATTATCCGTCATGTGTCGAATTACCGACATCGTGAACGATGTGATTTCAATTTTCATTAACTCTTTCAAGTCTGGTTATGAAACCATTTTTATGGTTGCACCAAGTTATAATATATGTAATATGTCTCATCCATGGTTCTGGAATTCTTTTTTTTTTTACTCATGGTTTTAATTTATAAGACAAAATGAGGTTGTTATTATCAAAGAACCACCAAAATGATCTAAATGAACATCATTAATATTTTAACTTATGAATCATCCTCATATAAAACATCAAATTGATAAATGGTATAAATTATGGTACTGGAAATATGTAAATACCTTTCCATTACAATTCTGGAGTTCACTTCCAATCGACAAGAACATCTATCATGAACCGATCATGAAAATCATTTAAAGAACTCACCCTAAACAATGCAAGGAACAAAATACTAGCAATTAAAGGGTGAAATGAAGTTATGAAATGATCATATAAGATGTTATAAAAATGAACATGTTCCTGTAAAATATTAATAACACTCTTTTAACCATTATACAGGAGGTTTAAACAAGTTGGAAGTAAGACAAACCTGAGGTAAGGGAATTCTTAACCCGATTTTCATTCTTTGGGTTAACCTTCTACTTCATTATGTATGTGCTATTTAAATTGTTTGTGTGATGGGTTCTGTTTATATTATGTTTTATTATATGTATTTACAGTATATATACATACTTCATCCACTCTATTAAGTATCTCTTCAATTGTATGATATTTATAAGGGGTTTTTCTTTAAAAATCATCTTTTTAAATTATGTTTTACAAAGTTAAAAAGTAATGTCTTTATGCTATTATTCATGTTGTATGGTTATGTTTTGGTTCTTGGGAATTATTTATGATGAAGGGTAGGACCTATATCTCCCTCCAATGCATTGGGTATGTGTAAGTTGGAGGTCGGTCGTATGGTTACTCTAAGTGTAACTGCGATGGTTACACAAATTGTAAGGTAGTCGTGAGGGTTACAAATTATAAGGTAGCCGAGAGGGTTACAAGATTATGTAAGTAATGCCCCAAGATACCTTTATGGTTATACTTATGTTCTTATGTATTGTGTAAATCTCATGTTTCACAAAGTATATATATATGCAGGTGATAAGTATGTCTTTTGAAAATGATTTTATACAACTACTGTGTTCTTCCCTTCTTTTTATATCTCTTACTGAGTTTTTGTGTTCATCCCAAGTTTTAAATGATTTTAACAGGTTAATGGATGTGTAAGACAAAGAAGGAAACCATGTTAAATGTTGAATAATTATCAAGGAGTCGTGTTTTAAGTTTTAATGTTTTATAATTTGAAAAAAATGGAAACCGTTTTTATGGTATCCACTCAGTAACAATGTGTAATGTTATGAATGTATTATGTAACAATTATCTAAAGCTCTAAACTTGAAAAGATCCTCAGTGTAAAGGAAGTGTTTTCTTGACTAAATTCAAGATTATGTATGTAATAAGGCTGGGTCCTTATATTAAGAGAGTCTCTAATGCTACGAAACTCATCATCAAGATGGTCCTAAAAAATCATCTCGAGAAGAGTGAATGTCAACTGAACACTGGTCAGAGAAACCTCAGCCCCTGATTCCTGGACTCCAATATGCAACTGTGAAAGAAGATTCATCAAGTTCCACTCTTCTGATGATTCTTTAACTGTCTAGGTCAGAAGTTTCCAGATCAAAGCATCTGCAATGACACTCTCTTTACTTGGGGTATAGGCGATGTTGAAATTGAAGAACTGCAGGTATTTCACCCAACGCCTTTGGTGAAGATTTAAATCTTTTTGAGAGAATATATAACTCAAGCTTTTGTGGTCTAAAAACACGGTAAACTTTTCTCCAAAAAGATAGTGTCGTCAACTCTTAAGTGTGTGCATCACAACTGCAAGTTCAAGGTCATGGATTGGATAATTATTCTCATGTGGCCTAAGCAGACGAGAGCCATAAGCAACAATCTGATCACCTTACATAAAAATAAAGCTTAAACCTGAACTCAATGCATCACAGAAGACTACATAGCCCTGTCCGACCTCTAAAATAGTCAATATTGGCGCCGTAGTCAAAAGACGGTTCAGCTCAACAAAAGATTTCAGACATTTCTCATCCCAAACAAACTTTACTCCCTTACAAGTTAGTGCATGCATAGGATAAGCCAACTTTGAGAAGTCCTTCACGAACAGACGATAATATTCGGTTAAGCCCAAGAAGCTCTGAATCTCAAACACATTCTGTGGTTGCTCCCAAGTCATGATAGTCTTCACCTTCTTAGGATCAATTGATATTCCTTGTTTCAACACCACGTGCCCCAAGAACTTCACTTCCTGAATCCAAAAATCACATTTTGAAAGCTTGGCATAAATTTGGTGATTTCCCAACAAACTTAGAATTGTTCTCAGATGATGCACATGATCCTCCTCATATTTAGAGTAAACGAGGATGTCATCCACAAAGACTACCACGAAGGTATCAAGATACTCGTGGAAAATCATGTTCATCAAATCCATGAAATTGCAGGAACATTGGTTAGACCAAAGGGCATGAAAAGGTACTCATAATGTTTATAGCTACTCCGAAAGATGGTTCTCTGAATGTTAAATTCTTTTATCCTCAAATGATAGAAGTCGGAACAAAGATCAATCTTCGAGAACCACTTCGCCCCTTTCAGCTGATCAAACAGATCATCAATCCGTGGTGACGAATATTTCTTCTTTATCGTAACTTGATTGAGCTTTCGGTAATCAACACATAGGCGAAGTGAACCATCAACCTTCTTAGAAAAGAGAATCAGTGTCACCAAAGGTGACACGCTCGAGTGTATAAATCCTTTCTCAAGAAGATCGTCCAACTGGGACTTCATCTCTTTCATTTTAGCTAGTGTCATACGGTAAGAGGGAATAGATACTGGTTAGGTTTCAGGCATTAAGTCAATAGAAAATTCAACCTCTCTTACTGAGGAAAAACCATAGAAGTTAGAAGGAAACATGTTGGGAAACTCGGCAACAACTGAAGGGAGATCACCACTCAAAGATTCTCGTTTCAGATCAAAGGCAAACACAGATATCACTTTTCCCAACTCCAGATAAGAAGGTATGGCTTTGCTCAACCTTGGATCTCATTCTCCTTAAAAGAAGCAGCACACACCATCAGGTGTAGTAAAGGAGACTCGTCGAAGATAACAATCAATTCGGGTTTTATTGGTAATGAGTCAATCCATCCTGAAAATGATGTCAAGAGATTCCAGGTTGAGAACCATAAAACTCTAAGCAAGCTCAACATCTGATAGAGAGAAAACACAAGCGGGACTACAGAGACACTTCTCTCTCTTTTTACCAAGGGGTGTAGTAATATCCATTGCACAAGATAAAAACTCCATAGGAAGATTAAGTGGATTAAAAATACAGGTTGAAATAAAACAAAACATGTCAGTATCAAATAGAGCGGTCACTAATGACGAGGCTATAGTAATGGTACTTCTCACTGTCATTAGACTCATATACACTTCCTCTAGAAACTCTTCCACTGTGTGAAAAGAAGCTTCATTCTGGATGTCTATGGCTGGAACCCTTTTACACGTGAAGCATCTGATTGCGTTGTAATTTTAGAAGGTATTGATGATCGTGTGCCACTACGCGGAGTGGAATAAACATGGAAGAATCTTTGCAAGTGACCCGAGCGTCCGCAGGAGCCAAAGTTCTTGGGTGCCTCGGTGCAAACTCTTTTCGAATGTCCTGACTAGCCACACTAATAACAAACCAAAGGACCTCTACCAGGCACTGCAAGAGGTTTAGAAAAGCCCTGATGTTGAGAATCACCATGAGAATCATTGTGCTTCCCCTTTCCCTTAGAGGAATGCACACTACCACTGGGAGTGAAGAAAACTCTCGATAACCCTGACTTGCCAGTCAATTCCATCTCGACCATCAGCGCTCTATCCAGTACATCAACATAAGAAGGCAGCTTCAACAAGAAGATTTGAGGATGAATATCCTGATGAAGTCCCAACTCGAACCTTCAAGCCTTCATTTTCGCATTCAATACTATCTCGGGTGTGAAATGAATGAGCTCAGCAAAATAGTTTGCATACTCTGTCACGGTCCTATCAACATGCTCAAGTTTGAAAAACTTTGTAGCCTTGGCCAACAGTATAGACTTTGGATAGAACTGGTCGGTGAAAAGAACTTTGAAGTCTTTCCGCTCTAAGCTCTCATGTTTCTTCATCGTCGTCATCGTGTCCCATCATCTCCTGCTCAGCCCTTCCAGCACAAAGGTGGCACACTTCACTTTGATTTCATCGGGTGTGTCCAAGAACCCAAACAAATGTCTTATCCTGCTCAACCATTCCTCAGCCTCTTGAGGATCATTCGATCCCTTAAACGCTGGTGGCTTCTGGTGAAGGAACTCTTGAGAACAAGTCCTGAGAACTTCCCTCTAAGGTTCCACGGGTGAAGCCTAAACGGGAACTGGAGGTGGTGTTTGTCCCAAAGCTTGGACAGTGCGCACAATCATCTCAACTAGATTCGGATCCATAAAAGGGATTCGCTCGCTAAGGTTCAACAGCATCTTCCTCCTGGATCTGATTCGCACGTCTTCTCAAAGACATGATGTTACACAACATCAGCAGACAACAAAGAAGACATCAAATTAACACTCAAACAGAGAAAAAAATGAAATTAATCCCAACAGATAGAGAAAACAAGATTTGGATTTCACTCTATCCAAATCAAAATAGTAAAAAGAATGGAACTAATTCTGAATACGTTTTTCCCAAACCACCTCTGACAACTTAAGGTTCTTTGTAGTGAGAGTCGATCAGGCACTCAATCGTAACTACCACCTAAGTCCTGAAAAGATTACACAATGCATACTGACTTCAAGACAAAAGCTTA
Organism: Viscum album; assembly: GCA_963277665.1. Taxonomy (NCBI): domain Eukaryota; kingdom Viridiplantae; phylum Streptophyta; class Magnoliopsida; order Santalales; family Viscaceae; genus Viscum; species Viscum album. The sequence goes on along the minus strand of OY728130.1, from coordinate 1,440,894,652 downwards.
GCCTAGAGCTCTGATGCCACTTTGTCACAAACCAGCCCAGGTACCCTGGTAACCCGATAATTGAACCGGTCCTGACATAGCTCGAAGGGCGTTCCCGATCCCCACGAGTCAATGACTAACACCCGGCATCATACAAAATGAAAGTGGGAATGATTTTGTCACTAACAATACAGAAGTAAAAGAGAAAAATCAATAATTCATACAAAGGAAACTTCACTGGGAGAATTGTACTAGAAGTCAAACAGGCAAAACAGCACAAAGTACTACAACCAAGTAATAGAAAACAGGAAAAACTACCAAAGTCCCAAAGGGCATAACAAACTAAGTTCACGGATAAACAGCAAGAACCACCTCCAAGTGGTGTTTTACCTCTACTCGAACCTGAAGGAGATAATCTATAAACACCCGAAGACACAGGTAGGGTGTGAGCTAAAAGTTCACTAGGATCTCACCAAGGATTCCATAATAGATGTCAACATTTAATTAACCAAATAAAGAGCTTTCAATTTTCAAATAAATAGGTTTGGCATTTCAAAAGTATATTTAAGAAAATCATGAATTACATTTCAAAAGATGGAATACATTTCAAATGATGGAAATACTTTAGACAAATGGCTTAAATAAACGCCTTTTATATAAAACAGTTTATATAAATCTGAAGGCATGTAAAGCAGTTCAAAACAATGGCATGCTTTCATTTAAAATACAAACAAGCGAGCAATATGGTCATATGGCTAAGAAGGTATGATAGTTCCGGGCTATAGGGACCCCACACTCAAGGTGACACAGCAATATGTACATACGCCCCTATGAACTCGGGCCAAAGAGGACTCGTCACCATCGCCTAAGGGACGTGACACGCTTCATTTATGTTTTGGAACGTTGTAAATCGTAAAGTGTCATCCAAATAACTCACTAACTACCTAAGGTTTACATGTTCTCTAGTACAAAAATAATGAAGGGAAATTTATTTTAAAACTATTTAAAATACAGTTCATCCCATTCTCTATTCCAAATATGTCAATTTCCATTCAAAACTCATAATAAAGGTTTTTAATCAAAGACGTTTTTTTTCAAGATAGAACTCAAAGGTTCCTATCAAAACCATTTTAAGCCATTTTTCCCAAATACAATTTGAAATCAATTTCATCAAATTAATTTCCACAATTTTCCATCAAACCAATTTCACAAATTTCCATCAATTTCTCAAACACACCTCAATTCACTAGAATTGGGGAGATTTCCCAATTCTATGCCAAAACCAAATTTCCAAAACCAAGCTCTCCAATTCAATGTTATTGAGTTTTTAATAAACCAATCGAAAGTAGTTTCAAGCAAGTGAATTTAAATCAAACAATTGAGATTAAGTCAAGCAACTTAGGTTAAATCAAATTTGGCCATCATAACGAAACCACCTACCTTTCATGGAAACACAAGCCCCGCAATGAAACCCGCCAAAAAGCACGAGGGCGCAGAAGATCTAGGAACTCAATCTAGAAATAAGATTCAACAACACAAGGTTTAGATCCATCAATCTCAAGATGATCTATCAAACTCCAAGGAGAGAAAAAGAAAGAGACTAAGGGACAGGAAGAACGCTTACCCTGAAAGTCACACTACAACCGTAACAACAATCAAATCGCTGATCAAAATGACTCAAAAGGGTTTGAGGACTCTAAAATCGTCTGGGGAAGACTCTTGGGTCGAGAGCAAAGAAAATTGGAAATGATAAACAGAAAAATCAGCCAAACTGCCTGTTAAAAAAAAACATCGAGACTTTACATAACGTGTAACCTAATTACACATCGTGTAATTGAAAAAATCTCAAAATCGCCAAAAAACCCCATCACCGTTTGATAAAATCGGGTTTATTATTATTTTAGAATTTACACGTCGTGTAACCATATTACACGGCATGTAAATCCCCAAAAGACTGCAGAATAAACAGTTTTCTATTGAGAATCCAACAAATCTCTAACTTCACCATTATAGGTATCCTCTTAATTCCTTCTCAACTCTACCCAGACAACAAAAAAGGAAAACCACGACAAGGTTTAAAACGTACTTGACAAAAGAGTAATGGGATGTTACAATTTTATGTGCCTGAAACTCTAAAAACTTCATGTAATTGTGCTCCTGAATTATAGTGATATTTCTACCTCTCTGTGGACGTAGGGATTATTCTCGAACCACATAAATCGATGTGTCTTTTCATCTTCTTCTACTACTTTTTTGTCTTTTCTTCATCTATAAACCTCTTTCGTGTGACTCCTAGTGTTTCTGCAATAGTATAGTATACCCATCGTACCATCACAAACCTCCGCTGCTAGCCGTCAGCCTCTGGCATACGGGGAGGCGCACTTGAGGTCACGTGACCAACCAAGTTTAGTTACTTATGAGTGAACAGAGTACAGGATGTTACAAGTGGTATCAGAGCAGTTTTCTTTTCTCTGTCTTACTATTTTGGGATGGTGGAAAGGAGACTAGAATGTGCCAGAATTTGGTAATGAGTATGTGTTTGGGAGTAGCTAACTCACATACAGGAAAATGCCAAAATACCTGGGATGGGAATTGTTACTCTAGATTATGTATGTTATAGTTGTACTAATTTCACCGTTGGGTGACGCACATGACTTGTGGCGTTTATTAACGTTATGAGTTCTCTTTTACCTTTGGACTGGTACGACAAGGAAGTATTTGCCGCATGCATCATTATAGGCACGTGAGGATTTATATGTCATGCATATGTCATGTCATGTCTACTTTATTGTGACCACTACTTGCAGCATGTTATAGTGCCTTGATTTCTATATTTGTATATTGTACTAATGTTTCAAGATGGGATAAGGATAAATAATTGATTACTTAAAGTGTTTACATCAACTTAAAACTGTTTTTTCCTACATAGCTTGATGGTGGCACCTTAACTAATCAATTATCACATGCTTAAGTCATGGACCATTGGTTGCATGGGCTGAAACATTAGTGGTTGAAATTAAATGGATGTCAATTGTGATTTATAAGGTGTATAGACCTCTATAAATTGGGAATAGTGATCCATATAATTAAACCATCATAAAAGGCTGGTTGTAGTTACATTAAGTACTAATTACAACTTATAAAGCGTGGGACTTTGTAAACTTGGAAATGGCATACGCATCTAACTGCACCAGGATATGTATGTATGTATGCATGTAAAACCGTTGACTTGTAATTCTTAAATGAAATGATTGTCGTTAAATTGGGATTTCAATTGCAACTTAAAGGGTGTTTTCCTCTATAACTTGCAATTAACACTCCATATATTGAAACCTCTACCATAAGATATGAGGCTTTGACCATGACCTGACCTTAAGAGTGGGTTGTGACCCTTTATGATCATTTATGTCATCAAGACCTAGCTTTATGAGCAGGTAGTTGTGGGTATTGACTCTTATATAGGAAGGCTTGTACTTGTCCTATTCTTTTAATTGTGATCTTTTATGACCTCGTTGGCTCAGCCTAAGCTCGTCACCCCGCCTGGACAGGGACACCCTGTCGCCTCAGTCGAGGACGACCAGCGCTGCTCCAACTGCGAGATATCATCGACGTCGTCGCCCTCCTCCCTTGCTCGAGCCACACCGGTGAGCCGATCGTCGGGCGTGAGGACCCCCATCCGGCTGAGGATGTCGTTGGACAGTCGAATGTCACGCCTACTGTCATCAGGCCACACCGGTCACTACCCGTCGTGGGGTCGTCGTCCCGTCGTCGCCCGGATCGAGCCAGCGTTGTCCCACTCGGCGTGTCGACCGCTGCCCGCAAGGTTGTCGTCCCGCACAGACGCTCGGTCGACCGCCATTATCGCCTGATGAGGCCACTGCCTGTCGTGTCGCCCTAATCAAGATTGTCGGACGCCACCCTCGGCTGAACCCGGTGAGCACGGACCCCCTATGCGGTGAGATCCCCCTGCCTCGGGTTTCCACTGGCTGCCATGGGTCTTGAGTGACCCAACCCAACCAAAAACGGGCTTCGGCGAGTCTACCCGACCCGGAATAGGTCAAGGCGGGGCTGCTTGGCCCAAAACAACCTTGCACGGAGTATGCCAGACCTGAAACGGGCTTGCAAGTTAGGGCCCGACCCACAATGGGTTTGGGCAGGGTTTCGGGGCCTGAGAAATTTTAAATAATGAAAAAAATAATTAAATTGATTAATTTAATTTTAATATTAAATTAAATTAATTAAAATTTAATTTTTGTTTAAAAAATATAATTATTAATATTTCGAGAAAATAATTTAATTTTAGTATTAAATTAAATTAAATTATGTATTTATTTTTTGGAATAAAAAATAAATTAATAACAGGGCCGAATGAAAGTAAATTATTTGAATTTAATTGAGTCATTAATTTATTTAATAGCCCTTGTACCTTAAATTTATTGCAATTTAATTTTATCGCACATTTATTGAATATACCGACTGGTCTATAGCTGCAACCGACCATGTGTATGTCTGGTTTATTTCATTAATTATTTATTACATGTGTGCGATGTTTGTAATAAGTAGTTAATTTTTATGACGGTTTGTGCATCGTTTTCTTCATTTAAATGTGTATAAGGGAATGTGTGTCCATCAGTATTTCTGTATGTACATTGCGCTTCTCGAGACTCCCTCGTCTGTGTGCAAGTACATTTGTATCATGACGAAGACGATGTACGACATGGACCACGCCAAGTCGGGATGAAATTCATATGAGAAGTGGACACGTTGGATTGGGGACGAGATGCATCATGAGTCATGACCTGACTCGGGTAGGATACCCCTAGATCATGGTTGATTCATTGAGTTTAAATAGATCAACCAATATTAGATGTTCATAACCAATCAGGTAAAAGTATTTCCTTTATGCATTGTTTATTATTTTATGCATGTACATATTTATTACGAGAACATATAAAATAATAAACAAGAAAAATACATAGATGCGATGAATTTTTTTTATTAATAGATGTTCTGTTGTGAGCACGACAACATGATTTGAACATATTTAATAGAAATGGATTACATTCGTCAAGAAATATTAAAAATCCCTCTAAGATATATTAAGTCGTAATGCATTATGTTGCTCACATTTGAACAAGATCGGGTGTATAGGGTGCTCGTCAGCCATAGTTAAGACTGTCTCCTACTATTAGGGGGGTTCTTATGAGTAATGTGTTGACTTAACTACAGTTGGTAGCAAATGAGTAGTCATATCTAGCTTGTTATCACTTTAGAGGCAAAGCGTCGAGGGAATCAAGATTACGATTCTGATAAGCTGGGACTTTACTCAATAGATCAAGAAACCACGAGTTAATACGGTTGACCAGCCTAGTGCCTACCTTGAAACTCTCTGAGTAGTGATGTAGTCATAGCTTGTAAACTATGAGGGGAGCTTTCGAGAATCATTGTCACTAGAATACTCAAGTGACAGAGTTCTAATTCGAGTACAGTGGGTTGCTAGAGTTCGGTAAAATAATGAGATGCATTTAATGATTTAAATTAATTAGGTAATGTCTAATCAGTAATCAAGATAAAAGTATTAATCTGCTAGATTTTATTTTTTTAGAAAATGACAAGTAATACCACAATCACACTGCGATGATATTGGACAAAGAAAAGGCCTAAACTGGCACGAGTTTCCAAAGAGTAGTACAGGCGCTTGAGAAAAGTAATACGACTTCAGAAATTTAAGGTGTTGGTGTCCCCAATACCTGTTAAGTCGCCTCGGTAAGAGGGGGTGTAAAAATGCTTATAGGAGACTTGTGTATGACGTATATGATGGTTGTGTTATAATGTCATCATCAATGTCCAATGTGAGTTGTGAATACAACATCGGGGCCTAGATGATTTTATATGTTGTCTCATTTCCGAGAAGCGTGTGAGGAGAAAGTGAAGCGAGATATGAATGGATGATTACACTGGATATGCGTAAATTGAAAGATGGATCACGATCTTTCAATGGATCTCTTTCTCATATCAGTTTCACTCATGTACTCCAGTTTCGTTTAATATTACAAAACGAACAGTCTAGAGAAAATGCTTTGTTACCTTCTAGGTAAGGTCCGTCAAGCAATAAGAACATTAAAGAAATATTAATCTTTACTTCTTATGACGAACAAGATGAAAGACAATGCGAAAAGTTCAATGGAAAGTGTCACGCCAAAGGCACATTCACAACATCCTTCAAAGAAAAGAGGTATTAAATAGGAGGTTATTTACTTCGCATATCGTGAAATAAATCTACGAAAGTTTAAATGCAATGAACTAAATTGAAGAAGCAAGTAGTCACTTCTTCTTCAGGTATATTCATCATTTGTATGTTATGTTTCAATCATACATCTTGGGTATTAAATACAATGTCTATCACATATGTGTATAGAAATATAATAACCAAGTAAGTATAGAAATGTTACTAGAAGTAAGGTGTGTTCTCCAAGCAACTGATAAATGGTGGTTCCTAAATCAGCGGTGAGAAGCATGTGAGTTCTAATTATCAAGTAAATGGTTCTAGTTGAACTTTTGTTAAGTATTACCAAAACATTTATCTCACGTGTCCTTTGGACACAATGAGACATTATTCCAATTCGGGAATGAATGTTGTTTGTGGTGTTTAATACTAAAACAATAGTTCTATAATGCTATAATCATTGGCAATGCATGATGAATATAAAATGTAAGACTACCCAATTGTGGCAAGATAATACTTTGAAGCAAAACTAAATAGTTGTCAAGGATATACCTAGTATGGTTTTAGACTCTTTTGAGTTAAAGACCTTAGGTGTTATCAACACACTTATGTACTTAGTTTTGGATAAAGAAACCTTTAGAAATAAAGGTAAGTCACAAAGCTTTTGGAATTAGTTCAACTAGAGAGCGTGAACTATTCCAAGGGTAAGCTAGTGGTACATATACTTCATTAGATTTCTTTAAGTGTTTATTAAGGAATGTGAAAGTGAAGTATGGTAAATGCATGGTCAGAAGATGTGAGTTGCTTTGAGCTGGTGTGCCGAAAAATATCTTGATCAAGCATTCATCGATCATTATAATGTAGCGTGAAGTAATTCATAAACGCATATTAAATTACCCACATCAAAGCTATGATGCTAATAAGGAGGATCGATGATAAATCTTACATGTTAACATTGATCAATAAAATGTAGCATGGAGCAATTCCTAAACGCACATTTCTTTATACACATCAAAGACATGATGTAAGTATAAGGAGCATCAATGTTGGGATATATATGCATTGTAAAAACTTCCATTATTTTTCAAGACATGCATCGCAAATAACGGCGTTATCCCACAACAAAAAAAATGTCAACTATCATGACAAATGGATATCATATAAGTTACAGTATGATGAAAATTCATTATGTCATAAGAACATGTGTTTAGACGTAAAGAGTTTGTCATGATACAAACAAACTTGCATCAAGAAAAACACAATGTGCATCTGATGTAATTATCCTAATGTTTCAAAGGATATTAAAGAAATCTCTATGATACAAAAGTTATAGTCAAGTGATAGGCTATATTTCTATATAAGGGTGCACATCTCTATTTAAGATAGTGGGAGCAAGATTGACTTGGTTTTAGTTAATGTCACAGATACACAAAGAGTTTAAATAAGAACAAGTTTCAAAAGACATTTTGAAAAGGAATGCTCCAGATTGTGTAGGAAGGATAAATCATGGTGATGGTTTTATATTCATCGCGGCTAGTGATACATTATTCATTGAGAATAATAATTTCTACAAGTATGTGATGTGAGACGCATGGGATGGCCCAATCTTCACGGCGTAGGGCGACGAATGTAGGATGTGGTTCGGGGCTAAGTGGCGGATGATGGGTATGGATAGCGGATGCAAGTAGTCAATCAACGCTATAAGGAGCGCGACCTACTACTTAGACAACACACTCAAAGAAGGGATGTGATAGTCAATCCACACAACAACGCACTTGGGTTTAAGCACGGAATTGGGGGCTTTGTGATCTTGGATCACCAATCTAACTTGTAGATTAACAAGGCAAGAATGCATAAGAGCAAGGGGAAAACCAGGATAATCCTCACATAACAGAGAGAAACAAAGCATAAGCTCTCAATTAAATCTTGAATGAAAATGCAATGTCATGGGGTGGCTATTTATAGCCAAGGGGTGATACAATAGTCAAGGGTCAAATACGCTAAAGTCATAAAGGCTAAATATACCTTGTCCCCTTAAAGTAAAAAAGATAAAGTCTAACAAAGACTTTTGGGAAAAGTAGCACATGATTTTCCACCCATAGCCCACCGGATTTGAATTTGAGTACCTAGCCCATCAGATTTGACTTTGGTGTCCAAAGATGTCATTCTAGAATTCTCCATGTGGGTAAGGCTTCTAAAATTTGTGCAACCATGTATGCCAAACTTTAAACGTCATATTTGGGATTAAATAAGTGAAATAATAGGCTCATTTGCTCCATCCATGCAAGGCAAGATCCATTGGGCCTTTAATAAAGCAAGATGGACGCTCATTGTTGCATTCAACCTCTTTAATCTCTCACATGTCATCGGGCCTTGCAAATCCAACTCCTCCACTCGGGTAATCGACTTGGTGCCTTCAACATGGTTCGCATCATCCTCCCCCTCTTGAAAAGGAATCGTCCTCAACTCTTCATCCTCTACACCCAAAAAAAGAGAAAGATCAGAGACATTAAAAGTGACACTTACACCATACTTACCTAGCAAAGTTATCTTGTAAGCATTGTTGTTAATCTTCTCAAGCACTCAAAAAGGTTCATCATCCCGTGGCATGATTTTTGATTTCCGTTTGTCGGGAAATCTTTCCTTTCACATATGAACTCAGACTAGGTCATCGAGCTCGAACAACATTTGCTTGCGACCCTTGTTTGCACGATCAATGTATTTCTGGGTCATCCGCTCGATATTTATCTTTGCCTTTTCATGGATTTTCTTGTTGAATTCTGCACGCCCTTTCGCAACCATATTAACTGCTTCCTGCAAAGGCAAAGGAACTAGATCAATATGGACAAGGGGGTTAAAGCCATAAACAATTTCAAATGGAGAATATTGAGTAATGGAATGCTTGGCCCTGTTATATGAGAATTCCACATGTGGCAGACACTCCTCCCAATTCTTGATATTCTTCTTCACAATGGTTCGCAGAAGGAATGATAGTGTCTGATTCACCACCTCGATTTGTCCATCGGTTTGCGGATGACAAGTAGTGAAAAATAGTAACTTCGTTCCTAGTTTGCTCCATAATGTCTTCCAAAAGTAGCTGAGGAATTTTGTGTCTCAATCTGACACAATCGTCTTTGGCATTCCATGAAGTTTGACTACTTCTTGAAAGAAAAGTGTTGTAATGTTAGTGGCATCGTCAGTTTTGTGACAAGTAATAAAATGTGCCATTTTTTAAAACTGATTCACCACAACAAAAATGGAATCCCTCCCCCTCTTGATCTGTGGTAACCCCACAATAAAATCCATTGATATGTCCTCCCAAGGGGTGTTGGGGATTGTGAGAGGAAGATATAGTCTGTGTGGGTTCAGTTTCGATCTGGTTTTATGGTAGATAATGCACTTTCCCACAAATTTCCCAACATCTCTAGATATCCTAGGCCAATAAAAATGCTCACTAAGAACATTTAGAGTTTTTGCAACACCAAAATGCCTCATTAACCCACCTGAATGTGACTCCTTTAATAAAAGTAAACGGATAGAGAAATTGGGAATGCAAAGCTTATCAATTTGGAATAAGAATTCATCATGTAAATAGAACTTTTCCCAACTAACTCCAGGTTTACAATGTTCATAAGGTTCTCTAAAATCACTATCAGTGGCATATAAATCCTTAATGCATTCAAAACCCAGGAGTTTTGAATCCAACAAGGATAAAAGAGAAAATCTACGTGAAAGTGCATCGGCCACAGTATTTTCTTTACCCTTTTTATGCTTAATGACATATGGAAATGATTCAATGAATTTCAGTCATCTAGCATGTCTCCTATTTGGTTTATGTTGGCTCCTAATGTATATAAGAGCCTCATGATCAGAATGGATCACAAATTCTTTAGGCCAAAGATAATGTTGTCATGTTTCTAGAACTCTAAACAATGCATACAACTCTATCATATGTAGCATGGTTTAGGGTTGGGCCATTTAACTTCTCACTAAAGAAAGCAATAGGCTTACCTTCTTGCATGAGTACTCCTATGCCAATTCCACTTGCATCACGCTCAATTTCAAAGGTCTTATCGAAGTCCGGAAGTGCGAGTAGAGGGGCATGGGTGAGTCTCTCCTTAAGTTCATGGAAGGTCTTCTCTTGAGTTATCCCTCATTTGAAAGAAACATTCTTCTCTGTCAACTCGTTCAATGGTGCTGCTAATGTGTTGAAGTCCTTCACAACTCTTCTATAAAAACTAGCAAGCCCATGAAAACTTTTTACCTATCCAACAGAGGTTGGAGTTGGCCACTCTTGTATTGCTTTGATCTTCTCAGTGTCGACTTCCATTACTACTCACAACAAATCCAAGGAAAACAATCGTGTCGAGACAAAATTCACACATATTTATGTTTCCAAACAGGTTTTCCATCCTTAACTCCTCTATGACTTTTCTTAAGTGATCTACATGTTCAAGCAAGGTCTTATTATAAACCAAAATGTCATCAAACTAAACTACCACAAATTTTCCAATATATACACATAAGACATGATTCGTTAACCTCATAAATGTGCTAGGTGCATTGGTGAGAACAAAGGGCATGACTAGTCATTCATAAAGTCCATGTTTTGTCTTAAATGCAGTTTTCCACTCATCTCATTCTTTCATCCTAATTTGATGGTAGCCACTTCTTAAATCAATTTTTGAGAAAATAGTTGAACCATTGAATTCATCTAGCATACCATCTAACCTAGGGATAGGATGACGATACCTGACTATGATGTTGTTGATGGCTCTGCAGTCAATGCACATTCTCCATGTTTCATCCTTCTTTGGTACTAGAAGCACTGGTACAGCACAAGGACTAAGACTCTCTCTGACATATCCCACATCTGATAGCTCTTGAACTTGCCTTTGAATCACTTTTGTCTCTTCCGAGTTGGTGCGATATGCAGAGCGGTTTGGTAGTGATGCTCTAAGTATGAGGTCAATTCGATGCTCAATACCTCTAATGGGTGGCAAACTGGGTGGCACCTCTTCGGGAAACACATCTTCAAATTCCTGCAATAAAGACTCAACAACATGTGGCAAAGGAGATGTTAAGTCGTTAGTGTTCAACATCACCTCTTTGTACATAAGTACTAAGAGATTTTGCCGAGAAATCAAAGCTTCCTTAACCTCATTTTTTTTTTGCCAACATCACACTTTTCTCCCCTTTCAAATCTTTTTCCCCTCTTGATTTTTCTTTGTTCTCCATTTCTTTTCTTCTCTCATTTTCTATTTTTTCTCTCATTCTCTCCTTTTTCATTTTCTCTCTTTTTTTCCTCATCACTCTTTTTTTTCTTTTCTCTCAAAATGTGAGCTTCCAAAATTTGCTTAAAGGACATGGGGTTGAGGGTTAAAGGTTCCCCTCGGAGTACAAAAGAGTGATGATTCAAGAAACCGTCATGAGTAACACGCCGACCGTACTGCCACAGTCATCCCAACGACAAATGGCAAGCCTTCATAGGAACAACATCACACAAAACCTCATCTTTGTACTTACCGATGGTGAACAATACATTCACTTGCTTGGTGACCTTCAGCTCACTGCAATCATTCAAGCACTAAAGCCGGTACAGATTCTGATGCCTCAAAGTTGGGAGTCCCAACTTCTCCACCAACTCGGTGCTCGCCACATTGCTACAACTTCTCCCATCAATAATAACGCCACATACCTTCTCATTGATCTTGCATCATGTGTGGAAAAGGTTCTCTCCCTGCTCCTTTTCTCCAACAGTCATTTGTGCACTTAAAACTCTCCTAGTGATAAGAATCTTGTCGTCTTCCGCAAATTCTCCATTATCAATTTCTGGAGATTCTTCCTCCTCTTCTGAGCTCTCTCTATCGGTCTCTCATTCTCCATACTTATTGATGGTCATGGTACGCCGGTTTGGGCACTCACTAGCAATGTGACCCCTTCCTTGACATTTGTAACAACGAATATCCTGATTCCTGGTTTAGTTATCCTTAAAAGTAGGTTTCTTAGGTGGAAGAATTACCTTGTCACTTTTGCAATCAACCACCTCTTTTGACTTTGATGGTTCTCCAATTTCCTTCCTTAAATTTCTCCATGGAGTGAAAGGGGTAGTGGGTTTCCTCATATTGCTCCTCCTTTTGATTTGTTGCTCAATCTTGGTAGCTTGATGGATCATATCTTGTATTTCCACATGGTGGTACATCTCCACTTGATCGGCAATCTCCTGATTGAGCCCATGTAAAATGAAGTGCACTATGTTGCATTTGTTGTCAATGAGGCATGATGTTGTCATAAGATGAATGGATGTCAAGGAATGTCAAGATGTGAATGACAAAGGATGTGATGGTGTTGGTGAGGAAAGGAGAATGGCCATGGTACTAAGATGCATGTCACTTAGGAGATTCATTAAGTGACATAGGATGTTGTGGTTGAAACATTCTCTATCGAAATCAGACGATTGTTGAGCTGTTCTTAAAGTTCCAAGAACTTGTATCAACTGGATACAATGTCACAACAATGTTTGAAGACCATGCATTGTCATAACAATGCATGAGGAGATGAAGATGATCCATCCACAATCACTGAGTGGATGATGTGCATTAATGAAGACCATGCACTATCTCTTAGTGCATGATGAATTGAAGATGATCCAACTTGATCTCTGATTAGATCAATGAAGAACATTGAAGAATCTATTTGATTAAGGAACTCGGTTGATGAAGAAGACCCTTCGGGAATTCCACATTCTATGTATTGAGTATATGTGAGGAGGATTGAGGAATTCCTAAGAAGAAGAGATGAGAAGAAATGAAGAAGGGAGAATGGCCTGGAAGATGAATGGCATTTGACATTTTATATAAATAGGATACTTTGTTTTTTAACAAAGTGTTTAACACTTCATTTGCCAAAAAATTGGCCAGCCGTGGACACCTTGAGGGGTCAACCCCAAGGGATGTGGGCCTAAGGCGCCACGCCCAAGGGGGAACCCGTGGGGCAAACCCAAGGCGGCAGAGGACACGCGGGGGTGTCACACGCCCGGGGCGGCAGGAGCGCAGGAGCACGCCCGCGAGAGCGCATAGAGGGCGCTAGTAGCGCGCCCGAGTGGCAGGAGTGGGCGCAAGAGCGCGCCCGCAGAGAGAACACGGTGTGGGGCGGCACCGTGGAGGGAGGAGTTCAATTGCGGTGAAGGGGGGAGCGGATGTTTGATAAACCGCGGAAAAACCGGCCTCTGATTTGATGTGGGATGCGGAATTTTTCCGCGGAGCGAATCCCAGCCGCATGATTGATCGCGCGTGCGATCCGAGCCGCTCATCTAATCGCGCCATTCGCGATCTGATCCAGGCCGTCTGAGGTTATTTGATCGCCTGATCCGACGGCTCCCCGTCCGTCTTCAACCTTGAGCTCGCTCGAATGCCACCCGCAGCCTCCGTTCGAACCAGAGGCCTCCCGATGACAAAATTCGAGCTCCTGGCCACCTTTGAAGGAGCTGAAGGTTCCATTGTGCTCGTCTGTCCATGAGGAACCCATTAATGCAATAAAATATGCATGCACACGATGGATGGGAGATTTCGAGATTCGGCCGAGGCAAAATATAATGTCGAGGCCACGTGGAGAGCATGCTTTGCATGCATGAGCCTAAACAGAGGCATGCACGCGTTCAAAAACGCATAAACGTGTAGAAGGAAAAGAAAAGGAAACCCGCGGTGAAACAGAGGATAAAAATCAAGATTTGGAAAGATTTTTAAAGATCCAAAAATCTCGGGAATTTGAGTTATATCTCCACGGATGACAAAGGCATCTCTCTACCTATATAAAGAGAGGTCGAGGCTCTCAAAAAGCTTGCTGAAAAAATCGAGAGAAGTTCCGTGAGTGCCTTTGTGCCTCGCGAAGTAGAAGCCCCGCGCACACTTGCGCGGCTGAAGTCCCGGTGCCACCCGAGGCCCGAAGGTCCCCTGCGCGCCTCCCTTGCGTGTCAGGAAGAACCCGAGGCCGCATTCTAGCGCGCCCGTGGTTGATTCCCTCTCTGCCTGCGTACTTGCGCGGCAGGAGGAAGTGCACGCGGGTGTTGCACTTGCACACCCCGCGGCAGTGGCACTTGCGCGGCACTTGCGCACCCTTGTGCCTTGTGACTTGCGCGACCCACGGCTCAAGCATACCTTGCGCGCTTTTAAGAAGAGGAGAAGAGACCGCACCTTGCATGCCTCTTTGGGTTGGTGTTCAGGTGTGAGCAAGAGAAGGTCGAGACCTTAGTTTTGGTGTGCATGCAAATGGAAGAACACACTTGGCAGTGTGTGTACTAAGTGAAAACAAGTGAAGGTCGTAGCCTTGGGTGTGTGCAAAACAAGAAGGCCACCACAACTTTTGTGTGCAAATTAAAGAGGAGGTCGTAGCCCTTGTGTGTACAAAATGGAGAACCAAGTGTGTGCACAAGTGAAGTGCACACTTTGAAGAAGATTAAAAGAACAAGGAAGTGTGTGTGCTTAGTAAGTAAAGTAGGCCAAGCCCAAGTGTGTGCAAAACGAAGAACATGTTGTGTGTGCACCAAGTGAAGACCACACCCATTAAGTGTGTGTGCAAAGTGGGAGGCCGTAGCTAAGTGTGTGCAAGAAATGAAGTGTAGGCCACAACAAAGAAGAACTCATTCAAGTGTGTGTGCTTAACAAGTGAAGGCCGAACCTAGTGTGTGCACTAAAAGTGTATACACTTAGAAGAAGTGGAAGACTCTCACACTAAAGTATAACACACATTTATGTGTGTAATCAAAAGGAATTAAGTGTGTGAAGGAAGTGAGAAGGTGTGTGCTAGAAAGGATTACACCCTTTGTGGGTTTATTGCACCAAGAGAAGAAGAATTTGAGAAGCCATGCAGTCAGTGCATGAGGATGCAGAGATGCCATGCACTCAGTGCATGAAGTTGATGTGAAGTGAGACTGGACCAGACTGAAGTTAAAGACATCAGTTGTCTGAGTATTCAGTAGTTGGAGAGAAGTCAGGTCATCCTGAGAAGAAGGAGATAAATCCTGAGCAAGACGAGAAGACCTGATCAACTCAAGTGATCAGAGGTACAGAGCAAGGCCAGCAGCCTTTATCCCAGGCTGCTGAAGATACTTGAAGAGCTGAACAAGAAGAAGAGCTACTCGTGCGACTCGAGGAGCCAGGAGAAGCCCCCTGTGAGACTCAGGGCGGAAGAAGTCTTCAGTGGGATTCTGGAGCAGGCCAGTGGGACTCTGGTAACACTGTGGGACGCAGTATAAAGACCCTCCTGTGGGACTCAGGAGAGATACAGTGGGACTCTGTATCGACCATTGTAATACTAACCGATTATAATGGAGAAACCATGTTGGGGTGTATAACCAACATGGCAAGGACGTAGGCCTTTGGTGCCGAACCTTGTAAATCATTGTGTCTTGTGCCTTTATATTTACTGCATCATTCGAGGAAAGGTGAGAGATACAAGAAGAGTGGATCGAGACTTTAACCGGCCATAGAGGTTTAATTGATAAAGAATCAATTAGTAAAAAGTTTTAAAGGATCACTGATTCACCCTCTCCCCCTCTCAGTGATTCACACTGATCTGGGCACTTCATAAAAAACGTGTCATGGTTGCCTCTGGATCTTCCTCAATGTTTGCCCGAATCATGGCAATTTGCATCTCCTTGTAGTAATCTTCTACGCTCTTACTCCCTTGGGTGAGACGTTGAAGCTTGTTGTGGAGATCTATATGGTAATGTGAGGGAACAAACCGCTTCCGCATGGAAAACTTCATGTCTTCCCAAATTTGGATAGGGCGTCCTCCATATCGGGCTCTCTCCTTTTGAACTTGATCTCGCCATATTAATGCATAATCAATGAATTCAAGGGCTACAAGTTTTACCTTTTTCTCCTCGGAATAGGTATGACATGAAAACACCTGCTCGATCCACATCTCTCACTCCATGTATGCTTTCGAATCGCTTTTCCCTTGAAAAGAAGGGACCTTCACCTTGATGCCACCAATTAGGTCACCGTCATGTGGTCTCCTTTAGCCTCCTCTAGGTTGTTGGCACAACCTCCTCCTTTGTGGGACATCCTCAAAATCAGCATCAAGGTTTTCCATCTCCTCCTCCATGATGTGGGGGCGATGTGGTGTCGAAGCTCGCCGCAGGTTATTATGGATCATCATCAGGCTTGGTTGATTCTCTAGGTTGTCAATCCTCTCATGTAGCGCCTCCAACTTCTAATCAAGAAGCTTCTCGAAATGGCTCATCAAATCTTGCATTTGGAGTTGTGAAGCTTCCAGTGTGGGAGACCTACTTCGACTTCCTTCATCGCTAACATGAACAATTTTCTTCCCACGATTTTCAGTCATGATATATTACACAAACACAAACACACACGAATACACACACACGCGCAAGGATACACACTCACACACACGAGATGTACACACACACACACAAGATATACACACTCACACACACAAGGATACACACTTATTCAAATGCACACACAAGATGTACACACTCACACTCACACACACAAGATTTATACACTCACACACACACAAGGATACACACTCACACACACAAGATGTACTCTCTCTCACGCACAAGGATACACACTTTTTTTTTGCTTATTTCTCTCCACTCTCAAAACTTAATTTAAATATCAAACTCTTATGAAATATAATACCTTGTTTAGAGCGATCGTGTGCCACCAATCCTTCCCCAATCAAGATTGTGTTGGGAGATGGTTTAACACAATCTGCTTGAGTGGTAAAGGGTTTAAAAATGGTAAAGGGTCAAAAGAGGGTGGAAAGAAGGGGTAGAAAGGTGGTATGTGAGTTTTGTCCGATTGTGTAAGATAAGAAAAATTAATAACAATATGAGCCCAAAATGATAGGATGATGAGGTAAAAATGATGAAAAAAATGATGTATAGACATGGAAAGTGCCAATAATGTAAAGCACGGTGATGAAGTAATTGTATTCGCTTTTTTTTTTCTCTTTTTTTCGTCAAATCTCCCAAAAAAGTGTTGTGCTTGGAGTTTTAAAGCGCAAGATAATGAATGAAGAGTAAGACAATTTTTTTTTGAAATCTCTCAAAGAAAGGATGTGTTTAATTTTGAAAAGCACAAAATGATGAGTTAAGAGATTTTTTTTCAGATACAAATCACATATAGCGAATTAAAGGAAAAAGAAGATGGATGAATAATTGACTCAATGTAAAATTATTTCAATCTTGCACAACAAATGCCAGTTCTGAAGGTTTTCAAAGAAAATGGGTTTTTTTCAATGGGTGGATAATAAGGAAAGATAATAAGGGTAACAAAAAAAAGTTAAGTAAATGGAGGGATAGATGTCTACCGTGTCAACCGAAGCTCTGATATCAATTGATGTGAGACGCACGGGAAGGCTCGATCTTCACGGCATAGAGCGGCGAATGTAGGATGTGGTTCGGGGCTAAGTGGCGGATGATGGGTATGGATAGCAGATGCAAGTAGTCAATCAACGCTATAAGGAACGTGACTTACTACTTAGACAACACACTCAAGGGAGGGATGTGATAGTCAGTCCACACAACAACGCACTTAGGTTAAGGCATGAAATTGAGGGCTTTGTGATCTTGGATCACCAATCTAACTTGTAGATTGGCAAGGTAAGAATGCACAAGAGCAAGGGGAAAACCAAGATGATCCTCACATAACAGAGAGAAACAAAATATAAGCTCTCAATTAAATCTTAAATGAAAATAAAATGACATGGGGTGGCTATTTATACCCAAGGGGTAATACAATAGTCAATGGTCTAATACCCTAAAGTCATAAAGGCGCAATCTACTTTGTCCCCTTAAAGTAAAAAAGATGAAGTCTAACAAAGACTTTTGGGAAAATTAGCACGTCTTTCCACTCATAGTTCATCAGATTTGACTTTGAGTACCTAGCCCACCGGATTTGACTTTGGTGTCCAAATATGTCATTCTAGAATTCTCCATGTGGGTAAGGCTTCTAAAATTCGTGCAACCATGTGGGTCAAACTACATCGTATTTGGGCTTAAATAAGTGAGATAATATGTTCATTTGCTCCATCCATACAAGCCAAGATTCATTGCGCCTTTAATGAAGCGAGATGGGCATTCATTGTTGCATCCAACCTCTTTAATCTCCCACGCGTCATCGAGCCTTGCAAATCCAACTCCTCCACTCAGGTAATCGACTCGGTGCCTTCAACATGGTATGCATCAGTATGCAAGATCAATTAAAATTCAGTAATGATTTCCATGTATTAAAAGAAAAGGGGGCTTATTATTTAAAATATTACAATGGGTATTCAAGTAAGACTATACATGGATGGTACAAGTGTAGTACCAATAAGGCTCGATTGGTAACATCAAGTCGTTATGCATAAATCCATTAAAATTTTACTTATCGTAGCTACTTTCTTTGATCATTTTATTAAGCATTGGATGTCAAGACCACCAATCATGAAAGGTGTCTATACGGTGCAACCAAAAAGGGATTATGACACCATAGAATGTCAATAAGGGGTGCAAGTTACTAAAATCCAGTTTAATATTGAAGTTAGTAACAAGATCATAGAATATTCATTTGAAATGAATTTTTTATTATGTCTGCAAGAGATTAGTGGGAGCGTCATTGTTTTCAAAGTAAAATATGTTTGATAACATATAGAAAACAATTATTGGTTTTACAGTTAATTAAGACCGGGATGAAAGTAACTCTCCAAAGATTAACTTAAAGTAGCAACCAAAATTCTAGGGAACGAGATCTACTAAGGTATATCTAATGGTTGCTTAGATCGAATCAATAATACATATACTGACAATGTATTGAAAAAAATACAAGTTGCAACAATTCAAGAGAGAATTGTTACCAATGTCACATGGCATAAATCTCTCTAAGAAGACATGTATGGGACATATAAGGAGATTAATATGGTGAGTTGAATTTCATACGCTTCTGCGATGCATCAATCATGTATGTCATAATATGTACAATAAATGATATTGCCAACATGAACTCTATAGAAGGCAAATATCAGTTATTTCCAGAAGAACTGCAAGGGAAGCAGTCAGAACTATCCAATAGTACTTAAGCAAGTACAAAGGATAATATACCTGGTATGTGGAAAGAAAGGGATACTAGTTACAAGGGGACACAAACTAGTCTTCCTATAAGGTCGATATGATCTAATGTCATAGTTAGGTTATGGTAATGAGCAAGACAAGCTCATTCAGGCCAGTGATAGCCATGTCTACAAATACTGTGTGTGTTGCGGCTTCTGAAGCAGCAAGAGAAGCATTGTATAATACGCAACAATTTGTTCCAATTCTTGAAATCGCATCTAGTTTGTAAAGTTTTATCATTATGATAATTCTATTACTAATATTATCCAAGATGTCAAGTTTAGACAGTGGACAAAAAGATATATACTCAGGGATATCATCTCTTGAGAAGTTTTACTCGAGGAAGTGAGGTTACGGATAGCAGAATCATCGTATAGTGGAAACGTGGAAGGCCCATGACTAAAGTCATAACTCAGCGAAAACAAGATCTAATCATGTGAGAGCTAAAAAAGTTCATTAGCAAGTTGGCTCTAATGCAATTGAGAGTGTTGTAATAGTGGGTGGCCAATACCCAACTAAACAGTGCTTTTCGATTACCATATCATGTATACGGTGAGTTATCCATGAAGTTAGCTTAACATTATAGTATTGATATACTTAAATGGTAATGTCCATAGATTAGTTGTCGTATCAAAAGGTTATAATAGTTTCCAGACTATAATGAGAACCTCACAATACTATGACATTAATCTTAAACTAATGTCTTATAGTCGAGATGCATCATTCTGACTGAACACAGATAATGCATGATTATTAGGTGTTCGGGGCTCGTAAGCATTGAGACTTCTTCTCATGAAGTTCACACTTAGTAATCTCTAGTATGTGAAATTGTGAGGACGGGTCCACTAATAGGAATACCACATGTTTCGAGTGTCATTGGTTGCTCATGTCTACGGACATGTATTGGTCTTCTGACTTCAGATCATTATCAATGTATGACATTTAATTGCATACTTCGATGCAAGGTAAAAACCATGACAATGAAGTCGTGGCGAGGTAGATTGTGTTAGGTACGTCATTGTTGGTATGACATTGGTTGAATGACACAAGTGTGTGTCCTGCTTTATAAGATATCTAATGGCAAAGAGAATATATTACACAGTGTGTGTTCGTATGATGGTTGTCATTGTTATGACTATTCCTTATCTCTTTAGGGGCTTTGATGAGTTGCTAGACTCTGATCTTGATCTATGAATATTATTCACTACTATCGAGATAAGAGCCTAGAGGGTCACACACAATAACATATTCAATAATATATTTTATTCTAATGAATAGATATATAGGACATGGTAGGCCCCATCACGAGGTCCATGAGTTGTCTAAGCATTATCAATCACCAAAAAATAAATAAATTCATTATTATTCGAGTATATAATAATTGGGTTGAATTCGTTTATTAAAATTATTTACAAGTGTTTAAGTAAATATAAGGAATAATATTATACGAACAAATATTATTTTAATATTCAAAGTTCATTTAATATTAGCACGAATTGTGAATTGAGTTAATGACTCGGGTTTATCACATAATATATTTAATATATATTACAAGCATGTGATAAAATATAAATAATATTTACGACGCGGTTCATCGTAATTATTTATTTATTACTTATTTAGTGGACGTTAAATATGCGGGGGGTCGGGGAACCCTATCTGGGTATTTCATACATTCACTATATAAGTCGAGGATAAGCTCATTCCATATATTATTCATCAATTGAAATTAAGAGATTCTCTCTCCTCTCGGATCTTAGAGAGAGAAATGCTTCATCTGAGCGAACGATCCAAGAATGTCTTCGTGGATCGAAGGCACGGGATTGTGACGATCATCACAACGTCGAAGAGATCATTGGAGCATCATGTTAGCACCAAGAATTCAATGAACGGCTTACATGTGGATTCTTGAAGCGTGTGAATGATCTAGAGGGGCTCGGTCTCAGATCCTTCGAGCAACGGTCACCAGCGACGTGCAACAGACACGTGCACTTCGATTAGAACGAGATACTTGTTCTATTTTATTTTGCGTGCTTTGAATAATCCACGCGAGATCCTCGGTCCATACCAGGGCTCGAATCGCCGAAGACGACGAAGTTTCGTAGCTCCAATGATGAAAAATTTTAAATCTCTGACCCATCAACTTCCGTTGTGCGCCCCGGTATCAACATACTTTGCTCGTTTCACGGAGATTCAATGTTTTGTTCCTACTCTCCTTAATGACGAGTCGTCCAGTGCTAAGCAATCTGATGATGGGCTCACATATATCAGCTGATCACAGATGAACGTGTTTCGTTTAACTATTGTCAATAAGATAGTGAATCGAGCTCTCATCTCAGAGCGTAACCTAAGGGAAGTTGAAGGTGTGGGGCGCAGTGGTTCAATGCCTTGATAGGAAAGCGGTTCATCGAGCAGTATGAAGCGTCGTTTTGAACCTTCTCACAAAAGCAGTAGTATTCAAAGTGTGTGTCCGGGTAGACATGTGATGTGATATGTCACCAATGTGGTAGGTCGGGACACACGAAGCCCCACTATAGCAAGGACCCAATCGAGTATCGGGGGTGCGGCAAGATGGGTCATCTTCGAGGGTTTTGCAGAACCTTTCCTTCAGTGGCCAGTGAGAGAGGATCTGCACCGACTCCAGGTTCTGGAGCGAGATTAGCAGCTCCACATCAGATAGGGAGCTAGAGTACCACAGGTCGTACAGGTCGAGGATGTGGACGAGGCTAAGGGAAGTTAGACTTATGATATTTAGCGCCAATAGGGTGGACCTGTTCAGGGTAGTCAAGTTGTGACTCAGGGCCACAAAACGGGACATATATATACAGTACGGCATATTCCTAAGGAGCAGAGTGTCGAGCCTTCTACAGTTCGAGGTACGATTTTGGTAGCTTCAACTTTAGTATTTGCCTTATTTAACACAGGTGTTTTGCATTCTTTCATATATGTGGCTATTATGGAAAGCCTCTGCTTTGAGATTGAATACTTTTATTGAGTGATGACTCTTGATACCCTGTTGGGAGTGCGATCAGAAAGTGTGTGTCAATGTAGGGAGTGTCCCTTTGAGATGGGTGGTTATTTCTTATAGAACCTCTTCATCCTTAAGATGACAGATTTTGACATCATTCTTGGAATGGATTGGTTGCTTCCCTATCGAGTTCATATTGACTGTTATCGTCGTAAGGTGTCATTCTCACCACCCGAGGGCGATAACTACATATACAAAGGTGATGGGATGTCCAAGACAATCGAGCTAGACCTGAGCATTGTGGGCTGGGCGGAGTGACAGCCTAGATTGTTAGTCTTTTTTCTGAGTGATCAGGGAACACGTCGGATAGATTTCCCTCCTATGGTGGATCGTTTCAGGGATGTCTTCCCCGATGACTTTTCTGGGTTACCTCCTGAGAGAGGTGGAGTTTGCTATTGAGTTGATTCCAAGAGCAGTAGTGGTATTTATCCCCCCTTACAAGATGGCTCCAACTGAGCTTCAAGAACTCAAAAGACAACTAGAGGACCTAGAAACTAAAGGGTTTATACGGTCTAGTACGTCTCCTTGGGGTTCATCGGTCCTTTTCACCAAGAAGGTGGATGGTACATTCAGGCTTTGTGTGGATTACCAGAAATTGAACCAGCTTATGATTAAGAATTGGTATCCCCTACCTCATATAGATGACCTCTTCGACCAACTCTGAGGAGCCAAAGTTTTCTCAAAAACTGATTTGAGGTCAGGATATCATCATGTACAAGTTAGACCCTTGGATATATTGTGTACTACTTTCTGAGGTAGATATGGCCTTTATGGGTATTTGGTAATGTCGTTCGATCTCACGAACATGCCAGCATTTTTCGTGGCTCTAATGAATCAAGTTTTCCACCCGTATCTGGATTCTTTTGTGGTCGTTTTTGTTGACGACTTGGTGTACTCACAGACTCGACACGATCATGTCAAACACCTTGATATCGTATTGAGCACACTGAGAGAGCATAGGTTATATGTCAAGCTCACAAAATGCCACTTCTGAATTGATAAAGTCCACTTCCTGGATCACATTATCTCAGAGGCAGGAGTGTCTTTGGACTCAGAGAATGTGAGTCGTGATTTCTTGAGAGCAGCCCAAAAACGTCTTTGATATTCGGAGTTCTTTAGGGCTAAGTGGATATTATAAGTGTTTTATTCAGGACTTTTCATGCCTTACAGCACCTCTTACGGGCTTGACAAAGAAGGGTGTTAAATTCTCATGGTCTGAAACTTGTGAAAAAACCTTTCAGAAGTTGAAAGAAAGACTTACCTCAGTGTCGATTTGGTGGAGGCTATACGATTTATTGTGATGCATCGGGTATCAGGCTAGGAGTTGTTCTGGTGCAAGAAGATCGAGTCATGGTGTATAGGTCTCGCCAGTTGCGGCCACATGAGTGTAATTACCCAACGCACAATTTTGAGCATGCAGTTGTGGTTCATGTTTTGTGTTGTTGGGGACATTATTTGTTGGGAGAGCAGTTTGTTGTATACAAGGATCATAAAAGTCTCAAATACATCTTCACTCAGCACGATTTGAACCTCAGACAGTGAAGATGGGTTGAATACCTTCAGTCTTTTGACTTTGAGCTTGCTTATATGCCTGAAAAAGACAATGCAATGGCTGATGCTCTGAGTCGGAAGACTCAAACGCAAGCAGTTGACTACCCGACATCGACAGAGGACTGTAGCGACGTGGACTTCCAGTCGTCATTCATTGTAGCTCCTTAGACTTCCAACCGGTAGCCATTGTTGCACTTTTGACTTGGGTGGCCGTCTTTCGCTGTAGCGATGCGGACTTCATGTGCGGTTGGTGGAGCAGTGGATCATCTTCCTCCTTTTGTAGCTCATTTCAGGCTATGATAAGTGAGAAACTCTTAGAAAACTCCTTGTAATTTGTGCTCCCGACACATAGTGAAATTCTGCCTCTCCGTGGACATAGTGATTATTCCCGAACCACGTAAATCATTGTGTTCACGTTCTGTTTTTTTTTTTTTTTTGCCTTTTACTCTTCTCTGAATCGTTTTTTTGTCGTTGCGACTCCCGACGTTTCCACATCAGTTGTATGTGTTATCGTGGATAGAGTGACGAAGGTCGCTCATTTCTTGCCTATTCGGAAGACCTTCTCAGTGGATGAGCTTGGGAGACATTATTTTTGAGAGATTATGCTTTAAGGAGTTCCATGTACTATTGTACTATTGTATCGGACAGGGATGCTAGTTTTACATCACGATTCTAGCAGGGGTAACAGAAGGCTTTAGGTTCACATGTTCTTCTGAGTACAACCTGTCACCTTCAGACCGACGGTCAATCCGAGCGTACTATACAGGTGTAAGAGGACATGCTCTAAGCATTTGTCCTTGATTTTCGAGGTTCTTGAGATAAACATCTACCTCTTGTTGAGTTCAAATATAATAACTTCCAAGCAACTATACAGATGGCTTCATATGAGGGCCTATACAGTAGATTGTGTCAATCCCCTCTGTGTTGGTTAGAGGCAAGGGCAGTGCTACTGGGACCATGTCTTGTACAAGAGACATCGGAGTAGGTATAGCTTATCAGGAAGTGTATGGCTACAGCTCAGTCTAGACAGAAGTCGTATGTCAATCATCGTCGACGACCTCCAGAGTTCAATGTCGGGGATCGAGTCATCTTGCGTGTTTCAACTAGACTAGGGCATCGATGGTTTATGCGGCAAGGTAAGTTATCACCTTGGTTCGCCATACATTTTGAGATTTTGGAGAGTCGGACCAGTAGCTTATCGGATAGCACTCCCTCGGAGATGCAGGGCTATGCACGATATTTTTCACATTTCTCAGTTGCATCGTTATCATTTAGACTCACCCCATGTCTTTCAGTCTGATGAGGTTGAGTTGGATATGTTGATGCTACTTTTGAGGAATACCTGGTTCGTATTGTTGATCGTAGCACGAAGGCTCTGCATGTTAGGTCAGTTCCTCTAGTACGGGTGCTATGGCAGCACGACTGTGTACAAGACGAGACCTAAGAGCGAGAGGTCAACATGTGTGCTAAGTGACCAGAGTTATTTTTAGATGATATTTAGTCACCCTCGGAAAGGCAACTCAGGGATGAGTTGTTTTAAGGAGAGGGGGTTGTAAGATCTCGGCTTTTCAGAGAGGTATGAATCTTTTTAAATTCTATCTAAGTCTCTTGTTTTATTTATATGAGAATGCCTAAAGGACCAAGGAATGGTTCGAGAGCGTCAGGGGCTTGTTCAGAGCCTTGAGGTCCAGTTTTTCGAGAAGCAGATTAAACCACACGGTTGGCGCACGGTTGGTGTTAACTGTGCAGCTCAAAGAGGAGGTGCACGGTTAGTTTAACCATGTGAGAGGAGGCGCATGGCCATGCAAAACCTGCAATAAATTGCAGGTATAAGTTGCACGAGTTGCACACAATTTGTCTAACTGTGTGTCTAACCATGCGATGGGGTGGAGGCTTTGGACAATGAGCACACACGGGATGTGCACGGTTTATCAAATCATGCCCCTAGTCGTGCAAGGGGTGTCACTTTGGGCAGCAGGTGTGCACGGTTTGTGAACGGTTTGGCCAACCGTGTAACCCTTTTAAAAGGAGTGAAATGTCCATTTTTCTCTTCCTCTTAAATCTAAAACTCTCATCTCTTTTCCCTTTTACACAGCAGACCGCGCGTTGAGAGCTCCATTTCCTCCCCACCTAGGCTTTCATCCAACTCCTCTATCAAACCTCCAATTCAAGTGTCGTTCATCACGTTGGATCGTCATCGGTAAGTCCTTTGATCCTCTTGCTTCCTTTTCTTCATTTTTTTTTCACCGTATCGGATGTTATTTTCATGCGAGCTGATACGCCTTATTTTCAGGGCGTTTGGTTATTTCTCTGATTTCTCATTCTATCCCGGGGATGAGGTGTCGACTACCGGTATAAGGTAGGTGATCTCGCTCTTTTCCCTAAAAGTTTTAATGTCTATATCATGTGTCGTCGTGTCGTGTGTCAGGCCTTCTATGAGACGCCTCTTAAATGTCAAATTAATCAAAAGTGTGGATATCACCTCGTTATAGTTGGTCCTTACAACCTAATTTCATCGTTGGAGGTTGTCTACCTCGATGCGTGTTGCCCCTTAGGGTGTCATTTAAAATGCCTAAGAATGTTATGCTTCTTTATGTGAATTGAACCTACTTTTTAGGTATGTTGAGTTACCCCTTATGAATAAAATGGTTTAATTGAATTGAATGAAATGATATGATATCTTGCTAGAACCTTAAGCCTTAGTTATGTGATTACACCACCTTCTAAGGTGTGTTGAGTTGCCTTCATAAATTGTAATGACTAAATGATTTAAAAATGAAAGGTGAATGACGGTTGGAAATCTGCATCGCTACAATGTCGCGTCCACCCAAGTCCAAGCTGCTACAATGGCCGACAGCTGGAAGTCCACGGAGCTACAGTACTGTTGTCTTCAAAGTTCGAGCTGCTACAGTAGTCGTGCCAAATTCTGCACTATCACAGTGCTCTATCGATGTCGACCGGTCAGCTCTACTACAATTGGTCAGAGTTGCTACAGTGCCTCCCAAATTTGGGTCAGGGACCTTCAGCCCCCGGAGTAGGGGCACGTTACCCCCTGCAACCCCCAACGAGCTCACTGTGAAGCTCAACCTGCGAAGTTGCGGTCTGGTGTGCAGTATGGGCCGCAAGCATTCAACTCAACATCATCCAATTGAATTGGGCTACACCAATCCAACAACTTTCCACTTATGGCGAAATGTCGGGGGTACACCCTTGTGGATTTCGCCCAGTTTATAAAACTTAAATGTAATGGCCTTTTATGGAACCTTAATTGATTATCATCATACATGGACGTCTTGATTGTATGCCTCGGGCCCCAACCTTATAAACAATAATTTAAAAAGGTGATTGTTCGGAGACATCCTAGCTTAGGCCAAAGCAGATAGTATCGAACGGGTGTTCCATGGGGATCCCGGGCTGACATGGTTTATTTATTTATTACCTTAATTTATTATACTTACATGTTGTTCATTGTATATTCACGGAATGAATAGTGTTAGGCACCGTTGGTGGTGCCCTACTAAGTTTTACTCACACCCTATTCAAGACGTTGATTAGTACCCGAACAAACTTCATCGATACAGGTAAGGACAAAGGGAAGTGTCCTATGGACGCTTGATTATCGGTACTATGGTGGAGTATGGGAGCGAAGGATCGAGCTAGCGCTCATGATGCTATTGGATATAGTTTTTGTCCTTTGTGTTCATTTTTGTATATCATGCATTGAATTGTATGTTTGTTGTCATGTACCCCATGATCCTCTTTTTGTATAGCATCATGACATCATCATTTTGTATATGACTCTCGATATTGATTTTGTTTGATTATAATTATTTGGATAATTTGCTTCTATTATTTCCATTATATTGTTTCTGTTGCTTGCTGCTATTATTCACCAATGTGCTCCACTCAGATAAAGGGGGTATAGTCTCCCCATTGTACCATCACAGACATTCGCTGTTAATCGGCAGCCTTTGGTGTACGGCGATGCGCACTTGAGACCACGTGACCAACTGGGTTCGGTTACTTATGAGTAAACCGGATCTGAGACGTTACACACCATGTATCCTACTACCCACACCATATAGTTCAACCCTGCATAGATTAGACTTCAGCGAAACATACACTGCTTCTAGACTAGGCTCAAAAGTCATATTCTTGGGAGTATGTGTCGTGTACTGGGTAATCTTCAGTGTTTCTCATAACTTCTCTCTCGAGTGTCAAAATCGGACAAATAAATAGTATATTATGAGTGTCTCTCTACAGAGCATGATGGCATGATCCACTTAGACATCAGAGATCATTTTAAAGGCATTAGGAGTAGTTCAAGGATCCTAGATCTGTAGATATGAAGGTACAGTTTGAGTGAGGCATTCGGGGCAATCATGGAGTTTAAGTACTCCCCTATGTGTTAAGGCACATCCCCTCATGTGTGGGGTTTACTCCCCTATAGACATTCCCATAACAAGGCATGGTCCCCCATATGAAAAATGGATTCATGACTCCTCTGTGTATCGAGATGCGGACCTTTATCCATGGAGTCGGTACTCCCCCATGTGTCAGGATGAGGTCCTCCACGGGGTTCAGGTACTCCCTTGATCGATGTTCATACTCCTTAATGAGGTGTGGTCCCCCTCTATTGATGCATAGAGGTGGCATAAAAGTTTCAAATGTCAGTGTTCATGTGTTCGGTGATGTTCTAGATATCCTGAGTACCTTTCAATGTATGATTTACCGAGCTTGAAGGATTGGGACTTTCCCTACCTTTCTTTAGTCATCGTGAAACTTAAAGAATGTTTGAGATTATCATGTTTTGAGCTGACTTTTTATCTTACCCCTTCTTTATATTTTGGGGTGTTATATTGTGTATGTTTATACTCACCCTTACACATGCCTCATGCTTACATGTGTTGTGTTCGTACAAATGATGCGTGAAT
The DNA here is from genome assembly GCA_963277665.1 of Viscum album. NCBI lineage: Eukaryota > Viridiplantae > Streptophyta > Magnoliopsida > Santalales > Viscaceae > Viscum > Viscum album. Next base: position 1,440,865,811 of record OY728130.1, on the reverse strand, counting down.
CGATGGAGACTTTAATAAATAAGGTGTTGGTGGTGTCTCTGTGTAAATGAGCTTAGTGGTGATTGTTCCTGGTGAAGCTCGAGTTGGTGTTGGCATGATGTGGAGTACACCTATTCCAGTTGTTCGAGGGTGGTCTTTACCATGGGATGTTGGGCCTTATATTTTTTCCATATTATTATTGTATTGCTAGGACGATTAGCATGTGTTGTATGCATGTTATATTATAGTTAAATATATTTATTTGGTTTGCATTGTTATATTGTTTCAGAGACGTGGTTGTTTATAGGTTTATTGGCTAAGGTCTCCCATTTGTGTGATATTATCGCAATCGTACTAGTCACAACCTCTGACCTATTAGAGGTGAGCTTGGAATGGCACACTTGGCTTACGACTAGCCCGAGAGGGGGGCAGTGGGCCTGCTCACGTCACACTGCATGTCCCTCCACAAATAAATGTATATGAGTGTCAAGATTCTAACCTCATGCTCATCCAAACTTGAAGAATTTGACTTCAAACCAGTGTCACCAAACATCCATCCACTTATGGGTGCCTCAAATATAGAAATTGTCCCCTCATATCGGGAGGTGCTCCTAAAACCAGGATCAACCCTCCAAGATGTTGCACCTATAACTGATGAAATCTCATTCTAACTAATATATATGCCAATAACAATCATTATTAGCCCCACCGCCAAGGCATTTGAACTTGGGGAAATTTAAAAATGCCCTAAGTGACTTAATCATAATTAAAAAGTGGCCAAAAAAATAACCCTTCTGGACTAAACAAACCAATAAACTACCTACCCCCCAACCAATAAACTACCTACCATAGGCAAAGTTGACTTTGATGACATCTAAGAATTGGTGAGAGATAAAATGTGAGTTATGGACCGGCCTCTCACCACTAATCAATACTTCATAGGTGCATCGAGGAGGATTGTATTTCATGCCTTCATCATAACTTATGGGACTCAATTATTTCAATTGTCAAAGTATATCATATAATGAATATAAAGAACACCAAGATGTTTAATGCGAAATGTTGGCAGGTTGTCCTTCATTCCCTAGTGTGGATCCATAAGTCCAACAAACATGAATACACTTGCATTGATAATCTAAAGGCATACTAGTCAATCATCGAGGAATCATCCACCCATGTACATAGAAAATGATGGGGGAGATACGTTACATGACATTTCACCCCTCATACATCGACATACAATACTGTATCGGTGAACCTTTCCCTAAAATAATCACTACAAGAGGGGTGAAATGTCATTATTTTTTATGGTACTTCAAACCCAAGATAAAACAATGTCAACGGGGTGGCTTGAAGACCACATCACCAAGACATAAAATAAGTGAGCATAGAGATATCAAGAAAATGACTGCCTTATCCATGAAACTGTTCACATTGAAACAATTGTGCTCAGCGCAAGAGGGGTGAGACCTCTTGAGACAAAGCTTCCTATCATACAAGTCACCCCCATCCAATATTGGCTCACTCAGGGGTACAAATAACAGAAGATATTTTGTACTCGATGCTTTCCAGAATATGATCTCAAGAGGCAAAAAGAACCACATCTCCCATGGTATCATCCTAGGGAAAATCTCACCATCTCCCGCGTCACTATCCAAATTAAAACTCATCCACAGCGGGGCATCCCCTAAGAAAAGAAATGGTCACAAGGCCAAAGACACTCCCCCCAAATATTCAGAGGGCTGATTTCCCATTTTAATCCATGCTCAGTGGAAGTCTGAGGTAATTCCCTTAGGATCACCTGCTGCAACGAATCCTCCAGTTCACTATAAAGAATTTCTCTGAACAATAAGAAAAAATTCCTCAAGGTCCGCAAATTTGTAAGCCCCTCCAATATATTGGCTACTAAAGCTGATAATGATGACCTCCTTGATGGGTACTCTGAACTTGATGAAGACCCCTACTATATAAACACTGATGAATTGTTCCCCGCGTTGTATGCTCAATCAAATGTTGCGGTTGAAATCACTCAGGGTAGACGATGAACTAAAGAGGGATGAACCATCATTGGGCAACGCCTCTCACAATGAAATACTTGAAGGTGCACACACCAAACAATAAATACAAAGCCAGGCATGGGGAACCCCTCCTAATCATCCCTCACCACCTGCCCGTTGAGTTGTAAATAAAGACAAGGGCAAGGGTGTTTCCTTGTCTTCAACCCACCCATTGCTTGAAGCAATCAAGCCCCTCTATACTAATGACGAGATGGCCAAGTTAGCACAGGAAAATTAAAACTTTTGGTGAATTAATGCTGAGCTTTTCCAAGGAAACATACCCAGAAATCATCTCACCCTTCTTGATGATCTACACCTATAAAATTAAAGAAAACTTTATAGATTTAAAATAGATTATTTCTATTTTAAAAATAGTGGTGCAATTTCAAATCATTTTTGCAGTACAATATAAATAAAATTTTATGCAATACAACTCATTACCCTTTTTTCTTCATAAAGAATGATGACTAATAATGAAATCATCACATCACAGTTATAGTAGAAGACAAATCAGTTGAATGGTATAATTTAATTTTAATCAGAAATGATCACAGCAGAGAGTCCAAAGGAATCGTTCTCCATTTATTAAAAGATAAAAAGAACTACAAGAGGAGGTTGGGGTCAAACACATTAACCTTCCCTAAGCCTGATAAAACAAACAAACATCAAAAGATGAAAACATAACAGCCACAAAAACAAACGCGAAAAAACATCATCAGTTATCATAGTATAAAATCACACTTCCATGGTATTCCCTTGAGACCTCATGGCCATAGTACACTTGTGAATAATCTTTCCTACATCTTGATTACTTAGAAGGTACAGTCCGGAACCCCTCGTGGTCAACAAAAATCTTCTTAACCATTTTAGAGCATCTTTATATGCATTATCCACCCGAGGTGATCCCTCGTGGTCAACAAAAATCTTCTTAACCATTTTAGAGCATCTTTATATGCATTGTCCACCCGAGGTGGATCCTAGGCCAAATCAGCCCAACACACCATAATCTTATTCATCTCCATATGTCTATTAATATCCTCTTGTATTTGAGAATATTGGGAAAATTCACTTCAGCCTTCCTACACAGATTCCCAGCCCTACAACTCCCTAACAAACTCCAATTTTTCATGACCCTGTATAGCAACCCTATCTTGATGACCAACATACATCAGAGCAATTCAACTGCTTAGTCGGTGATTCATCTATTCCCTGCACTTTCACCCCCTCCTAAACCATTTGTGTATCCAATTGAAAACCCTGCTGATCAGTTGCCACCACCTGCCCCTCAATCAGTCATGGCCCCTGTGAACTATGACCACTATTTGCAGAAACCAGAGCACTTCCCATTGGTCGCTCCCTATCCACAACCAATGGACGTAAAATAATAAGCTCTGTCAAGCTAGGTACCATCCCCTATTCCACACCAATTGGGTTATATTGTATAGGCTCCCCATGATCTTGCCCCTCATCCTAATCTCTAGAAGCATTGACCGACCTATCAAAAGTTATCGTATCCCTAGCCCCACCCAATTCCCTCCTCGACTTCACCCCACAGAAATTAGACATATCATGTCCCTTAAAGGAACAAACACAACACAACTCGCATTTGCGATAGTTTGAATGTGTCCAATAGATTGAAAAGAACAAAAAGATGGGATCCTCTCATATTCAATCTGCAGACTAATCTTATCATCAATGGTAGAAAGAACCACTTTGTTAATTATGGTGGATGATAGATCCACTTCAACGAGAATCCTAACATAATAACTAAAACAATCCTCCTCAGTAACTCTATCCATTTGAATCAAAATCTCAGCCGCAGATTCAATATCATATAATACGGAGGTGCCAAAAAATCCAATTAAGCCCAGTGATTTTGATCCACATTTGAACCCAATTATTGTGAATAGAAAAAGGATTAAAGGGGTAGTCCCATTTTTGTATGCATAACATTTCTGGTTTCAATGTGATGGAGCCATGTCTGGAAGCATGCTGCTTAGATCTTCAGAAGGAAAGATCATATGAAAACAACTTCACACAATAGGTATTCATTTCCAGACCAAAAATCCCCATATGGAAGATAATTTATGAATCAGATCTTCAGATCTCCAGGGCTTACCTCCGACAGAAAGAACAATACATGAAGCAATTGAAAACATACCAAGCTTAAATCTGTCCAACATGGCTTCCTTGTTAGCTATAACATGAGTGGTAGTTCTCTTCTCGGAGATCCGCTCAGGCGCAACTTCTTTGAAAGAGGCGGAATGCCTTCGGTTTTAACCTTCATCAATCAAAACCCCACTGCGAGCAGACAATACATAATCCCTAATTTTTTTCAACGATTCAGACAGTCGGACCAGATCACCTCCAGCCAAGAGCTCCACGGCCAGTGACAAATAGGAAGGAAACAGCATCACATGGAATTCATGATGTGAAATTCAATCATTCTAGTTGTATTTTGAAAAATGATTCCTATGCAGAATTCATTGAAGAGTTTTTTAGGTAAATCCATATTGAGAAGGAGAGCGTGTGAGATTAAATGAAGAGACAAAGGGTCTGTGTATAAATTAACTTAGCAACACAGACTACGTTGACCTCAAGATGTTATCCAAGTCATTTCCTAATCAAGTTAACTCGATGGGATGTTATCTACATCGCACATCTAGAAGACAGTGTTGGAAAGACAATTCTATATGCATCGCGGTTCAAGGAGTCACAATACCAACATAGTCTGCGTCCAACAGGGAGAGACATAAGCCAATGCAGCCCCACCTCCTATCTCAATGCTACGAAAAAATTTCATTGTTGCCTAGAATTATGTATCAATAGAGCGGCAATTCAAGGAAACTGCGCATGTTGACTTACTAGGATAGCATAAATCAATAATTCAATATAGCAACATTCCCTGGGATAATAATGGAAGGTGGCACCAAGTGTTTCTGAATTCAAGAATGATAGCACAGGCAACGGAAACGTCAGTACTACAAGCATTACTCAAGGCAGTGAAGCCATATCAATGTTTTCTGCATTGATGCCTATGGCTGTGAAAGGGGGAGATCGTAAGCAGTGTTATGGTCCACTATTTTTTGAGAAGTTGAAATTTCAAGGACCTGCGTCAACGAAACTAACAAAACACAATAGTAATTAATATATCAAAATAAGAAGATATTGTTGGCATCACAATCTCAACGTAGTGACAATATTTCAATACCCAAGAATCAGTTAGGTGGAGAGAGAAATCATTCCAATGTTGTCGCATTGTCACTCTCAATACATCATTACATTTATAATGTCATCTACATCCACAACGCAGACAACGTTGGTACCCAATCGAAGCTGGAGTAAGGAAATTGTTGATATTATATAGTTTGATCTGCAACATGCATGAATGATTTAGATAAAATCTTTAATAATTTATTAACACACCAGAAGTCTTCAAATGCTTAATAAAAAGGGAAGAAAGGAGGCCAGATCCATGAGATCTATGGATGAAGTTCAAGGAAATGTGGAGGATATGCATAGCATGTGGGGACAAATATAATCCCAATACAAAACTATCTAACAGTTAGACCCTATTTTAGTGTAATGGGTATTTCCGAGTCCCGCATCGAAATATCCCGCCTTGTAATTATTTTTACTCATCTATAAAAGGGGAATTCGCCACCTACATGGCATCAGAGGGAAAATCCCATTAATTTTTTTATCCCCTCTTCCGAGTCTTCCCTACGCGGCCACCACCCCCCTGCAGGTCTGCCCTACGCGGCCACCCCCCCCCTCTTGCGGCTCTGCCCTACGCGGCCCTCCAGCGCCTCCTCTGCTGTGCCTCCCTCCCCTCTTCCGAGTCTGCCCTACTCGGCCACCCCTCCCTCCTGCGGGTCTGCCCTACGCGGCCACCACCCCCCTACGGGCTGCCCTACGCGGCCACCCCCCCCTCTTGCGGCTCTGCCCTACGCGGCCCTCCAGCACCTCCTCTGCTGTGCCTCCCTCCCGCGTAACTCTGGTAGAAGCCTCTCCTCGACAGATCTCCCCCTACCGGCGTCTCCTTCCCCGGCGTCCTCTCCCCGCTATACGCGACGACCCCGAACTCCCGGCTCCCGCATCACCCACCGCGGCTCCCGTTCTCGCCCCCCCCCCCCCCGATCCCGACGACCGCCGTTGTTCCACGCGGGCCTCCATCCGGATCACACCCGCCTCCAGCGACTCCCTCCTGCTCTTTCTCGGCGCCCTCATCCGGGCGCAATTGGCCCACAGCCCGCCTCGACGCGCTGCTCCCTGCGCTCGCCTCCACGACGGCTTCGCTCCGCCCTGCGTCGTCCCGTCCCTCCCGCGGCACCCGTCTCGCGGCTCCCGTCCCTCCCGCGGCTCCCACCCAGCGAGTGCGCTCCGTCCCGACGGGATCCCCGCCTCCCGCGGATCCTCTGCCTGACGCCTGCCCTCCCGGTTCTGTCCGGTTCCGAACCTCCTCCCTGTGCGCGTCGGCCAGCCGCTCCTCATTCGGCGCTCCCCTTCCAGTCGCTGCTCCCGGCGCCACTAGCCCTCCCAACCCAGGTGTGACGCGCCCCGGCGCCTCTGTTTCTCCCGACGGAACACCAATCTCCAGGCAGATACACCTCCGCCTCTAGACCCAGGCGCGACCCTCCAGTCGGCCTCCTCTGCGCGTGCCGGCACACCGCCTCCATCGCGCCTCCTCCCTTGCGAAGATCGGCCCACCCTCCCGGCACCTCCCGATCCGACGTGGCTCTCTCCAGACGCCGCACGGCCCGCCTGTCCCGACGGGCTCCCTCTCGGCGCTTTCGCGGCACGTCCCGGTCTGCTTTCGAAGCAGCCACCAGGCACCGCCCTCTCGGCGGACATCACCCGGCCCACCAACACTTCAATGGATGGCTTGTCCGCCCGCAGCCCTCCGGCACCACCTCTGGTCGCCAACTCTCCTGCAAGGACGCACCCTCACTTCCATTGTCAGCCTTCTCGTGCGTCTGTGCGACCGTCTGAGCAGTTGTCCCATCCTCCTTCATCAGGACTTCCGCAAGACGCCCCCCCTTCATCCAGTGACTGTTACAGAACGATGCTCTCGTCGGAGGAGATTGTCTTAATACACTCTTATTGAGCAACTATACCACCATCCTCTTCTCCAGCCCCCATTGCTCAGACTGGCAGCTCTACCGCATGTGTTTCTCATCAACAGACTGCTTGGATGTTTGACTCTGGTGCGTCAGAACATCTCAAAGGGGACTCCAGTATATTCACTACCTGTCATCCGTACACAGGTGTCTCTACAATTACTGTTGCTAATGGCTCAAAAATCCCTATTACGGGATTTGGCACATGTCCCTTGACCCCGTCTATTCACCTGATGTCGGTCGCTCATGTTCCTCAAAGTCCATTTAATCATATCTCCATCAACAAACTCACCACCGACTTAAATTGTGTTGCTACTTTTACCTCATCTGGTATTGTTTTTCAGGAGCGGAAGACGAATCAGGGGCTTGGTCAAGGCTATCTTCGAAATGGGGTTTACATGTTTAATACCCCACCATTTGTTGTTTGCTCATCCGCCTCAGCCCGTGCTCTTGACCTACATTCTCGGCTTGGTCATCCACCGACTTCCACCCTACATAAACTTTGCCCCCAATTCAGTTTTCACTTATCTTTCCATTGCGAATCCTGCAAATTTGCCAAACATCATCGGGTGACGTATGTTCCTCGACCGGAACCACGTGCACCGAATCCTTTCGATCTTATTCATTCTGATGTCTGGGGTCCTTGCAGGGTTCCTAGTTAGTCCGGGTACAGTTATTATATCACCTTTATTGATGACTACTCCCGCATGACCTGGCTTTACCTACTTCGTGATCGGTCTAAAGTTTTTTCTACCTTTCAGACCTTTTATAATGAAATTCATACTCAATTCTCCACCTCCCTTAAATGTCTCCGCTCCGACAATGGCCGAGAATATTTATCCACTTCCTTTCAGCAGTTTCTCAAGGATAAAGGCATCATTCATCAGACCTCCTGCCCTGACACACCTCAGCAGAATGAAGTGGTCGAGCAGAAACATCGTCATATTCTGGAGACTGCTTGTGTCCTCCTATTCCACATGAAGGTGTCTCTCCTTTTTTGGTCTGATGTCACCCTTACTGTTACCTACCTCCTAAACTGTCTCCCTTCTTCTATCCTTCAGGGGGAGACTCCCCTCTTCTCCTCTCTTCCTCCTCACTCACTTCCTCTCCGGGTGTTTGGGTGTCTGTGTTATATTCGGGACACTCGCCCCAACTTCTCTAAACTTTCTCCCAAATCCCTCCGGTGTATTTTCCTCGAATATTCCCACACTTAGCGTGGATACCGGTGCTTCTCTCCAGACTTACGGCGCTATATCATCTCTGTCGATGTGTCGTTTATTGAGAAATCTCCTTTCACTCTGCCCTCTCCTCATCCAGACACTACCATCGATGAGTGTCTTCCTCTCATCATTCACCCTCCTTTGGTGTCTCCCTCTCCTGGTCATCGCTTTGGGACGGTCTACTCTCGTCGCCCATCGACTGTACCCCCCGTCCAGGCCGAGGACACCATCGTTCCCACTTCGTCTGATGCTCCTGTCACAGCACCGGACGACTTGCCTATTGCACTCCAAAAAGGTACTCGCTCTTGTCAGACTACTCTTTTAACATCTTCATACAACGGTTTGTCAGCACTGGAGATGATATCTATCCCCCGCACGGTTGGCAATGCCAAATCACACCCGGGGTGGCTACAGGCTATGTGGGATGAACTGCAGGCTCTGGATGACAACCATACATGAGATATGGTCCCCCTCCCTGCAGGCAAACAGGCAGTCGGCTGCAAATGGATCTATACGATCCGTCTCAATGTCGATGGCACTCTTCATCGCCGCAAAGCTTGTCTTGTGGCGAAGGGATTTGCTCAGACATATGGCATCGACTACTTTAAGACCTTCTCTCCGGTTGTCAAGATGGTCTCTGTCCGTCTATCCATATCTCTGGTCGTTCATCATCACTGGTCGCTTCATCAGCTGGATGTCAAGAATGTCTTTCTCCATGGCTTTCTTGACGAAAAAGTCCACCTGCAGCAGCCTCCTGGATTTCGTGCCTCTGGAGCCGACTCCCATGTCTGTCGCCTCCATCGATCCCTCTATGGCCTCAAGCAGTCTCCTCGTGCTTGGTTTGGCCGCTTCAGCACTGTCGTTACACCCTTTGGCCTCACTCGCAGTATGAAGGATCACACTGTCTTCTTCCGCAACGTCAAATGGTTATATTCTGCCGGTAGTATATGTTGATGATATCATCATCACAGGGAGCGACTCCACTGGAATCGCCCAACTCAAGGCGCACCTTCACCACCACTTCCACACCAAAGACCTTGGTCATCTCACCTACTTCCTTAGCATCGAGGTCTCCCGTTCTGAGGACACTATCTCTCTCTGCCAACGAAGATATGGCCCTGATATCTTACAGGATGCAGGGTTGAGCCAGGCGACTGCAGTGGACACTCCTCTTGAGCCTGGGGAACGCTCTCTCCATACCAACTCGGCACCCTTTCCTCACCCAGAGAGCTATCGTCGTCTGGTGGGCAAACTCAACTACCTCACCATGACACATCCAGACATTGCCTGCGCGGTTAGCAAAGTGAGCCAGTTCATGGAGCATCCAACCAGATCTCAGTGGGATGTTGTCCTCCGCATTGCCAAATACATAAAGAAAGACCCTGCACGTGGCCTTCGGTACTCCCATCATGCTCATTTGGATGTTGAGGCTTTCTGTGATGCGAACTATGCAGGTTGTCTTGCTACCCGCAAGTCTACTTCTGGATTTGTAGTGTTTTTGGCCGGTAACCTCATCTCATGCCGCAACAAGAAGCAGATTGTCGTCTCCAGATCTAGTGCAGAGGCAGAATACCGCGCCATAGTCACGGTCACCACTGAGATCATCTGGCTTCGTCATCTCCTTCATGAGCTTGGTTTTCCAACACAGACATCTGCTCATATCTGGTGTGACAATCAGGCAGCCACGAAGATTGCATCGAATTCTGTCTTCCATGAACGGATGAAGCATATCGAGATGAACTGTCACTTTCTTCGCCACCATCTGGAGCAGAATCATATCAGTTTTGGTCATATTCCGATGGCGGATCAGCTCGCCGACATCTTCACCAAATGCCTCCCAGGAGCTCGCCTAAACTCTCTCACTACCAAGCTGGGAATTCACCGCCTCCACGGCCCAGTTTGAGGGGGAGTATGGATGGCCTTGTTCGAAGTCGCCTTTTTTCTTTGTGGGACTCTCAGTCCAAACTGAGCATGTCCAGCTTGAGGGGGAGTGCTGGACCCCATTTTAGTGTAATGGGTATTTCCGAGTCCCACATCGGAATATCCCGCCTTGTAATTATTTTTACTCATCTATAAAAGGGGAATTCACCACCTACACTAACCAAATAAGGTAATCTCATAACATAATGTACAAGTGGCAATCAATCTTTAAAAAAAAAAAAGATGAGCACAGGAGAAATGTTAGTGGAAAAAATATTTAATGGGAGTAGAGTTTATTGGTACAGACTTACACAGAGTGATCTCAGCTTGTATAGTCTATGTTGACTGATTACATATTTTGAGAGGATTTGGGCTAAAGTACACAAGGAAGAAGAAAACAGAGGTGGGAATTGAGAACTGAGAACTGGAGTTCAAAACAGGAGGAACTACATTCGAAACAGGAGGAACTGCAACTGAGGATGAAGACCCATTTATTATGAGAAAGAATCCTTCTTAATTTTACTTTCATTTTGATTCTTGTATTATGAGCATGAGTGGCTAGTACATTAGCAGGGTCAGGTTTGCGGATTTTTTATCACTATTAATGCTTGAATGAATTAATTAATATATTTTTTTCTCTTTCATTCTTAATGCATCACTAGCTTCATCACCTAATGCGTGATCCTTGAGGGTGGGTGAAGTAATGAGAGTTGAAGTCCATCCTATGCACTAGAGAGAATAACTTGATTCTCTGAAGATAGTCTCCTAAGATCATAAAGAACATTTAGATTATATACTTAAAAAACTGAACTCCCTTAGTGCAGCTAGCATGGGAAACCTTACAAGAACCTACGATTATACTAAGGATCTAGATAGTGTGTCAATGAAACACTTAAGAAATGAGTGATCATGCTAATATAGAATCAAGGCATCCAAGTACAAAGTGTGATTCAACAAAACATACCCCAACGCCCCCACTATTTCCTTATTGCCATCTCAAAACCTCCTTTGTTGATCTTCTACACATATAACACACGCTATCTTGTTTTGTTTCTCTGATATTCTTTTGCTTCAACATAATACCAAACACACATACCATTTAATCATGCATGTACAATCTATCAATATAAGTGAACTTGAATTCTGAATTAATGTGTTGTAATGATCCTATGCACTTTTAGGGATTGTGTAACATCCTCTACAAAATCAATCAAGCGCATTTAGGGCCGTTTCCAGGGTAAGTGATTTAATTTCACACATTTAGTTTAAATTCCACATAGAAAATATAAAAATATATCAATCATTACATATTTCAAATATTCATTGTTTTCTTCAATCTGTTAAAATGTTTTTTTGAAATTTTAGGTATATATGCACAAGTAGATCCTTGAGTGTTGATCTGTTTCCATTGATTCTAGAGAGAGAGAGATATTTTCATCAAAGATTGGATAAAAAAACTGAGGATATGGAAGGAAATAATCTAGCAAAAATGCTACAAGAAAGGGGAGTTCGATAATTCTTTAGATGTTATCATACAGAATAAGAAATTTTCACTAAGACATGCGGCCTTATAGGTACCTAGAGTTTTTGGCAATCCTTCATATATCAAACTCACACCAAATTCTAGAAACTATGAGCTTAAGCACCATAATTTGTAATACTTTCCAATATTCAATACAATGCTATCTTTAAATGCATTTGTTTTCGTCGATGATTTTCTAACAATAGAACAATATATTCCTTTGAATGGAGTGTCAGAGGATGAACTGGGATTAATGTGTTACCCTTGCTGTATGAAGGGATAGGCTTGAAATTTTCTTTTGCAGTAGGAACAGAACTTATTCAAAATATGGGAGGATATATAAAATGCATTTATCAAAAGATTCTACCCTACTCAAAGAACTATGGACTTGAGAACCAAGACATCAGCTTTTGTGCAGAAAAAATAAGAAACAGTTCACGTGGCATGATAAATTTTGCGGGATCGCCAGGAGTCGCAACGACAAAACAGGTTTGCGGATGAAGAAAAATCAGAAACAAAAGAAGAAAAAAGAAGAACACGAACACAAAGATTTACGTGGTTCGGAAAATAACCCATACATCCAGAGAGAGGCAGAAATATTACTATGAAATCCGGGAGAACAAATACAGGGAAGAGTTTGTTGTACCCCACACTCTTTGATTTTCATGATCACAATCACTTTAATATGTGTTTAACATTGTGTTTAAGTGTTGTGGATGATAGGCACAAGGTTGCCAAGAAGTTGGCCCAAGAATGGACTTCAAGTGGACTGAAATTCAGTCCACCGGTCAGCCGGTGGCTTGACCACCGGCCAGCCGGTGGCACCCTGACTCAAGGCTGAGCCACTGCCTCCCCACCGGTCGACCGGTGGCTCTGCCACCGGTCGACCTGTGGCATCCAGCCCAAATAGTGCAATCTACTGTCTTTCCACCGGCCAACCGGTGGCCCCTGGACCAGACTTCTCCTCCACTGCCAAGGCACCGGCCAGCCGGTGGAGCTGTACCGGCCAGCCGGTGGAGCTGTACCGGCCAGCCGGTAGCACTGGTCAAACTAGCCGTTGGCTTTGACCAGTCAACTCCAAAAGCCTCCCAACGGCTCCGAGGCCTTTTCCAACGGCTCCAAAGCCCTCCAACGGATACTTGAAGGTTCCTAGCCTATAAATAAAGGTCTAGGAAGCCCCGGAACAACATACAAGCCACCGGACACATTTTTACATCTTTGGCGAAGCTCCGACGGATTGTTCCAAGGGAACCCAAAGTGCTCCAACAACTTCCACATCCAAGAGCACCTCCATAGAAGCTTGGAAGCGGCCCTCAAACATCATCAATCAATCAAAGGCGCCCAAGGCTTATCCATTACGGGTTTTATTGTTTATCTCTTTTTGAGCTTTAAAATTGGGTTTGTGCCTACAAACCCCAACTCTTTTCTCATCTCCCCTTCTTTGGGTTCTCACACCACCACTAAGGTGTGAAGAGGTTTTCTCAAGCTTTTCCTTTAAAAGGCTTGTGTCTCGGTGAGCTAGTCTTCACCCGTAAAAAGACTAGTGGGTTCTTGCTAAACCATTAAAAGCAAGTGGGTTCTTGCTAAACCAATAAAAGCAAGCTGTAATAGGTCCTAGTGCTACCTCAAAGCCTAGTGGGTTTCTTGCTAAAACCATTGAAAAGCAAGCGATAGGAATCTCTCAACGGTTGAGTTGGGAGCGGAGACGTAGGCCGGGTTTTGGCCGAACTCCGTTATCAATTTGCGTGTCTTGCCTCTTTATTTCCGCTGCATTTTTACTTTGATTTTTAATTTGTGAATCAATTTTTTAAAAGGCAATTCACCCCCCCTCTTGCTATCTTTTCCCTCCTCGGGTGTTTCTTCCGACCCAACAATTGGTATCAAAGGGATCGTTTGAGTAATACCCTAACCCGGTTTCAAATTTAAGATCTTTTTTTGATGGCATCAACTTCTTTCGCCCCCGAGGGCTACTCATTGGGTCGGGCTCCATTTTTTGATGGGACCGACTATAATTATTGGAAAACCCGCATGACCACCTTTTTGAGAAGTATAGGATATCCCATTTTTAAAATAGTCATGCAAGGTTACACTCTCTCTTCCCCCGACGAATCCAAATGGACCCCCGCCGATATTAAAAATTTTGAGCTTGATGGCAAAGCCATGAATGCTCTTCATTGCGGGTTAGATAAAAATGAATTTAATCGTGTATCCACTTGCACCTCCGCACATGAAATTTGGAAGCTTTTAGAAGTGACCCATGAAGGCACTAATAAAGTCAAGGATACTAGATTAGATATGTATAGACAGGATTTTGAATCTTTTTCAATGCATCCAAATGAGTCTATTTCTGAAATGTTTACACGATTTACTGACGTGTGCAATGGGAGAAAGTCCCTTGGTGATGATGTTTCAGCTGAAACTATGGTGAAGAAGATCCTATGGATCCTACCAAGCAAATGGGCACCGAAGGTCACGGCGATTCAAGAAGCAAAAGACATCAAAAATATGCCGGTAGAGGAGCTCATCGGATCTCTCATGACTTATGAGATCACGATGAGGAGGCAAGCTCAAAAGGAGGGCACACCAATCAAGACCCCAAAGAACATCGCCCTCAAGGTACAAAAGGAAGTAAGCTCCTCCTCATCTTCTTCCTCATCTCCTTCCTCATCATCAAGCGGCGACTCAGAAATGGAGAATCTCGCCCGCCAAATGCAAAAATTCATGAAGATGCACAAGAAGAAGAAGAAATCCCGCAAGCATCGAAAGCAAGAACCCACCGCAAGACCCGAGCCCAAGGTGAAATGCTACGGGTGCGGCGAAAAGGGCCATTACAAGCCCGATTGCCCACTCAACAAGAAACGGGCCACGCCAAAGGAGAAAGGAAAGAAAAAGGTCCTCAAGGCGACATGGAGTGACACCTCCTCATCCTCCTCCTCCTCCTCCTCAAGCGACAACGGTACAAAATGCCTAATGGCATTCCATGAGGTAACATCTTCCGACTCCTCCTCTTGTTCTTCAAATTCCAATTCTTTAAATCATCTTTCTTATGAAGAACTCTCATTTGCTAGAGATCAATTGGAAAAAGGTTTTCATGAACTCTCTTCTAAATTTGTCGCGTTGAAAAAGAATTTCAAAAAACTCTCCTCCGAAAAAGAACAACTTCTCAAAGAGAAGGAGGAGATGTCCCTTAAAATCCAAAATTTTCCAAATGTTGATTCCATGGAATCAACCATCAAAGACCTTAGGGAGACCCTTGCTAAGTTCACCCAAGGGGAACAAAATTTGAACAATTTGCTTGGTTCCCAACGTATATCTAGAACCACCCAAGGGTTAGGATATACCAACCGAGCTTCCTCCTCCCATGCTCAAACTGTTTTTGTAAGGGGGAGCTCCGATTTTAAATTTTGTAATTATTGCAAGAAAACCGGGCACCTAATTTATGAATGTAATTGTAAAAACGCCCGGTATGGTCAACCCAAAAGTATTTTCTTTTCCGATGAGTTTTATAGGAGAAGACCCGCCATGAAACAAATTTGGATTGAAAAATCCCTTTTGGCGAGTCTCACGGGACCAAAATTTGTCACGGTTTCAAAAACCGCTTCCCGGTGATTAGTTGTTTTTATTTAGGGGGAGTTAGGTTCTTTTAAGCCTTTTTGTGAATTAAAAATTTTCTTTCAAAATTAAGCTTTTAAATTTCAAAATTTTTTTTTTTTCAATCTTTCAATTTCAACAATTGGTATCAAATTTTTCATTTCAAAATATTCAATTCGAATTTTTAATTCAAAAATCTCTTTCAATTGGTTTTTGATTCAAAACTTTCAATTCAAACTGATATTCAAATTTTCATTTCAATTTCAAAAATCTCAATTGATTTTCAAATCTCTTTTTGTTTTTCAAAGTGTTCCCTCAATCAAGTTTTATGCCCCGTGCTATTTTGATAATCACAAAGGGGGAGAAATTTCTTGATTGATTGGGGGAGAATCTTTTTTATCACGCTTAGTATTTATTTTCAATTTATCATTTAGGCATGCATTTCATTTAAGTTTTTACATTGCTTGATAAATGATTGTGATCATCAAAATAGGGGGAGATTGTTGTACCCCACACTCTTTGATTTTCATGATCACAATCACTTTAATATGTGTTTAACATTGTGTTTAAGTGTTGTGGATGATAGGCACAAGGTTGCCAAGAAGTTGGCCCAAGAATGGACTTCAAGTGGACTGAAATTCAGTCCACCGGTCAGCCGGTGGCTTGACCACCGGCCAGCCGGTGGCACCCTGACTCAAGGCTGAGCCACTGCCTCCCCACCGGTCGACCGGTGGCTCTGCCACCGGTCGACCTGTGGCATCCAGCCCAAATAGTGCAATCTACTGTCTTTCCACCGGCCAGCCGGTGGCTCCTCACCGGTCGACCGGTGGAGCCTGGATCAAGACTCTTCTTCTCTACCAAGGCACCGGCCAGCCGGTGGAGATGTACCGGTCGACCGGTGGCCCCTGGACCAGACTTCTCCTCCACTGCCAAGGCACCGGCCAGCCGGTGGAGCTGTACCGGCCAGCCGGTAGCACTGGTCAAACTAGCCGTTGGCTTTGACCAGTCAACTCCAAAAGCCTCCCAACGGCTCCGAGGCCTTTTCCAACGGCTCCAAAGCCCTCCAACGGATACTTGAAGGTTCCTAGCCTATAAATAAAGGTCTAGGAAGCCCCGGAACAACATACAAGCCACCGGACACATTTTTACATCTTTGGCGAAGCTCCGACGGATTGTTCCAAGGGAACCCAAAGTGCTCCAACAACTTCCACATCCAAGAGCACCTCCATAGAAGCTTGGAAGCGGCCCTCAAACATCATCAATCAATCAAAGGCGCCCAAGGCTTATCCATTACGGGTTTTATTGTTTATCTCTTTTTGAGCTTTAAAATTGGGTTTGTGCCTACAAACCCCAACTCTTTTCTCATCTCTCCTTCTTTGGGTTCTCACACCACCACTAAGGTGTGAAGAGGTTTTCTCAAGCTTTTCCTTTAAAAGGCTTGTGTCTCGGTGAGCTAGTCTTCACCCGTAAAAAGACTAGTGGGTTCTTGCTAAACCATTAAAAGCAAGTGGGTTCTTGCTAAACCAATAAAAGCAAGCTGTAATAGGTCCTAGTGCTACCTTAAAGCCTAGTGGGTTTCTTGCTAAAACCATTGAAAAGCAAGCGGTAGGAATCTCTCAACGGTTGAGTTGGGAGCGGAGACGTAGGCCGGGTTTTGGCCGAACTCCGTTATCAAGTTCTTGTGTCTTGCCTCTTTACTTTCCGCTGCATTTATACTTTGATTTAAATTTCTTAATCAATTTTTTAAAAAGGCAATTCACCCCCCTCTTGCCATCATTCCCTTGTTTTTTCCGACCCAACAGAGTTTCTAACACAGAAACCCTAACCCGAAATGGGCTGATAAAGAAGATGAAATGTTGAGCCACCAGCCGCACAGAAAGTCTACTTCGCTACAGTGAACGGCGGCTGGAAGTCCACGGAGCTACAGTATTGTTGTCTCCAAAATCCAAGCTGCTACAATAGTCGTGTCAAAGTCCAAACTGATACAATGCCTTGTCGGTGTCGGCCGGTTAGCTGTGCTACAGTTGGTCAAAGTTACTACAGTGCCCCCAAAATTTGGGTCGGGACGTTCGGCCCCCGGAACAAGGGCGGTTGCCCCCTTCAACCCCCAACGAGCTCACCGCGGAGTCGCACCCCGGTGCGCAAAATGGGCCGCAAGCATTCGGCCCAACATCATCCAATCAGATTGGGTTACACCAATCCAACAATAAAGAGGTAAAGATTAGTACTAACAGTGTCCAAACCATCAGATTCCACATTCATTTTTTATGAAATTCTTTAATGAAGGATTAAATGCTATGGGATCGACTCTTATTGATTCGGTTGCAAGAGGACTCTATGGGGATAAGATAGATGAGGAACTCAAGTACATTCTTAATATTCTATCAAGGAATTCATAACAAAGACATATTATAAGAAGGAGATCTATTGTTAATGAAATGAATTCTATAAATGATGTGAAAATACATATTGTAGACCTTCAAAAACAGTAGCAGAATCTTATGTAAAAAACACAAGGAAATAAAGAGAAGTGCAATTGCTATAGTATGTATGGTCACAGTGGTATATAATGCATGAACTTCGATATTCCAACATCAAATTCATAACCAGGTCAAGATAAAGAGGTAAGAAACATAGGGATCTATGAAAGACAGCCTTCGAGGAATGATCCATTTTTTAAAAAAAAAAATCCAAGATGGAAGAATCAACCCAATATTTCTTGGAAAGAGTAGGGAAATTTCAAGTAAGTTCTGCCCTCTGAATTTAAAGAAAAACAACAATATCAAGGGAGAATTCAAACAATCACATATACAAGCTTCAAGTTCAAATCAAGTGGATAAAGGGGCTGAAAGGATATTGGAGGAATTATAAGAGATCAAAAATCATCATATTAAGATAACTGATTTTGTTCGAAAAACCAATTCTGACTTTTCAAAGATTGATCAGCTCATTCAGGGAAATCAAGTTAGCATTCACAATTTGGAAATGCAAGTGGGACGTGTTTCTAAGCAGAACACCATGAGAAACAAGGGGAAGCTGCCAAGTACCACTAAAACTAATCCAAGAGAAGGATGCATGCAAATCACAACTAGAGGATATAAAACGTGAAGGTAAATGATGAGGAATGGATTAAAAAAGCTGAATTGAAAGCTAAACAAAAGGAAAATAATCATTGAAAAGGTATGAAAGATAACAATACTCGTGAAGAAAAGAAACATATTACTAAAAAAGTTTATTCTAAGAAATATAGAAATAAAAGAAGTTATGGGAGAGTCGTGTTAAAGTTGTATTATAGTAGTGTGAAAGTATATGAACCGCTAGGATCATTTCTAGAGAGAGACAGGGAGCTTGACAAACATAGAGACAAGTATTTTAAAAGATTTATTCAAATATTTCAGAATATCATGGTGGACATGCCATTTCCAGAAGCATTAGCTAAAATGTCATTTCAAACAAAGATTTTAAAAAATATAATTTCAAACAAGATGATGATAGAGGGGTTTTCCACTATCGTAAGGAATGTAGTGTTGTTATTCAAAGGAAGATCCCAGAGAAACTGAAAGACCCGAGTTGTTTTAAAATCCGCTATGAGTTTGAAGAAAAAAGGACTTTCACAGATCCTGTTGATTTAGGAGCCATTATCAACTTGATCCCTTTGAAAGTTTATAAGGAATTGGTAATGAGAGAGCTAAAAACGACCATAGTAGATTTAAAACTTATAGAAAAATCAATTACCTATCCCACTGGTGTTATAGAAAAACTTTTCGCAAAAGTTGGTAAGTTGATCATACCTACAGATTTTTTAATGATTGACATGGAAACAAATAAGTAATTGTCATACTGGGTACAACATTCTTTTCCACAGGAGGATCTCTTATTGATGTGCCACGAGGGAAATCAATATTCCAAGTAGGAGAATACAAGGAGATCCTCAATGTTGTTCAAGTTGTGAAGCACCCACACATGTTGGATGATTTTTTCGTTATTGATGTTGTTGGCAAGGAGGTAAAATATGAATTGCAAAATTAGTTGAATACTGAACTGATTGAGGTGAATGAAATAGTTGATGATATGGCAGTCCAACAAGAGATACAAGAAAGTCAAGTTAATCAAAATCAAGAAAACAATTATAGAAATATATATTGGAAAGAGAGAGAAGGCATGGGTGAAGATAGACCGGTAATACCACCATTTGAAATGGGCTATTCACCCAGATACTCGGAAAATGTTTAAGGTAATGAAAGCTCATTTCTGATGGTCAGGTATGAAAAGAAAGATTGTGGCTTATGTTAAGAAATGTCTCACTTGTCAACAGGTAAAGGTTGAGCATCAATGTCCAGCTGGTATGTTGCAATCTATGCCTATAGCTGTTTGGAAATGGGAGCAGACTGACATAGACTTTGTCAAGAGTCTACCGCGGCCGCTTCAGAAACATGATGTTATTTGGGTAATTGTGGATCGACTCACAAAGTCGGCACATTTTCTCCCAATTCAAGAGTCCAACATGATAGAGAATCTTGCAAAGCTGTATATTCAGGATGTGGTTAGGTTGCATGGAATACAGGCATCTATTGTCTCTGATAGAGATCCTCGATTTACTTCTCGATTTTTGCGGTCTTTGCAACAGGCTCTTGGAACTCAATTGACCATGAGCACGGCATATCATCCTCAAATGGATGGAGACAATCATAACGTACAATTCAGACATTGGAAGATATGTTTAGAGCTTGTGTCGTGAACTTTGGTGGCTCAAGGGAAGATCATATGTTTTTAGCGGAGTTCTCATATAACAATAGTTATGAGGCCACAATACATATGGCCCTGTTTGAGGCATTGTATGTTCGTCCTTGTCACACTTCACTTTGCTGGATGGAGACAGGAGAAACTTCATTGATTGGACTTAATCTTGTCCATGAGACTACAGAGAAGATTCAAATGATCAGAAAGCGGATGGCTACAGCCCAAAGTCGTCAGAAATCATATGCAAATCTTTTGGTCATTATCTCTTAATATAGGTGCCATATTCTTGAAGGTGTCACCCAATTGAGACATCGACGCTTGGGGGGCAAGGGAAGTCGTCTCTACGATATGTAGACCGTTTGAGATACCTAAACATATTGGTGACGTTGCATATTGTGGGTTGAGAAACCCCCTTGCCTCCTTACCTCAAAGTGAGGCGGAGACATTCTTTTATAATGAATGAAAAGGACCACATCGGACTACAAGTCCGATGTGGGATACAGACTCCAACACTCCCCCTCAAGCTAGGTGTACCTAGCTTGGACACATAATGAAAAGAAAGCAACAAAAAAAAAATAGATGCAACACTCCCCCTCAAGCTGGACATGCTCAGCTTGATAACAAATACAAGACAAAAACAGAAGAAACGGAAATAATAAAATCGTTGTTGATGCTGCTCCTCTTCAAGATGGTAATGTGATGCCGCTGGAAAAAAAAAGGATGGGTCATCGCCGGAAAAGTGCGGGGCCGGACAATAGAGCGCCGGGAAATCCACACTGGCGGGTCGGTCGTCAGAGCGTCGGGAAAATCCGCACTACGGGCCGGTCGTCAGAGCTCCGGGAAATCCGTAATGTCTGATCGATCGTCAAAGCGCCGAGAAATCCGGTCGTCAAAGTGCCGAGAAATCCGCAATGGCGGTGTCGGTCGTCAAAGCGCCGGGAAATCCGCAGGAGGAGGCCGGCGATTGAGGCGGGAATGCCACGGGAAGCAGGAAGAGGCCGCATGGAGGGAGCAGTTGAGCAGCAGATAGGGGAGGCGACGTTGCGGCGGGATTGCAGCGGAGGTGCACGGGGAGGGATCTGGCCGGAACAGTCCAGAACTGCCCAGAACTGGAAGGATCAGACTGGATCTGGCCGGATATCACCGGATCTGGCCGGATTTTGGCAGATCTGGGAGATGCCGCGTGCAGGGAGTGGATCCGGCCAGATCTGGCCTGAACTGACAGATGGAGTCGCAGAGAGGCCATCGCGCGAAGGAGGGAGCCGCGCGCTGCGGGAGGAGGGATCTGGACGCCGGGAGCCTCGACGGGAGCCGCGCCGAGAGGAACGCCGGAGAGCCGAAAAGACCGCCGGGTAGGGCGGGAGGAGCGTCGTCGGGGAAAACCGCCGCGGGGGGCGGGGGAGCCGCGCGCATGGAGGACGGGAGCCGCGCCGGGATTTGGAGGGGAAGGAGCTCCGCGGGAGGACCGTCGCCGCGGGAGGACCGTCGCGCGGACTACGAGAGAGGCGGCGCTGGAAGCCGGTGCCGGCAGGGGGGAGATCCGCGTCGGATGCGGAGGGCCTGGAGGGAGTCAGCCGGTCGTCGGGATCTCGGGAGGGAGCTGGAAAGCCGCGCGCAGGGAGCCGCGTAGGGCAGGCCGTCGGGGTAGAGGATCCGCGAAGGGGCGCGCAGAGGACACAGCGGGAGGTTTACCCAGGCAAGGAAGTGCCGGCAGGGGGAGAACCGCCGGGAGGGCAGGGTCCGGGCAGAACCGTGAGGCCGCCTGGGATAGATAGCCGACAGGGAGGGAGATCCGCCGGACAAAGCCGCCGGCAGGGATAAAAAAAGAGAGAGCCTGAAGGGGCAGCGGAATAAAGTAAACTCAGCCCTACATGAGGGGGGGCCGTCGCCCCTCACGGGGAGGGGCTCTAGAGGCCGACGGGAAAAAAAATAGACGGGAGGAGGAGGGTTCGGGATTAATTTCTCTCTGATACCATGTAGGTTGAGAAAACCCCTTGCCTCCTTACCTCAAAGTGAGGCGAATGCATTCTTTTATAATGAATGAAAATGACCACATCGGAAGTCCGATGTGGGATACAGACTCCAACACATATCGATTAGCCTGACCGTCAAGATACAGCACTGTCCACAATGTCTTTCATGTATCTCAACTGAAAAAGTATCAGCCTAATGCAAACCATATGATTCGATAGGATCATGTCACTATTGAGCCAGATGTTACATTTATCCATGCACCGATTTGTATTTTGGATAGACAAGATAGAGTCTTGCGTGGAAAACGTATTCCTTTGGTTGAGGTATTGTAGAAACATGGTGAGGTTCAGGAAGAGACTCGGGAGCAAGGGAACGACATGCTCGAGCAATGGCCAGAACTTTTTCGTAGCACTGCCAACCTCCATCTTTTCGAGGACGGAAAGTCTAATAGTGGAAAGAATGTAACACCTCAAGTTTGAGGGCTTTTGAATCAGACATCTTTGGGAGACAGATCCAAGCAACTCTCCTCCGTCGGGATTGTCTGCTAACCAGGAGCTGCGGGACAGAGTTTTCCTCTTGGTTTTGCAGTGTGTTCATAAAAGGTGGGTGGTTTTTCCCTCTTTCCACTTCCTCTAGAATGTGAAAGCTCTTTGATTTCTAAAAGAATCTTTCTGCTTTGAAATGAAATTAGCATGCTGAAAATCTGCTGGATTGGGCACCCGCAGGTTGGTTCTTGAAACACGGGTTGTGGGTGACGCCCAAAAGGTGGTTGACGAATTGATAAAATTGTTTTCCTAAAATAAATAAAGGTTTTGATGTGTGAACTTGGCATAGTATGGTTGGAGTGTGCTCATATGCATTGGACCTTTTCTGGAGGGACTTGGTCACGAAGCCAATTTGGGCCAACAATTATCGCCAAGTGACGACTTGGTGGAGGACGGATCTTCGCTCGCAAGAGGTGTCATTCGGCATGCATGGGTGGGTGGGTGTGAGAGAGAGAACATGGAATGGATTTGCCAAGTGATTTAGAAAGAATTGTTTCTGCTACCTAAGATAACTGTATTTTTGGTGAACTGCTCTTGACTTTCTTCCTGCCTGATTTATATATAAACTGCGAAACTGTTTTAACAGTTTTGGTATTTTGTACAACTGTTTTATAAAAACTTTGAGCAAACCCAATTCTTGTTTTAGTGGTGTGTGGGAAAAGTCTCTTGGTGTTTTCTTACTGGGTTGTTATACTCACCCCCAGCACTTGCATTTTAGTGTGTACGGAAACGTTTTCCATAATACATAAAAAGGAACGGTTTCATACTTCACTGGCGGTGCTTCTTAATGTAGCTGTGATGGATGTCGAGGATGAAGCTTGGGAGTTGGTCGTGTTCTGGGATTATGGAGCGGTGTCACCCTGGTGCCCAGTGTTGTCAAAGGCGTGCGGCACAATAAGGCGCAAAGGCCACTTGGGAATGCGGCGCGAGACGCCTCTCGAAACAAAGGCGCAACCCATGACATAATTAAATATGTACAGTTTTCAACAATATTGTAAATTAAAAAAAATTAAATTCAACCAAAATAATACAAATTAAAATACATACTGATAGTTTTTAACCAAACCATAATCAAACGTGTTGTGTATTTTTGGGTTGTGTTGTCTCTTTTTTCTAGAGTCCAGTTCAGTTTTTTTTTTACTAATTCATTAACATTTAATGCTGCTGACAACCCACCCCCTATGACAGCCCCTTTTTCAGAAATCAGCCCCCTTATTTCCACTCCTACCGCCCCAATTTCCACCTCCTGTCGCCACCGCTTTTTAGAAAGGAGCCCCCGGTTTTTTTAGGGGGCGCGCCTTTACGGTGCCTGGCGCCTTAGCACCTCCTGTAACAGCACAAAAGGAGCGCGCCTTTGGCTCACCTCAGTGAGTTCGCAGCGCCTCTCGCCATGGCGCGCGCCTCAGCACGCCTCTAACAACACTATTGGTGCCGGAGTCTTGTTTTATTTTGGAGTCTTAGTTGTTTTGTTTTATTGTTTTTGTTGTTACTCTGATTATTCTTTGGATTATACTTTTGTTAGTTAACTCAAGCATCATTTACATAGGGGTCTTGGGTTCATTTATTTTGTGGTTGTATATGTGTGTTTGGGTGTGTGAAAAAAGGATAAAATGTTCCCCCTTGTTAAACACTGCATTTATTGTCAATCTTTGGTGTCCGGGGAATGCCACCTAAGGTCATTGGCACCCCCGGTTCTTTCCAAGCCAATGGCCAGGGCCGGGTTGTTCACAGATTCTTATAGGTTCAGGGGAGATGGGATTTTTCCATGAGAGCTCAACAAGAAGCTTCGTCACTTTGTCATGGAGCTGCAAAAAAATCAGATCGAGGAGTTGGTTTGCTCCGTCTCCGTTGTCTTTTATGGATGTCTTTCCATGGCTGGGCTGGATAGATTATCGGTTGTTGTTGGTTTCAGGTTTCGCCATGGAGATTGATCCGGGATTCTTCGTTGGTGAAAATTGATGACAATGCACAGTGCTCTGGTTTTATCGAAGCCTATCTTGGGGCTTGATGCTCTACTCAATTTGAGGAGATGATGATGGTGTCCGGCTTGGTTTCTAAGCTTGGTGTTGTTGGTTCGTTTAGAGGGATCAGATTTAGGGTTGACCAAGTTGGGATCAGATTTAGGGTTGACCAAGTTTTCAAACTCTTGCAGGCCGCTCTGGTTTTCAAGTTCAAAGCCATCATTCCTCACCTTTATTGTTGGGTTCTCTTTGCAGTGTTCCTACAATGGTTTCGGTGTCGGTCAGCCTCCTTCAGTTTGGGAATTTCATGTGGTCACCACGAGGGTGGGGGTCACCATGAGAGCGATGAGTTGCAGATACTGTTGGGGAGGCTGTGTTGCTTGCTAGAGTCTCGTTGTTGGATTAATTGATTCTACCGAAGCACATAGATTGTGGCTGTGGGGCTCGCGTTTGGTTGCTTTAGAAGGGTCGGTTTTGGGGCGATAGTGAGCTGAACTGCTGCTTGATAATCTGGAATAATACATTAACATGAATCTGCATGTGAGTAGCTTACAGCTTTTTGGGTTGCTAGCTTCCAAGGTGATCCTTAACCCATGTTAGATACTTATTTTCATCAAATATGCGTTCTCCAAAAATTTTTATCCTTGTTTTATAAACCGATCAAAACCGACTAATCAATTTAAACTGATTGGTTCAGTTTATTTTGATTTTGGACTGATAATCGATCGGTTTCAGCTTTATTTTTAAAGCAATTTCAAACCAGTGTCATTAACTGGTCAAAACCGACCATGAACGCCCCCTATTAATGACCAATCCATTCCATCTCATAAAAAATCTCAAAGACATGCTAATGCTTACCCAATTCAAATTCATTTGAAAACATCAGTAAAACGAACTATCCTTCATGCAATACATACTGTAAATATGACAATGAGAATGGAGAAAATGTGTACTCACATTGGGGACGAGCATTCACGACAAAGGAGGTGTTGGTGGTGCCCTCATTTGTCTTCTTCTTTGAAACCAACTGGGTTCAGTCTGCGATCATGGATAGCCTCCCTGAGTTGTCAAATATTGTAATTATTCTCGGCCGCCAAAGGCAATAAGACATGTAGAATTTTTCAGCAGCAAGAATAATAAACAGAAGAGGCCCCATTTTCATACCGAATTGGGAGCTTGGGAGCAGATGCAGAATCCCTGAGTCACCCATGGCTTCAGCTTGAAAGAAACAAAAAGAAAAACCCAGCATGTAAGAGCTTCTCACATCAGCTTTCGCCGCATAGGCTTTCTCACAAACGTGCGCCCCCATTCCTTGATCCTTATCTTCTTCAGAGCCCTCAGTTTAATCATGGTTCGCTTCTTCTTTTGAATCCTGGCAAACCGCGTCAGAGGCTTCTCCTTCCTGGGCTTCTTCTTCGCAAACCTGGGATCCAGCCTGAACTGCTGCGGGGTGAGTGGCACCCCTTTCCTCACGGCTTCATCGTACAGAGAATTTGCCGCAGAAACACGGCCGTGGGCAACCAGCTTTCTCATCAAGAAGAAGTACACGCGACGCCATGGCATGAAGCCATCCTTCTTCATCAGCGAGAAGATTTTCATCGCATGCCCGACCCTCTCGATGCTACACAAAGTCCTGATGCACAGAACATACAACGACGCATCAACAGTACCCTCGAAACCTGAACGCCGCAATCTGTCGAGCATCTCATCCCCCTCCTGGGTCCGCCCGGCCTTGTACAGACTCCTTGTGAGATAAACCAACGTTTTGCCGTTGGGAGAACACCTCCACTTGCCCATTGTATGAAACAGTTGCATCGCCTCCTCGGTCTTGCGAAGCTTGCAGAGATTATAGATCAACACGTTGAAGGTCGCCACGTTACGAGGTACCCCAGCAGAAGCCATGTCCATCAACACCTTCTCAGCATATCGCTCGACCTTGAAGGGGTTCTTATACCTGCAGAGTTTGCAAACACAGCCGAGTATGGCATTGTACCCTAAAGTACCGATCTTGAACCCGCCGCGATACATCTCGCCCGCTAATCTCCTCGCCTCATCCAGCCTCAGAGAACGACAGTAGCCCATGATCAGCAAATCGCAGATATGATCATCGGGGAAGAACTCGTTCACCAAATCCTTCACCATCCTCTCCGCGTGACTCCCGCGGCCGTTAATACAGAGGCTCCAGATTATATGCAGGTACGCGCCCCTGTCGCGAACGAATCCGTAATCCTTCTCCATTCGTTCGAACAAATTCACCGCATATGCAATCCTCCCGCCCCTGACGAGACGCTTGACGAACCTCTGAAAGCACATGGCCCCGGCGACGCCTCGGGCATCGCACAGCATCTCGTGGATGGCACTGAAATCGTGACGGCGGCCTAAGAAGGATACGAAGTACGAGAGAGATTCGTCGTCTAAAGTGAAACCCGGTTTTGAAGACAGCCATTTGAGAAACTCTAGGCTACCGCGGCCGGCCTCGATGGAGCTTTTTAGGGTGGACCTGATGAGGGGCTTGGAGGGTACGATGTGACCGAAACCGAGGTCGAGCCTTTGTGTGAGGGGAAGAGACCTTTTTCCAGGGTTCTTGCTGAGCTCTTCAGAGATGCCATGCGCGACATCGCGTAGATCCTGGCAAGACAGTTCATTCTGGGGCTGAGAAGAAAAGTGTCTCAAGGGCGCGATGAAGGCTGCCGGTAAAGGACTGGAAGGAGACCCGGTCGAAGAGGATATGCATCGAAGGAGGATCCGGCGGAGTTGCAGAGAAGAGGACGAGATCGGAAAACCCCACATCGCACCCACACACACACAAGGGTGAGGGTAGGAACGGTAAGGAAAGTGTTAGTGTAGGGGATAGGAATACGTGTCTTGATTCCATTTTCACTACGTTTCCTCTATTTGAATTACTAGACGGACTTTTTGATCGATTTTTGGCTGTCATGACTTTGGCGATTGTGGTGACAGTGGCGACTCAGACCACAGTGAGACAACTCTAGAAAACTTCGACCACAACTTTATTGACAACTTCGATGACTCCAAGAAGTTTGGCAACACCGACGAGTCCGCCAAACGCAGTGTCGCGTTTCCCCCAAACCTCCTCCAACACAAAGCCACCATTCATCTTTCTCAAAAACTGTCGGTGACTCTGATAGTTCTTAGTCTCATTACCTGACAGTATTTTTTTATAGAAAATAGACACCAATAGTATAAGAAGACGACGTAACTTATCTATTTATACTAAAATTTGTATTGTCTTTATAAGTGCAAAACCTTGTTTCTATTTCGGTAAAACTAAATGTTCTCTTGTTAAAATTCTTTTTTTAATACATCTCTATTATTTCCATTTTTTTTTAAATGTTGTTTGTTTATATTTTTCCAACAAAGGACAAAAAAACTATTTTACTATTTTACTTATGAAAGTTCCATTATAAATTCCACCTGAGGTTCCAATGAAACCTCAATTGGAAATTACACAATAAGTTCCACCGCAAGTTCCATTACACCCACACGCACACACGGGTGAGGGTAGGAAAGGTAAGGAGAGTGTTATTCTAGGGGATAGGAATATGTGTCTGATTTCATTTTCACTACGTTCCCTTTATTTGAATTTGTAGACGGACTTTTTGATCGATTTTTGGCTGCCATGACTCCGGCGATTGTGGCGACAGCGGCGACTCCGATGACAATGACGACTCTGACAACTCTAGTGAACTTCGACGACGACTTTGCAGACAACTTCGACAACTCCAGGGAGTTTGGCAACATCGACGAGTCCACCAAACGCAGTGTCGCTTTTCCCCCAAACCTCCTCCAACGCAAAGCCACCATTCATCTTTCTCGAAAACTACCGGTGACTCTGATAGTTCTTAGTCTCATTCCCCGATACTGTTTTTTTATAGAAAATAGACACCAATGATAGAAGAAGATGACGTGACTTATCTATTTATACTAAAATTTGTATTGTCTTTATCAGTGCAAAACCTTGTTTCTATTTCGGTAAAACTAAATGTTCTCTTATTACAATTCTTTTTTTAATACATCTCTATTATTTGCATTTTTTTTAAAAGTTGTTTGTCTATATTTTTCCAACAGGACAAAAAAACTATTTTACTATTTTACTAGTGAAAGTTCCTTTGTAAATTCCACTTGAGGTTCCAATGAAACCTCAATTGGAAATTCCACAATAAGTTCTCCTGCAAGTTCCATTGCACCCACACACACAGGTGAGGGTAGGAAAGGTAAGGAGAGTGTTATTCTAGGAGATTGGAATACGTGTCTGATTTCATTTTCACTACGTTCCCTCTATTTGAATTTGTAGACGGACTTTTTAGAGTTTTTTTTAAATAAGTTTTTTTTAAATATTTTATAAAAAAGCCTAGGTTAATTTTTTTTAAATGTGCTCTAAAGGCGACACCCCCATTGCCGCCTTTCTTCTAAAAAAATATTCTTCTTAAAAAAAATTATTATTTTTGTTTTGTTTATATATATATATAAACAAAAAAATAAAAATTTTCAGCATAATTTATCTGCTATTTAAAATCTAGCAGTATTGTCATTACAACAGTTTGGATTCTGACAGAAGCTCTTTCACAAGACTCCCTTTTATAAGAGAATTTATCCTGGAAATCATTCTGCATTTCCGATGTGGGATTCTGGTTCTCTTTTTCCTACGCAGAACATTATGCATTTCCGATGTGGGATTCTGTTTCAAACACGTGACTTTGAGAGACTATAAAATATAAACTATAAGACCAATATAAATGAAACTTAAAACATGGATTAAACATATAAGAAATAGTTGAAAACAAAAAGAACTTTATAAAAAATAAATATAAAAAATAATTTACAAGTTTTCAAAACCACTTATTTGAAACTTAAAAATGTTTCAAATATGTGATTTTGGAAGCCTATAATATATAAATTATAAGACCAACATAAATGAAACTTAATACATGGATTAAACATATAACAAACAGTTGAAAACAAAAAGAATTTCATAAAAAATATTGATGAAAAATAATTTATAAGTTTTCAAAGACACCTACATAAAACTTAAAAATGTTTCAAGCACGTGACTTTGAAAGCCTATAAAATATAAACTATAAAACTGATATAAATGAAACTGAAAACATAGATTAAACATATAACAAATAGTTGAAAACAACAAAAATTTCATAAAAAATGTTCATGAAAAATAATTTATAAGCTTTCAAAACCAGCTACTTGAAACTTAAAAATGATTCATGTGGCTTTGAAAGACTATAAAATATAAACTATAAAACCGATATAATTTAAAGATAAAACATAAATTAAACATATAATAAATTATTTATTTAATTATTTAATTAATATTATTAATAATTAATTATATAATAATTAATCAGTTAATTAGTATATATTAATAATTAATTATATAATAATTAACTAATTAATTAGTAATATAATTATTAAGTAAATAATAGTTAATTAGTAAATTAGTAATATAATTATAAATTATGTTTATTCATTATAATTAGTAATTATCAATTATTAAAAATTATTATATAATAATTAATTAGTTAATTAGTAATATAATTATTAATTATATAATAGTTAATTTGTTAATTAGTAATTATTCATTATAATTATTCATTATAATTATTAATTATTAATTATTACTTATTACTTATTACTTATTAATTATTAATTAGTAATATAATTATTAATTATATAACTATTAATTGTATAATAATTAGTTAGTTAATTAGTAATCATTAATAATTAATTAGTTAATTAGTAATCATTAATAATTAATTAGTTAACTAGTAATATAATTATTAATTATTTAATAATTAATTAGTTACTTAGTAATATAGTTATTAATTATATAGTAATTAATAGGTTTATTAGTAATTTAATTATTAATTACAAAATTAGTAATTAGTTAATTAGTAATTTGTTAATTAGTAATTATTAATCCTTAATTATATAATAACTAATTAGTTAATAATTAATTATTATATAATTAACCATTAATAATTACTAATTAACTAACTAATTATTATACAATTAATAGTTATATAATTAATAATTATATTAGTAATTAATAATTATATAATTAATAATTATAATGAATAATTATAATGAATAATTATAATGAATAATTATAAAGAATAATTATATTACTAATTAACTAATTAATTATTATATAATAATTTTTAATAATTACTAATTAATAATTATAATGAATAATTATATTACTAATTAACTAATTAATTATTATATAATAATTTTTAATAATTACTAATTAATAATTACAATGAATAATTATATTACTAATTAACTACTTAACAATTATATAATTAATAATTGCATTACCAATTAACTAATTAATTATTATATAATAATTTTTAATAATTACTAATTAATAATTATAATGAATAATTATATTACTAATTAACTAATTAAATATTATATAATTAATAATTGCATTACCAATTAACTAATTAATTATTATATAATAATTTTTAATAAATACTAATTAATAATTTAAATGAATAATTATAATTTATAATTATATTACTAATTAACTAATTATAAAAAGGGCCTTGGCTCTATCTTTCTCAAAAAATTAACTAGTTAAATATTATATAATTAATAATTATTTTACTAATTAACTGACTAGTTACTATATAATTAATGATTAATAATTACTAATTAACTAATTACAAATTATATAATTAATAATTATATTACTAATTAACTAATTAATTATTAACTAATTAATTATTAATAATTACTAATTAACTGACTAATTATTATACAATTAATAGTTATATAATTAATAATTAATAATTAATAATTAGTAATTATAATGAATAATTATAATTTATAATTATATTACTAATTAACTAATTATCTATTATCTAATTTATAATTATATTACCAATTAACTAATTAATAATTATATAATAATTTTAAATAATTACTAATTATTAATTGTAATGAATAAATATAATTTATAATTACATTACTAATTAACTATTATATACTGAATAATTATATTACTAATTAATTGGTTAATTATTATATAATTAATTATTAATAATTTCTAATCAACTAATTAATTATTATATAATTAATTATTAATAATATTAATTTAATAATTAAATAATTTATTATATGTTTAATCCATGTTTTAACTTTAAATTATATCGGTCTTATAGTTTATATTTTATAGTCTTTCAAAGCCACATACTTGAATCATTTTTAAGTTTCAAGTATGTAGTTTTAAAAGCTTATAAATTATTTTTCATGAACATTTTTTACGAAATTCTTTTTATTTTCAACTATTTGTTATATATTTAATCCATGTTTTAAGTTTCATTTATATCGGTCTTATAGTTTATATTTTATAGACTTTCAAAGTCACGTGCTTGAAACATTTTTAAGTTTCATGTAGGTGTCTTTGAAAACTTATAAATTATTTTCCATCAACATTTTTTAGAATTTTTTTTATTTTTTATTTTCAACTATTTTTTAAATGTTTAATCCATGTATTAAGTTTCATTTATATTGGTCTTATAATTTATATTTTATAGGCTTTCAAAGTCACGTACTTGAAACATTTTTAAGTTTCAAGTAGGTGGTTGTGAAAGCTTATAAATTATTTTTTGTCATCATTTTTTATGAAATTCTTTTTGTTTTCAACTATTTTTTATATGTTTAATCCATGTTTTAAGTTTCATTTATATTGGTCATATAGTTTATATTTTATAGTCTTTCAAAGTTACGTACTTGAAACAGAATATCACATCGGAAATACATAATGTTCTGTGCAAGAAAGGGAGGACCAGAATCCCACATCAGAAATGCAGAATGATTTCCATGGTATGTTCTCTTATAAAAGGGAGACTCGGGTGAGAGCTTCTGTCAGAATCCAGACTGCTGTAATGGCAGTACTAGTGGATTTTAAATAGCAGATAAATTCTGTTGAAATTTTATTTTTAAAAAAAGTTTTAACCCAACATGTTTTACAAAAATATATATATTTTTTAAAACTTATAAAAAAATCCGACTTTTTGATCAATTTTTGTCTGCCATGACTCCGACGATTGTGGCGACAACGGTGAATCCGATGACAATGACGACTCTGAAAACTCTAGCGAACTTCGGCGACGACTTTTCCGACAACTTCGACAACTCCAAGGAGTTTGGCAACATCGACGAGTCCACCAAACACAGTGTCGCGTTTCCCCCAAAACTCCTCCAACTCAAAGCCACCATTCATCTTTCTCGAAAACTGTCGGTGACTCTGATAGTTCTTAGTCTCATTCCCCAACACTGTTTTTTTTATAGAAAATAGACACCAATGGTAGAAGACGACGACGTGACTTATCTATTTATACTAAAATTTGTATTGTCTTTATCAGTGCAAAACCTTGTTTCTATTTCTGTAAAACTAAATGTTCTCTTGTTACAATTCTTCTTTTAATACATCTCTATTATTTTCATTTTTTTTAAAAGTTGTTTGTCTATATTTTTCCAACAGGAGGACAAAAAAACTATTTTACTATTTTATTGATGAAAGTTGCATTGTAAATTCCACTTGAGGTTCCAATGAAACCTCAATTGGAAATTCCACAATAAGTTATACTGCAAGTTCCATTGCAACTGCCTCTAGAGGTTCATTTGTGTATGTATTTTACATGGAATTCACTCTGGAACTTGTAGTGGAGATTCTACTAGAACTTGTTGTGGAGATTCCATTGGAAGTTTCAGTGGAACCTTTAGTGGAAATTCTGATCTTATTCTAGGAATAATACCTTAAGTTTTGAGTGAAATCGGTACTGTAATTTGTGGAATCCACAAACAAACAAGTTTTTTATTGTATTGAAATTTTTGCAGGATTGAGGGGGGAATTTTTCTATAGTTACCCACTAGAACTTCCAATGCAGCTTCCACTGAAATTTCTAATGGAACTTTCATTGGAACATCCATTGGAGGTTCCAATGGTGGTTCTACTCAAATTCCCATAGGAACTTCCAATCACATTCTAACTAGTTACAGTGAAAAGCTTCCTTAAGTTGAAACCTGTACTGTAATTTGTGGAATCCCAAAAAAAATGTTTTCTATATTACAGTGATTTTTTTAGGATTCAGTAGGGAATGCGGTTTTGTTATTTCCCCACTGGAACTTCCAATAGAGATTTCAGTGGAACTTCCTTTCATATTTTCCTCATCACCGAAACATGTATTGTAATTTGTGAAATCCCCAAAACAAACATGTTTTCTATATTTCACTGAAATTTTTATTGGATTCAGTAGGGGATTTTGTTCTGTTCTTTCTCCACTGGTTCCACTGGAACTTCCAGTCATATTTTACTTTAAGTTGTCACTAAAACCTGTACTATAATTTGTGGAATCCCCCCAAAAAAAACATGTTTTATATATTCCACTAGGGGTTCCAGTGGAACTTTTAACTGGACCTTCTACTAGAACTGCCACCGGAGGTTCCACCAGAACTTCCAGTCATGTTCTTACTAATTATACTACAAAGCTACCTTAAGTTGAAACCTATTTTTGGAATCCCCAAAAATGTCATTTTTTCTATATTATAGTGAAGTTTTTACAAGATTCAACATATGATTTGGTTCTATTCTTTCCCCACTATAAGTTCTAGTGGAGCTTCCACTAGAACTTCCAGTGAAACTTCCAGTCCTATCCCACCTTATGATATGACTGAAACTTGTGCTGTAATTTGTGGAATCCCAAAAAAAACATTCTTTTTATATTACAATGAAATTTTTACAAGATTCAACAAGGGGTTGTGTTTTTTTCTTCTCCCATTAGTTTCACTCGAACTTCTAGTGGAACTTCCAATCATATAAGTTATCACTGAAACTTGTACTGTAATTTGTGGAATTACCCAAAACAAACATGTTTTATATATTTCATTAATTTTTTTATAGGTTTCAACAGGGAATTTGGTTCTGGTCTTTCCCCGCTAGTTCCACTAGAACTTCCAATGGATCTTCCACTGGATCTTTTAGTCCTATTATACCTTAAGTTATCACTAAAACATGTACCATAATTTGTGGAATCCCCAAAAAACAAGTTTTCTATATTCGATTAAAATTTGTACAGGATTCGACAGGGGGTCATTTTGTTCTTTCCAGTCCTCTTGTAAGTTCTGTGATTTGTAAGGAAATTTGTTACTTTTAATTCTCAGGTGTCTACTTTAGGTCAAGTATGACATATTTACAAAGATTTATACAAGAAATCAAACCACATTTAAAAGATGGTCATATAATGGCACTTTAGAACGACCCTTTTTGGAATATGTTTGATGCTTTTCTATCCAATACTGTACCATCATCGGATTGTAAGAAACCTGACAACTCTATTTTTATGTAATCGATAACTATGATTCCTCAAAAAATGCTTTCTGAATTGGCGGTGTGTATAGACAATTATTTTAAGGTGATGTCAAAAGGATATTTGGGATAACTAGAGGTGAAATAGAAATGGACGATTCTTATTCTTTCAAGTCAACCAAGACACAATTATATGTACAAAGATTTCAAAAAGGTGTTAGATTATTTTCATAAAGGAAATTAAAATGGATCTTTTGGAAGCTATAATGGGTAATGAACCAGAATATCATGTTGACACAGAAACATTCCTATGTTTGTACAACTGTGCTAATGTGTTTTTTCCTACTACGAGTTCTTACTTGAGTTAGAGTTTCATCAATTTTGTGGATAATTTTATGGAAATGAGAATACTAAAGTGGTCTCGTGCAATCCACCAACAATTGATGAATTCTATTAAAGAATTCACAAGAAGCGCTCAAATATTATGGGGGAAATTTTTGCATTACTGACATGGATTTAAATTTATTTTCACTTTTATATAGAGTGAGTATTCATACACTACTCCAAAATTAGCTATTAGCAGTAGTTTAAGAAACTGCTGCTAAAAAAATCGACAAAATTTAGCATCGGTTTTTAAATAACCACTTCTAAAACATTAACAACTTTTTTTAAAAAAAAGACACTTCTTCCCCCCGACACCCCATGAATACTACCCCCGACTCCCCCACACCCTCTCTCCTTGAGCCCCCTAATCCCTATCCCTCTCCACCGGCTCCCTTTTTCCATGATCTCTCACTGTTAGGCCCCTTCTCCCTCTACTCCCTCCAATATCATCCCTCGTCTTTGATCCCCCTTCTCCCCCAACCTCCCTAAGCCTGAGCCTGAGCCGCCAGACCAACTCTCCCCTAAACCCTTGTTGTCATTGTTCCGCTCGTCATCACCCTACCGGTGCTACCCCTTATGACTAACCCTTCCCCCTCATCGTCACCCCTTCCCCCTCAATCATGGATCCTCAAACCATTTCCCCATGAGAAGAAGACGAACAAAGGAAGAAAGTAACCTTGATGCTGGGTATTGAATTTGTATCCATGATTATGTGTCTTCTATTTAAATTTATTTTAATTTTTGTATTTCTTAGGTTGAAATTAATGAATTCTCGGAGGTCATTTGGATGTACATAACTGATGTGTCCCCTGGATTTGTTTTCATTTTCAATATTTATAGGAATTATGCATTGTGTATGTTTATTACAATCTTAATGATTTCTTGAACTTTATTTGGTTTTTAGGTTAGACTGCTTGGAGGAGTGGGTCAAGTGTTGTTTAATAGGTATTGGTTTTAAACTGCCACTATTGTTTTCTTCATATATGGATTAAGTGGTCAATTTTCATTAGAAATAACAATGGAATTCAAAAATTCTATTGATTTAAAAAATAATTTCATTTATATGTATTCATTAAATTGATAATTTTCCTAATTGAGAATACTTATTTGGTATAATAATATAATTTTAAAATTTTAAATCATTGATTGATTTTAATTTTACATGTTAAATAGTAAATTAAAATTTCATTTTGATGTTAGATATGTTATATAAAATGAAATTTATTAATTTATATAAGGTAACATGTTGAAATAATACTAAAAATTCATTATTTTGGTTAAAATATATATTGGTTTAATCTGTAAGAGAGATTTAATTTGAAATCAATGCATTAAAATTAGAATGAAATAACATTTTATAGGTTGAATGTTTTTTCAACATGAAATAAAATAAGTGAGATTATATTGAGCATGTTAAGGTTTGATTTAAATGGAATGGTTTTGATATGACATGTATTTATCATTAATTTAAAAATAATGAATGATAATGGTTATACATTTTTGGAATAAAAATTGAAATTTCATTTTAGTGGTTTAATAGTTAATTTATATGAAATGAAATGGATGAAATGGGTAAACGATAATAATATCAAATTAAAAAACTAAAGCTAATGCGTGATATATCATTAAACTGTAAAGATATAAATTTATTTAAAGCTTGGATATTAAAATTTTATTTAAATAATCATGGCATTAATTTTTAATATTTTTCATTTAACGTGTAAATTTGTGAACTTATATTTTTTGGTATATGATTCATAAAAAAATATGAATTTATTTGGAAATCTCACCAATCGTAGGTTGAATTTTAATTAAATATATTGTATGAAAATTATGTTAAAATGAAATAATTCGATTAGGGTGAATGTTTGGTTTGGTTTCTATTTATTGGAAATTGTGTCCATTTTCAAATAATTATTGAAACAAATGAAAAATGTGATTTTAAATGGTGATATGGATTGATTAGTTTAGTTATATGCATTTATTGGATGTGTTTGTAGTATGCATTACCTAATGTATTTCCATGTTTTGTATGCATTTTCAGTATGGTGTGTGTGATCAATCATCAAGATAAATGTAAAGGAATACTCAAATAAAGAAATAAACATTTTCAATTCCATTAATAAATTATTTATTTTATTAGACTGTAAAATTAGAAACGAGAAAACACCAAGTAATTTTTATTTAATAAAGTGTTATTGTTTAATTCTAATTGGATGACATGAAGATAAATACTTTTTGAAAAATTCTATTGGACACGAATTAAAAATTCTGTTTAAACTAATACCATAATTTTTCTAGGATATGGTATTGAATAATTGAGGACAAACAATATGTTAAGTGTGGGATAATTTTATTTTTCATTATTTGATATGTTTTTAATATATATTTTTATATCATTTCTTCGATAAATTGAAACATTTAATGATTTTTTTATTATTATATTCATGATTTATTTGAAATTACGAGGAAGGTTGAATTCCATTGAAAATGAATTGAAAGACATTTCATTGTATGGTTAAATTCTAAATGTCTTTCATGTCAAATGATTAATAAATTATGAATAATTATTATGTTCTTGAAGGCTGAAAGTTAAAATGTTTTTTATTTAGAGAATTGACATTTTATAATTGTGGTTTCATTGAAAATTATAGATATATCTTTTTAATGGATATTTAGATTGAAAATATTCTTCCAAATATGAAAATGAATTGAGGAAATTGAAATTAATTGATTTTTTATTAATATTCTTGAAAATTATTTTAATTGAGGTGATATTTTTTTGTGTTTTTAACTTTTAATAGAAACAAATTTAAGATGGTCTACTTGTTTGGTATGGGATATGGGCTAGGATATAATTTTCAGATTTATTTCTCAATTCTTGGAAACTACTCACTAGCCAATACCCCTTTATATTCCCATTTATTATCTATTCATTCAAATAATTTATATTTTAATTAAAGCTTGAATCTATTTAATTCCAACTAATTCCACTTTTTTTAGATTTTACCATTATCTCTTTTCCTACTTAGTAATACTTATGTGTTTTAATTTTTTTTAATAAAGTGTAGGCGCATTGTGATATATATGGATAAAAGCTTGATCAAATTACTGAGGAACACACCTTGACATGCTATGGGTTTGGAGGAGTTTTTTTTTTCCAATTTCCAATCGATCCATTGATGGGAGAATAAAATGTTAATGTCATAAATGTAAATTTAGAATATTGTTGAAGAGAGATGAAGTTTATGAACACTTGATATTGAAGTAATTCTCTGCACAATATTTGTGTTGGATTTGGCACGGATAATCGAACGTTATAGAAAGTTTGAGCACCGATGTCAATCGACAAAATGATCTCTCAACTTCATCAACAATAAACAATGAAATGAAAAACCTTATAAATGACGCATTCAATATTTTAAGACACCAACATCAACATCAAAACATATCAGAACAACTAGTTTAGGGTGCTATAAATAACAACTTGACAAGTGATGTTTTTGGGACTATAGGACAGCCAGATTAAGACTATAATATATCATTGGATCCTCTTCTTGATTCGATGGAGAATAATGTAAGATATAACTTCACTGAGCATAAAAATGTGTTTCATGGTTTAGTTTTTGATGGAAATCAAGAGTTATATAGTGGATATTTGAAATATTCAAAACTTTCTTTTCTACTAAAGTTGTACCATATCAAATGCCTATGTGGAATTAAAAATAAGGCGATGTTCATGATATTGGAATTGTTTGTGATTCATTTTATAAAGTAAAGATCCATCGATCTTTTTGTGATATGAAAAAATTTGTTAACAAGTTTGGTATGAATTATACAAAAATTCATTCGTGTCCTAATGATTGTATGCTTTATTGGGGAGAGAATTTAAGCAGACAGGATTGCAAAAAAAAGTTCTTCTCCTAGATAGCAGTCAATGGGTGATGTTGCAAGTCTGAATCAACATACTACTATGAATAAGAAGAAAGAAACACACCTGCAAAGGTCTTTAATTTCCTTCCTTTAAAGTCTCAATTACAAAGATTATTCATGTCATTGAAAACCGCCGAACACATGAAGTGGAATTATATAGATAATAACAATGGTGGGTTAATGAGACATCCAAGAGATTAAAAATCATGGAATAAATTTGATTCATTGCATCTAGATTTATCACCTGATCATAGGAATGTTCGATTGAGATTAAATGTCAATGGATTCAACCCATTTGGGACTTTAAGCACCAGTTATAACATTTGACCAGTTGTTTTAATCCCTTACAATCTGCCTTTGTGGATATATATGAAACAAATGTCTTTTATCATTTTGACGATTATTCCTATAAAAAAATGTCTAGAAGTGATATTGATGTATAATTACAACCTATAATTGAAGAATTACAAGAGTTATAGAGTAATGTTGTTGATACATATGATGCATCTTTAGAAAAATGTTCAAAATGAAAGCTGCTCTAACGTGGACCATTAATGACTTCCCTGAACTTGGGAATTTAGTTGGTTGGAACACTTACATGGGTTTGGATTATCCTATTTGTAACTTTTATTTTGATCCCAAATGACTACCTCATAGTAAAAAATGATTCATCTTGCGTCATCAAAGATTTCACGATGCATCTTGTAGATTTCAGTTGAAAAAGTCAAAATTCAATGGTTATATTGATCATAGACTACCTCCAAAGTTGTTGGAAGGTTCTGAAATATTGACACAACTTGAAAATGTTGAAACATAATTTAGGAAGGTGCGTCATTTGAATGATATTGGGAATGAGTTCTAAGTGCATCGTCAAGTGAAATCAGAACACAACAATAGAATAAAAAAGTATATTATTTAAACTTCTGTATTGGGAATTTAATTTTTTGCAGCATAATCTTGATGTTATGAATATTGAGAGGGATGTTTTTGACAATTTGATATTTACATTGCTTAATGAGCATAGAAAATTGAAGGACCATCTCAATGCTTATAAATACTTACAAAAAATGAACATAAAGCATGATCTCTAGCCAAATGAGAATGAAAAGTATGCTCTGATAATTTTTGCAATAAAAAATAGGGATAAAGATACATTCCTTCGAATTTTAAAACATGTGAAGGTATCTGATGGGTATTCAAGTAACATATTAAGCTGTGTTGACTTAAAGCATCGTATGTTACATGGATTGAAAAGTTATGATTCACATATTTTGTTACAATAGTTACTACCATTGGCATTGCATACATTATTACCCGAAAAGATTACTATTGTTGTACTCTAATTTTGAACATTCTTTAGACATCTATGTGAGGAAACTCTACAACCATTTGATCTTGAAAACCTTCAGGAGATATTTTTATTGACACTTTGTGTAATAGATATGATCTTTCCTCCGTTTTTTACTATCATGATGCATTTAACTGTGCATTTGGCCGAGGAAGCTAAATTAGGAGGCCTTGTACATTATCAATGGATGTATAAAATTGAGAGGTACTTTATATGTTTTTCATATTAAGTAAACAATTCTTAGAACTTCATTGAATACAAAATTATGTTTTATTTATTTTATTTCACAAATATCTTGGTCATTTGAAATCATACATGAAAAATAAAGCTCAACATGAAGGCTCTATTTCTAAAGGCTATTTGGAATAGGAGTGTCTTACCTTTTGTTCTAGATACTTGGATGATATTAATACAAGATTCAATCAATATGTACATGTTGATGACACATCAACTCAATCTCAACTACATGGTAAATCAAAAATCTTTCCTACTATTGGCTGATCAGTTGGGAAGAGCTCAAATGTTACACTGATAGAAATGGAATTATTATTGGCACATAGATATGTGCTGCTGGATAGTGAAATTGAAGATTCATTTATTAAATAGTTCAAGATACAAAACAAATATATGAATGAGAGTTCGAACATGAAATGATAAAGATATAACAAAAACTGTTAATAAAGAGCTTGTAAAATTGTTTGCATGATGTGTAAGTTTGTAAATATTTCAATCAATACAGATATTAGGTTGAAACATATATTTTGTAAATCTAATAATGTATATTAATTTTTGTAGATCATGAATACTGATAATCTAGTTGAGTTTTTAGAAGATTTGAAGTTTCTTGCTCGAGGTCCTCTAAAACAGGCTAGAAAGTTTAACAAATTAGAATGTGAATGAATTTAAATTTCATACAATCGATCGAGAAGAGGGTTTAAAAACACATAATAGTGGTATATTTATATTTTTCAAAGTAGGATACTTTGTAAAGTTGACTAATATTATCGAATTAAACTAGAACTGGAATTTTTTAGTTGTTTTATTCAAATGCAATTGGGTTGATATTATCAGGGGTGTTAAAAAGAGATTCCTTGCAATTTACTTTTGTGAACTTCTCTTGCTTGATGGATGTTGGTGACCATGAATTATATGATATGTATATCTTATCATCACAAGTGAAAATGGTATATTATGTGGAAGATGTTGTGGATTAAGGGTGGAGTGTAGTTGCTTATGTAAAACAAAAAGACTTGTATGATATGGGTGATGAAGTGAAAGATTTGACCTTTGA
Organism: Viscum album; assembly: GCA_963277665.1. NCBI lineage: Eukaryota > Viridiplantae > Streptophyta > Magnoliopsida > Santalales > Viscaceae > Viscum > Viscum album. Next base: position 1,440,823,875 of record OY728130.1, on the reverse strand, counting down.
CATTGAATCCCATAAACAACAAGAATTGAACTTATTTTTCCATCATTATATAGAAAATATTAGTCATGCAATGATGGATGAAGTAGATAAAGTAATGATGGAGCAGGAAAACGGCGCGATTGAAGGACAATATGATTGTATGTGTAGTCATCCATTCATTTATCAACCACTTATATTATTTGTGCAGTCATTAATTATCATAGATATGTATATTTTTATCAGTATTGCGCATCTGTTATCATTTCTATTTTTTTTATACATGAATTTTTTTAAATATATGTTCTAAAGTTGATTTTATTTGATTAAATGATAGGAATGATAAGGAGGAAGCGTTTTACTGATCCCATTCAAATCTCAGTCGATGTTCCCTCGACCATACCGAAAGATGATGATCCATCAATATCCCTCACTATAGCATCTGAGACACCCTCGACTTCCCCCCTACACCATCTCTCACACCCTCCATTCCGCCATCTTTTGAAATACCCTATGTTAGCATCTCATCAATAGCTCAACCAACACCTCCCTATTCAGTAGGCTCAATAGTGAGGAAGAAGTTATTCACTCCTGTTTCTTATTGGGGATATTGGAGGGTGATAGTTATAGGTACAAATTTTAATATGAATGAATTTATTGTACTTTTTTATACTACTAACTGTTTTTCATAAAAGATGGAAACAATGCTACTATAGAGAGAAATATGAAAAGTTTACATGTATGGAATCTGAATGGACTGAAGATAGTTATCCCATTTTACTACTATGGGATCCCTGTGGATGATGTCATAAGATTATTTGGTCAGATTCTAGTCCATCTGGCGACAAATATGGTTACCCTTCTGATTACGTATGCTGATTGGAGGCATTTTCCTCAATCTTGTAAAAATGAAGTTTTTGATTCATATATAAATGTAATTTTAATACATTATAGTGTAATTAGATATCATTATGTTATTAAATTCTAATATTTTAAAAGTTAATCTCTTAGTACAGATGTTTTTCCACTTTCTCGTTGTTAATCTTATAGTAAGAAAGCGGACATTGAAAAATTTGGGTAAGAAATGGAAGGATTTTAAATGGAGATTATGGAATGAATTCAACGATACTTCATTGAGAACCCAATAACTGTATGATAAGGTACCCAATGGGGTACCTAGATAGCAATGGAATGTTTTTATTGATAGTCATCATCATGACAAGCACATGGTATTTAAGTATATATTATTATATTAATATCATTTTAAATTTATACATGCATATGATAAGAAGATGACATTGCATACATTACTATTAAATTACATGTTATTTATTTCAAGATGTTTCAAGAAATAATGAATCGAGTCGAGCTAAGCAAATAATCCCTCACACTATCGGTTCAAAGTGTTTTTCCAGAAACCGATCAACTCTGGTAATCTTTTCATTAGTTTAAATATTTATAAGAAAATATTATCTATTTCATATATTAAATTATTGATTTATCTTTTTTTAATGAAGTCACAAAATTTAGGGAACCAAGTCTCCCAAATAGAACTATGGTTGGATGTTCATAAAAAATCTGATGAGAGTTATGTTAATGAGATTTCCAAATAAGTTGGGATATGAATTCATTTTTCATTGTAATAACTTATTTCCAGTTGTCAGTATGTTAATATGTATTGCTTAAAATATTATTTAAATTTTATTTATAGGTATAAATTAAAGAACTATAGGATGTAAATCCCTTTAAATCCTTCTCAGTCTCCCTGGATGACTTAGTTGGTAAAGTCATTGGGAAGGAGCATCCTGATCAAGTGCGCATGATGAGTTTGGGAGCATTACCATCTGAGGTCTTTGGTAGACCATCAGGGATTACAGATGCATCTACTCTTAGTTGTAGTCACTCCCTACCTCAAGATTATCAGAGGAAGTTTGTTTTTATGAAAATAATAATTCAGGAACAAGGGGCTCAAATATCCACTTTGTAGAAAGCGTTGATTGATTTATATTAGAAGATGACTAGATCTGTCCCTAGTGATATTGCATCGATGGATGGTGGTGAGTAGGTAAATCACACAACTTCAAAATCATTTAGTTCACAAAATTTTACTGGTTTTAAGTTTAAATATAAATATACAACACTATTTAATTTTCAATATAATTGTCTTGCAGGTTCCAGTAGCATGAAGTGGAGAAAGATACATAGAGGGTGTCAAGCAGAGTTCATCGGGTAGTGATTATTGGTCACTTTGATCTCTTGGACCAATATGGAAAGAGAGGGGTCGTTCATGTATAATTTGTGTCAAAAAGTATTAATATTTCATTTTCATGATTTCCCATGTTTGATTATCATATTGCCAAGACTATGATTATGGTTGTTTATTTAAAGAGGCCGAAACCATTTATATCATGTTTTTTGGTATAACTGTATGGTGGAATATTAATTAACTAATCCTTGGAATGGATAAAATACATGTTATATGACTACTTGGTTTGATTATAATTAGGTCTCCACTAAATAAATTTCTAATTAAAAATTTAAAACTACTTTCCCCAATGACTTGTAATTTACATATTATTTAACTGAGCCTTAGTAGTAAAAAAACATTTGGTTCACGTTAATGTTAAAAATTTAATTACAAGATGATTTTTTTTCTTTTTATATGGTTTCATCAAAATAAGATTATACGTATGACATATAATGAATTTTCCACTATAGATTGTACTTTACATTTCATTTATTTATGCCTTTGTATGGAATGTTCTAGTTCGTGTAAAATGGAAAGGTGTAAATATTATGAACCATATATATGTATGATGGGTACCTAGTGGGTGTTAGGTGTTAACCATATGTAGGGGTGCTTGGGTTTGTGAGATTGTATGAGTTATATGATATCCCATGAGAACATCATACCCAGATGTGATGGGGCTGACAGTGATCTTGTGGTTTGTGAGTGACCCTTGAATGGGTAGGATGGGTTAGATTCTGAATTTTGTATGAGACCTTATGGAGGATTTTTAGTATATTGGATGCAATTTGATCTTGGAACGGAGGTGAGTGTCATCTCAAGAGTTGTGGCCCATGTGAGATAGATTTTTTGGAGATGTGGTAGATCATATGTAAGGTTCATGTGAATACGAACACCTTAAAAAGTGGTACGATGTAATGAATGTTTAAATTAATAGTACTCTTGAATGCAAAAAATCCATGTTTCATTAGACCATATGGTTTTTGAGGGTAGGACCAGTTAGGTTCTTAGACCTGTCGGTTTAGGATGCACCTTTAAGTACATGGTGTGAGAATAAATAAAACCCAATGGGACTTTAGAATGACACATGTTTCTTTAGGGGTCATATGAATGGTTTTGGATTGGTGATATACCTATGGTTCTGAAAATTACCGATGGTGCTCTTCTCTTGGTGATATTAGCACGCATGAGAGGAATGGCTAGTGTCTTGTACATGTGAGCTGAGTTTTAGTGAAACATGGCCTATTAGATTTTGTGGTAGGTCTATGGGATTAGGTTGTGCAATATAATGAATATTTGGAGCTTTGGTGGAATCATTGGATGTAGGAATTTAGTGGTGATGTACCGTGCCTTCTGGATTTTGGTTTGGGCGGTAAAGGAGTGGACACCTATGATGCTTAAATAAATAGGAGGCCATGTGTGTAGGTCAGAGACCAATGTGGGTTTAATGAGAGGATTGAGGGTGTCATGACCCAAGGCTCTATGATGAGAATTGTGATGTTTTGGGAGTAGAAATAAGAATACGTAAGGATCGAGGGTGAAAACATAACAAATCTTGGTGTTGAACCTTGATGGAATCATCAAGGGTTGACGTGATTGATATGGGAGAGTAGATCAGGAGGATCAATACACGTGTAGTTCTAATGATACCCATATGAGTATGTCATCTAGGAGTGGTAAGGGATTATATAGATGGTTTTGAGTACACCATTGGTAATTTAAAGCGTGTTTCGTGTAATTTCTAAAATATTAATGGAATTGGTAAAATTTGAATGTTATAATATAGTTATTCATGAATTGTGAAATTAATGTTGATATTGTTATTAATGGTGCTAAATTTCTTTGGGTGATGGTTTATATATGCCAATTACACTATGAATTGTTTGTTTGTTTTCTTCTAGGGGTGTTGTTATGGGGCTACAAATTGTGCATTTTCCTTTTTTTTGAAAATCAGCATTTTGCAGTGGTTAAAACCACTGTTAAATCCTCGACATTTTTTTGGACAGAAAACCACTGCTAAATATACATTCTGTGATGCTTACCTAAAATCACCGTTAAATGGAAGGAATCCTCGTAGGTTGAATTTCAACACCAACTTTAGTAGCAGTTTTTTGAAACTGTCATAGAAAAATTTGGTGGTGGTTTAAACCACCGAAAACAGGCAATTTTATTATAGTGATAACATTGTTATTGTTCTAGTATTGGTATTGTGAAGAAAGCAGATTACTGAAAGGAAATCAACAAGCTAACAATACACCTTTTATGAAACGGAGCTTGTCAAATTTTGATGTTGTTGCCAATAAACTAAAGATTCAAAAATTTGGAGCCAGTAGGGTAAGTCTACCAATTACAGTCTTAAATTAATGATTTTATAAACCCATGATTATGTAAAAAGAAAAATATTTTAGATGCAGAAACATGAAGAAGGTGGTGTGACTAGTGGGGAAAGTCTAACAATAACAGTCTTAAATTAATGATTTTCTCAACCCACGGTTATGTAAAAAGAAAAATATTATATATGTGGAAATCTGAAGAATGTGTTGCAGTTAGTGGGGTGAGTCTACCAATTAAAATCTTAAATTAATGATTTTCTCAACCCATGATTATGTAAAAAGAAAAAATATTACAGATGCAGATACATGAAGCCGTTGTTTTAGCTAGTGCAGTAAGTTTACCAATTAAAATATTAAATTAATGATTTTATCAACCCATGGTTATGTAAAAAAGAAAAATATTACAGATATATAAACATGAAGAAGGTGCAAAGGAGACAACAACCACTAAGGAATATAGTGTTTCATAATAGAAAAATGTGGATGGAAAGGACAAAATAAAAGGTCTTGAAGAAGAAAAATCAACATTATAAATAAAACTAGAGACCATGGAATAAAAAGTTGGGAAAAAAGATGAAAAAATTAAGAAATTAAAGTTGTTGATAAGTGAAAACCCAAATAAATAGGAAATTAAAATAAAAGTTTCCATTTCTGAAGAGAAAATGACCCATGCTATAATGAAGCTAAACCAGAAAACAGGCCCCAATTAAACTAGGATCCATGAAAAGTCAAAACACCTTGAAGAGCCTATTAAAAAAACCACACCTCTCCCAAATAGAATACAAAAAGAATAGCTGGAAACACATACTAATTGAACCAAATAATTGATTAGAAATGTGAAATCAAGAAGAAGAAAATAAAATAAATTGGATTCAGTATATGTTTATGAAACTCAAACTAGGAGAAGAAGAGCAGCAACAAAAAAATTAAAATTAATAGAAGATCCAGCTGAGCTGCAAAAAACCATTAACATAGCCAATATTTCACAGAAACCAAAACATATAAGAGTTGTTATAGGACTATCTATTATACAAAAAATGGGTTAGGTAGAGTCATTAACTCCAAAAAACAAACTACGAGTGCCTCGGGAAGATTCTGGAGTTGGAGTCGGCCTTCTATGCTCCCTTAATTTAAAATTTTCTATTAAAGTCCCCTTAAATGAACATGTTTTCTTATAAATATTTGTTATTATTATATAGTGAATATGTTTGGGAATCTAAAAAAAGTTATATTTAGTAGAAATGAATGATATTTTCTCTCTTTTCAACAAAACAATGACAAGTAACGGGGTAATTATTAGTTAACCAAGATTATTGTAAAATAATATTCAATTAGTGTCATATCCTCCAATCCTTTTCAATGATATCAGGTGATATATACATATGAGTAAATAATAAAAAACAAGTGTGAAAGGGGGAAGACAACAGAAATTTTCCCAGATAAATTGACAATTATTACAAGTGTTTCTATAGTGAGTATATTATTCTCTATATTCTTTAAGTTCAAAATGTAATAATTAATTTTTGGTATAACTATATTCATATTTTCATGGCATAATTTCTGGGAAAATAAAAATTTTATAAAAGTTTTGGTAGAGAAACCAGCTAGATATGCACTACAGTTGAATGGAAAACTTTTCATCCCCATCAACACCGTAAATATACATTAGAAATTGCTCATTTTTAATATCGATAGAAAATATCTCATCCAATACAACTCAATGAATCCTCAATTGGGTGGTGATGGACATTATATTTATAAGAAATATGAATTAGTAATGGTATATTTTCTCCACTTCGACACGAAATCCATTTTCAAATAAACTAATTGACATAATTAAATTTGTACAATTTGCATAAAGTATTTATCAAACAAATCATCAATAAATGGAGCTCTAATTACTTTGACAAGAATCCTCTGACATTTGTAGTGGAAGATACTCCTCAAAAGGGTGATGTAACCTTGGACTATGCAATAATAGTTTGTTTTCTTATGGAGAAGTTAACAAAAGATCAATCATATAAGAGGAATCTATCCCTAGAGTAAGTGAATTAATTGCGATTATATATGGAACATTGCATATTTTCCGACCCTATTAACAGTTGGTTGGAAACATCATTTATAAGTAGGAGTTTTCTCTTAGATTCAATGCTGCCAACATCAACGTAAACATTTAAACAGCCTGGTTTTATGGGTGTGACATGAAACTGGAGTTGAATTTGTTCTCGGGTTCTTGGATTTGTTCAAATATTTTCTATAATAGTATATATTTTTAAACATAAAATGGAATGAAACAATGCTTTCATATAAGGGAAGTGGTGTCAAATAACCAAATGGTCACATTGTAAGAACCCAAATCTTCTTTTCAGGTACGTTTTTCCTTTTTCTGGAGTTTTTTGAGAAAAATGAATTTTCTGGAAATTTTCGAAGTACACGCTGTGTACTTTCTGAGTACACGCCGTGCACTTTTTCCTAGCTCTAAGCCGTGTGTTGGCCGTGTCGGGCCACACACACGGTGTGTAAGGCTAAGGTGGAGGCCGGTTAATTCGGAGTACGGAAAATTGAAGTACACGCCGTGTACTCAAGAAGTACACGCCGTGTACTTTATTGTTTTCATTAAACAGACCGGGGTCGCGCCTAATCCCTAGTTTCATCTTCTTCTCTAGTTTTCGTCCGTCCGAGAGAGACCGTATGGCCGGATCTTTGACGAGCTCTCGCCTTTCCGTCCGTTCTCTGATTCGAGCACGGTCAATTGTGTTGGAATCGCAGCGGTGAGTTCTTCCTTCTACTTTAGCCTTGTTTCTTGATTCCTCCTCGTTTCCAAGTTATAGTGGGATGAAAGTTTTGTGCATTTTCTCAGATCTACGTTGTTCTAAGAGGAATCTGTCATCGTGGTTCACATATATCGATATCCTCGGATCGAGGTAGGTGGTTTGTGCCTTTTTGTAGAAAGTTAATGAATATTATGTGCAAATTCTAGCAATACCCGTGAACGGGGTATTGCGTGTTTCCTGTTTTGCCCCTGCTGTTTTCTTGCTTTGCTTGTTTGCTTTAGTAGAGGTTATTTCTTGTGAGTAGAGTAATTTATTTTGTGCTCAGATTTCTTTGCCATTCTTTTTTTGCCTGTTGGGCGTTTTTCCAGTTGTCATGCCTAGTTGTAGGATAGAGGAACTGTTGTTTTATTATTGCTGTTGAGTCTTAGAATGATAGCCAAGTAGTTATTGAGGTTTACTTGGACGATATACACGTGTTGAGCATGTTTAGTTATACTCAGGACTGTGAGAACCTAGAGTAGTAGACCAAAGGTAGAATTGACAGAAGGGCTTCTCCAGAGTGTCTTTTAATTACGATGTGAGACTATAGGGGGAATTGACGTTGAGTTCTTCCCCAGAGAGTCTGTAGATCTTCAACACGGGCCATAGGGAGAATTGACTTTGAGTGCTTCCCCAGAGAGCCTTTAGCATGATACGCGACTATAGGGGGAATTGACGGTGAGTGCTTCCCCAGAGAGTCTGCTTAATTACGTAGCTGAACCAGAGGGGTGAGACTGTGTGTGCCTCCCAGAGGGTTGCTAGTACTATAGGTTGAACCATAGGGGTTAGGCTGTGAGAGCTACCCAGAGGGTTACCTGTTTTCTTCTTGTTGCTGACTGCTTACTTGTGTGCTTTACTTGTTAGAACTGTGGATTGTAGCTGCTTGTGCTTTCTTGTTTACTGCCTCTTGTTTATTTACTGCCATGTATTCATTTTACTATAAGGCACAAATCATTGGGTGATTTCCTACTGGGATTGTATCTCACACCCTGTTTGGGCCATGCTTTTGGGCCCAAGCAGACTATGTTGCTGCTGGTATAGATAAGGGCAAGCGCCCTTCTACTTCAGGATCTTGATTGCACCAGGAGTTGGGGAGCATGGGACCGAGCCATGGCTCGCGATGCTGAGGAGCTTACTTTGTTTTCTTTTGCACTTGGTTTCAGTTGTATTTTAGCACATTGTTGTGTTTGCTGTTTTCCTTAGATACTTGTGCCTGCTGCATCATTGTCATCATAGTTATATATCTACATTGCATCTGCTATTTGGTTTCTGTTGTTATGCATGTTGTTTATTGATTCCACTGTTTATTGTTGTTTTATTACCTTGTATACCTTACCGAATGAGGTAATATTTTACCCACCGACTCACCAAGGCCCTCGCTGCTAGTCGGCAGCCTCTGCCATTCGGGAAAATGCGCTTGAGGTCATGTGGTGAACCGGGTACGGGGCACCAGTGGAGGGGCTCCAGACTCGGGTTGTTACAAAGTGGTATAAGAGGGGTTCTTTTCTCTTGCTTTACTGTTTGGAGACCTTAGTCAGGGATATGACATATTCGGTACTTTGCATTAATCTATGCTCAGGAGTAGCTAACCCGTGTACAGGGAAAAGCCATACTACCTCGTTAATTGCAGTTGCTGATTTTGAGATTTTATAGTTGATCTGATTTCACCGAGAGTGATTCACATGGCTTGTGCTATTACTATTTTGATATTGTAGTTCTATTTCTATCGCAACCTGATGAGATGAGGGTATTCCATCTCATGCATCATATAGACACTTGTAGGAATCACATGCCATGCATTCTTTCCATGCCATCTAGGGTGCATTAGCAATTACATGCCGTTGTGATAGACTTTGTATAGATTATGCATGCTGTTGTGATAGTTGCTTGATAGGTTCTCTGCTGTTATGTTAGAAAGCTGTTTGTTTTGTTCCTTGCTTAAGTGAACGCCAACTTTTGGTTCTTGAGGTGTTATGGGCCCTCACGGATCGGAATTTGGAACCCTTTTTACCTTGTTTTTAGTGTTTCTGGAATTCTGTGTAGATTCTAAGCTACTGACCGGAAAAACCCAGAATACATGGCGTGTACCTTTTGAGAACACGCCGTGTAGTTTTTAGGCCGTTTCACTGACCGCGTGAGCAGAACACGGTGTCGTGGGAGTAACTTTGGGAACACGCCGTGTACCATTGGTACACGCCGTGTGAGTTTGGAGCCGTGTACCCAGCCGTGTCACTAACAAAATGGGCCAGGGAAGCTCGGGTAGAACACGTCGTGTCCATAGGGAACACGTCGTGGAGTCCTGTCCAGGTACCTGGTCGTGTCACGAACAACAGGGGTCGGCGTTACCTTCCTTTCCACATGCCGTGTTTGTTCAGAACACGCCGTGTAGTCTTGCCCAGGTACCCGACCATGTCATGAACAACACGGGACGGTGTCGCCTTTGCCTATACACGCCGTGCTTGTTCGGAGCACACCGTATAAGGTCCAGCCGTGTACTCAACAACACGGGCCACCGAAGCCTTGTCTAGTACACGTCGTGTTTGTTTAGAACACGCCGTGTAGTCTCAGGTTAAGTCGGACCGTGTGAGTTAGCCGTGTAAAGAGCCTCGGGCAGGGGAATAGTTTTCTTGTACATGCTGTGTGTTGGGGTCAACACACCATGTAGTTGAGTTGTTACACGACTTGTAGGGCAGGAGTACACGCCCATATCAGTGGTTTAAGAAGACACGCCGTGTAGTTTTATACACGCCGTGTAGTCGTGTTTTGCAATCTTGTGTGTTTTCTTCCCCTGCCTCCGTTTAAGTATTCTTGTGTTCTATGTCCTTGTTTTCCTGATCTAAGGTGTGCTTTTGATCTTTCATAGCTATGCCTCCGAGGTGTCCTTCGGTCGTACGTCTGTCATCAGGCAGCGATCAGACGCCAGACAGGGCTGATCAGGGACTTCCTGCCGATCCTCCAGTCGGGCCAGCCTTGGCACCGACTGTTATGCCAGTTGTGGGCACTGATACGCAGTTTAGGGAGGGCTTCATGAGGATGATGAAGCCCTTCCATGGATCACCGCCTCCTGCCTCGTCTATGGAAGACCTGACACGGGTTTTTCAAAAGCAGTATCCTCCCACGTTCTTGGGGGAGGGAGGACCTCAGGCTACAGAGTCATGGATGGAAGCCATGCTGACTATCTTCGAGCATCTGGAGACGCCTCCAGAGAGGCGGGTCAAGCTCTCCACCTACATGCTCCGAGACTTCGCCAAGAGGTGGTGGGACGTGGTTTCACAAGCGGGTCAATAGCAGGCTATGACTTGGGAGGAGTTCCAGCGCATGTTCTATGACTACTTCTACCCGGAGACCCTGAGGGCCGATCGAGCCTGGGAGTTCATGATCTTAGAGCATGGTACTCTATCTGTCATGGAGTATTCCTCTCGTTTCACTGAGATGCAGCATTTTACACCCCTTCGGGATGGGAGTGGGGTGTTCTTGGTGAGGAAGTTTGAGGATGGACTCAGGCAGGAGATCCGCTCGCAGGTGAACATCTTCCAGCTGACTTCCATTACTTCCATCGTCAACTAGGCACTGATTGCAGAGCGCAATCTAAGAGACTCTGGAGCTGCGAGTCAGGGCGGTTTTGCTTACAGAGCTAGCTTTCCTCTAGAAGACATCAAGAAGTGTCGTAGGGAGCCTACACGCAGTGATTCGAGGAAGCGAGACACATCATCAGGCAGCTCGGTGACGTGCTATCAGTGTGGCCAGACAGGGTACACGAGGCCGCAGTGCCAGAGGGACTCCGTGGAGTGCCGATCTTGCAGCAATATGGGTCACCTTCAGCGTTTCTGTCAGGTTTTCTCACCAGCATCTGGTGACCGGGGTTCTTTCATGACTCCACGTTCAGGAGCAGCCCCACCAGTTTCTCACCAGTCAGGAAACTGGATTTCTTTCGGCCGTTTGGGCCGAGGTGGAGGTCGAGGCTATGGTATTCAGACACTAGTTCCTCAGCACCAGCAGGGAGGTTCAGCTCAGAGTGGTCAGCTAGGGGCGCAGGGCCGCGACACGGGCCAGTCTTTCTCTATGGAGAAGACTTATCATGAGCAGGATCCTGACCCTTCTACTATTCGAGGTACAATTTCAGTAGCCTCAATTTTATCTTCATCCTTTTTCAATACTAGTGATATGCATAGATTTATCTCTATTGCTGTCATGGAGATCCTTGGGCTCTGCATATTTTCTTCTTCCATCTCGTTGACACTAGACACACCTTTGGGAACGAGGACATCTAGTGTAAGCCAGTGTAGAGAGTGGCCTCTAGAGGTGGAAATGTATCACTTCTTATGGGATCTCTATGTCCTAGATATGACAGGCTATGATGTCATTCTCGGCATGGAATGGCTGATTCCCTTCCAGGAAGTCATTGACTGTTATCACCGCAGAGTCAGTTTCATCTCACCAGAGGGTGAATCTTTTCTTCATAGAGGCGAATGGGATGTTCAGGCGAGTCGGGCGGGACTCGAGCATCTTGGGCTGGGAGGGGTGACAGCCCAAATTTCTAGTCTCTATCTGGATGATCAGGAGACTCCATAGTTGGACCTTCCTCCAGTGGTGGATCGCTTCAGGGATGTCTTTCCAGAGGACTTTTCGGGTTTGCCTCTGGAGCGTGAGGTAGACTTCTCTATTGATCTCATTCCAGGAGTGGCACCAGTGTCCATTCCTCCTTATAGGATGACCACACCTGAGTTGCAAGAGCTCAAGAAGCAGTTGGAGGAGCTATAGGCTAAGGGTTTCATCCGACCCAGTACTTCTCCTTGGGGTTCGCCTATTCTGTTTGCGAAGAAGGCAGACGGTACCCTTCGGCTTTGTGTGGATTATCGGAAGCTGAACCAGTTGACGGTCAAGAACCGATATCCTTTGCCGAGGATTGATGACCTTTTCAATCATCTTCGGGGATCCCGGGTGTTCTCGAAGATCGACTTGAGGTCCGGTTATCATCAGTTTCACGTTAGACCATCAGATATACCTCTGACAGCCTTCAGGAGCAGGTACGGTCTTTATGAGTATACAGTCATGCCCTTCGGACTCACGAACGCACCTACAGTTTTCATGGAACTGATGAACCGAGTGTTCCATCCTTACTTGGATTCCTTCATCGTGGTCTTCGTGGACGATATCTTGTTGTACTCTCACACTCGACACGACCATGATACCCATCTTGAGATCGTTCTGAGTACACTGAGAGAGCATCGGTTTTATTCTAAACTCTCGAAGTGCCACTTCTGGATAGATCAGATTCACTTCTTAGGACACATCATCTCAGAGGTAGGAGTATCTGTGGACCCAGAGAAAGTGAGAGCTGTAGTTTCCTGGGAGCAGCCGAAGAAAGTCTTTGACGTACAAAGCTTCCTAGGGATGGCTGGATACTACAGACGCTTCATTTGGGACTTTTCTTGTCTAGCATCACCCTTGACAGGTCTGACCAAGAAGGGGGATAAGTTCTTATGGTCAGATTCTTATGAGTCAGCCTTTTAGGAGCTGAAAGGGAGTTTGATGTCAGCACCGATACTAGTCTTTCCGGATCCAGGCAAGAGCTACACTGTTTATTGTGATGATTTAGGTGTTGGGCTAGGAGCTGTGCTTATGTAGGGAGATGGAGTCGTTGCGTACGGGTCTCGGCAGTTGAGGCCACATGAGATGAACTACCCTACGCACGATCTGGAGTTGGAAGCTATTGTTCATGCTTTGCGCTATTGGAGATACTATCTTCTAGGAGAGAACTTTGTGGTCTTCACTGACCACAAGATTCTCAAGTATATCTTTACTCAGCATGATCTGAATCTGAGGCAGCACAGATGGGTTGAGTATCTTCAGTCTTTTGACTTAGAGCTTGCCTATACACCAGGAAAGGCCAACGCCGTGGCAGATGCGTTGAGCAGGAGAATTCAGATTTAGAAAGTTCAGGAGGCCAGTAGTGAGTGGCAGTTAATGGATTTGTTCTCTGAGATGCATCTGGAGGTGCATGACAGACGGGGAAAAACTTTTTTATCTTCTGTATTTGTTACCTCCACGCTACTTGATCGGGTACGGATGAGGCAGCTATCAGACTCAGAAGGCCTAGTCCTGTGGGAGAGTGTGTTAGGAGAGGACCCTCTTCTAGGATGGACAGTGGGAGAGGATGAGATCTTGCATTTCCAAGGATGCGTATGGGTTCCAGCAGACATACGTGAGGAGCTGATGCAGGATTTCCATTCTTCTATTTGGGCAGTTCATCCTGGCGTCACCAAGATGTATTAGGATCTTCATCACCAGTACCGGTGGCCAGGTATGAAGAAGGATGTTGCTGGTTTTGTCATGTGATGTTCTACTTTTCAGCAGGTGAAAGTAGAGCATCAGTGACCAGCGGGGCTTTTATAGGAGTTATCCATTTCAGAGTGAAAGTGGGACGATGTTGCGATGGACTTCGTGACCGGGTTTCCGAGATCGCCTCAGTGAAATGATGTTGTTTGGGTTGTCATCGACATGCTTATAAAGGTTTCTCACTTCTTTCCGATCAAGGAGACCTTCAGTGTCGATGATCTAGGACGACTTTACATCAGAGAGATCGTTCGTCTGCATGGAGTTCCACGCTCTATTGTTTCAGACAGAGATGCGCGCTTTACCTCTCGGTTCTGGCAGGGACTTCAGAAGGCCTTGGGTACACAGGTACTTTTGAGTACAACATACCATCCCCAGACTGATGGCCAGTCCGAGCGCACGATCTAGGTGCTTGAGGATATGCTCCGAGCTTGAATTCTAAACTTTGGCAGTTCTTGGGAGAAGCATATTCCTCTGGTGGAGTTTGCCTACAACAACAGTTTCCAGGAGACCATTCAAATGGAACCATACGAGGCTTTGTACGGTAGGCCATGACGATCACCCTTATGCTGGCTGGAGGCAGGAGAGGCAGCTTTGTTGGGACCTCATCTTGTTCAGGAGACTTCAGAGCAGATAGAGCTGATTCAGAAGAGGATGGATACAACGCAGTCTCGACAGAAGTCTTATGCTGATTAGTGGAGACAACCTCTAGAGTTCAAGGTCGGTGATCAGGTTTTCCTACATGTCGCACCGAGGTTGGGACACAAAAGGATTCAGAGACAGGGTAAGCTTTTACCGCGGTACGTCGGGCTGTTTGAGGTCTTGGAGAGAGTGGGGCCAGTCGCCTATTGGTTGCAGCTACCTCAGAGGTATCGGGCCATGCACGACATCTTCCACGTCTCTCAGCTCCGACGTTACTTTTCAGACTCATCTCACATCTTTTAGCCTGAGGAAGTCGAGCTTGAAGCAGATGTGTCGTTTGAGGAGAATCCTATCCGGATTGTCGATCGTAGTATGAAGGTTCTCTGCGGGCGGTCTGTTCCTCTGGAATGAGTGCTATGGAAGCATGGCTGAGTACAAGACGAGACCTGGGAGAGGGAGACCGATGTATGATCGCAGTGGCCGGAGCTATTCAGTGTTTCTCCTTCTCCGCCTCATTAGGGAAATTCAGGGATGAATTTATTTAAGGGGGGAAGTTTGTAAGAACCCAGATCTTCTTTTCAGGTACGTTTTTCCTTTTTCTGGAGTTTTTGAGAAAAATGAATTTTCTGGAAATTTTCGAAGTACATGTTTTGTAATTTTTCCCAGCTCGAAGCCGTGTGCTGGCCATGCCGGGCCACACACACGGTGTGTAAGGCTGAGGTGGAGGCCGGTTAATTCAGAGTACGAAAAATTGAAGTACACGCCGTGTACTCAAGAAGTACATGCCATGTACTTTTTTTTTCATTAAACAGACCGGGGTTGTGCCTAATCCCCAGTTTCATCTTCTTCTCCAGTTTTCGTTCGTCCGAGAGCAACCGTACGGTTGAATCTTTGATGAGATCTTGCCTCGTCGTCCGTTCTCCGATTATAGCACGGTTGATTGTGTTGGAATCACAGCGGTGAGTTCTTCCTTCTGCTTTATCCTTGTTTCTTGATTCCTCCTCTTTTCCAAGTTATCATGGGATGAATGTTTTGTGAGTTTTCTCAGATCTACGTTGTTCTAAGAGGAATCTGTCATCATGTTTCACATATATCGATCTCCTCGGATCGAGGTAGGTGGTTTGTGCCTTTATGTACAAAGTTGATGAATATTATGTGCAAATTCTACCAATACCCGTGAACGGAGTATTGCGTGTTTCTTATTTTGCCCCTGCTGTTTTCCTGCTTTGCTTGTTTGCTTTAGTAGAGGTTACTTCTTGTGAGTAGAGTAATTTATTTTGTGCTCAGATTGCTTTTCCATGCTTTTTTTTCCTGTTGGGCATTTTTCCAGTTGCCATGCCTAGTTGTAGGATAGCAAAACTGTTGTTTTTTTATTGCTATTGAGCCGTAGAATGATAGACAAGTAGTTCTTGAGGTTTACTTGGATGATATACATGCGCTGAGCATGTTTAGTTATACTCAAGACTGTGAGAACCTAGAGTAGTAGACCAAAGGGAGAATTGACGGAAGGGCTTCTCCAGAGTGTCTTTTAATTATGATGTGAGACTATAATGTGAATTGACGTTGAGTGCTTCCCCAGAGAGTCTGTATATCCTCGACGCGGGCCACAGGGGGAATTGACGTTGAGTGCTTCCCCAGAGAGCCTTTAGCACGATATGAGAATATAGGGGGAATTGACGGTGAGTGCTTCCCTAGAGATTCTGCTTAATTACGTAGCTGAATCAGAGGGGTGAGACTGTGTGTGCCTCCTAGAGGGTTTCTAGTACTATAGGTTGAACCATAGGGGTTAGGTTGTGAGAGCTACCCAGAGGTTTACCTGTTTTCTTCTTGTTGCTGACTGCTTACTTGTGTGCTTTACTTGTTAGAACTGTGGATTGTAGCTGCTTGTGCTTTCCTGTTTACCGCCTCTTGTTTATTTACTTCCATGTATTCATTTGACTGCAAGACACAAATCTTTGGGTGATTTCATATTGTGATTATATCTCACACCCTATTTGGGACATGCTTCTGGGCCCAAGAAGACTATGTTGCTTCAGGTATAGATAAGGGCAAGCGCCCTTCTACTTTAGGATCTTGATTGAACCAGGAGCTGGGGAGCATGGGACCGAGCCGTGGCTCGCGATGCTGAGGAGCTTACTTTGTTTTCTTTTGCACCTGGTTTCAGTTGTATTTCAGCACATTGTTGTGTTTGCTGTTTTCCTTAGATACTTGTGCATGCTGCATCATTGTTATCATAGTTATATATCTACATTGCTTCTGCTGTTTGGTTTCTGTTGTTATGTATGTTGTTTACTGCTTCCACTATTTATTGTTGTTTTCTTACCTTGTATACCTTACCGAATGAGGGCATAGTTTCCCCTCCGACTCACCAAGGCCCTCGCTGCTAGTCGGCAGCCTCTGACATTCGGGGAAATGCGCTTGATGTCATGTGGTGAACCAGGTACGAGGCACCAGTGGAGGGGCTCCGGACTCGGGTCGTTACACGCATTATCGCTTAAAATAGAACATCTTGTCTAGTTCTTCCATTATTGAAACATGAAGTATAAATAGTCTCAAATACCAAACTGGTTGTTTTTTAAATCAAAATAGTTTCTAGATGTGGAAAAATTATCATATATCACATCTACATACAAATTGTAGTATATTAAAATGGTGTCCCAACCATTACAATTCAAACTGGCCTATAAATGGTCTCAAATAACAAAGTGGTTATTTTATAAATACCAAAATGGTGTCCCAGTATAAGTGATTCAGTGGATTCATATAAAAATTATCATATAGCACATAAGTATACAAATTATAGTTTCTTAAAATGGTGTCTCAATCCATTAAAATTCAAACCACCCTACAAATGTCACGACCCGTCCCCCGGGGCCCGTTTCGTGACTACCCCAAGCCCACCTTCTATAGGCCAGGGGCTGGAGACAAGCACCAAAGGTGTAATTCCCTAAAACACACACAGCAGATACGATCACAAGTAAACTGAATAACCAACAAGTGAGTACAGTAAGTAAAAAGCGGCCAGAATACAAGCCCAACTAGAAAGTACAAGAAACTGAAAGTACAAGTACAACAGAGGAAAAAGGAAAAACAGCTATTGGGTCATCCTACGAGATTCCTACCTGAAGGCTAGGTATAGATATCCTCCTCAGCACTTCACGTCCATCCATCTCCTCCACGTACTGACGCGCCGTATGGTCCACCTCCGGGTACCGTCCAGTCCTGGTACTCTCAGCCTCAGTCAGCGCTGTCCGTCGTCTGCATCCAACACAATGAGGTGCGGGCATAGACCATGCAGGGGTGAGTATAACGATACTCAGTAGGGACCCCGAGACCCTCAAGGTCTCACAAAATCCAACAAGGATAAACCTCAAAGTATGAAATCAATTGATAACCTTACTTAGGTATATTCCCATACATATACCTAAGTTATCAAGTGATCCATCTCAATCATGAGGAAAACACATAAAAACTGACTCAGCTCAACCAGGATTTTATTCACATTATCAAAACCTCGGCTGCTAGATAAATCCTGCTCAATCGAGTATAGTGGGCCTACCGTGACACCAAGCGCGCTTCCCACTAACCTTGGACAGCTGAGGTACTCCTCCTATCGAGTATCGTGGGTCTGTTGCGTCACACAGAGGCACTCCCCACCATGGGTCTTCCGCGTCACCAAGCGCGATCCCCCTCATACCCTGTTGAGGTACTCCTCCTGTCAAGTACCGTGGGTTTTTCGCATCACACAGATCGCGCTCCTCCACCGTGGGTCTGCCGCGACACCAAGCCGCTCCCCACTGAGCCAGTAGAGTCACTCTGAGTCAAACGGTCAGCAGTCGTCAGGTCTCAGCCTGCTACTAGGTATTCGCAATACGCCCGATCATCTCCAAAGGATCCGTTCCACAAGCTACTGGTTGATACTCCAACTGTCGTGAAGTCCCACGAAGAAGTATCTCAAAGGTACGCCACGTCACAGGGATCTCAACTTAACATACGACGTGTCAATCAGACGTCCGGTCTGTGATTTATTAGCCTTTTAGTCCCGGGGGCCTGGTTGGATTCGTGCTCGATCTAACCTGAATGTGTCCCATCTCAATCCAAAACTCCAGTGGAGAATACTCAAAGGGACCGTCATGCTCCAAGATTACCAGCACCGCTGACGGTTCGTCAAACAGACATCCGATGCCAAATATATGGCCAAAAGAAAGTAAAGGGTCGTAGTGGGCCCAAGTCCAGTCTGACCGGCCTGACCCGTTGGGTCTGGCTCGACCCATTGGGCGGGCCAGCCCATTGGGTTCGGCCCTGCCCGCTGGGCCCAGCCCAGCAGGTCGTGAGGGGCCGCGGAGAGCCGAGAGGGCGCGGACTGGCCGTGAGGGCATGGACCGACCATGGGTCGGCGTGAGGGCGGTTCATCCCGGAGGGAACCATGAGGATGGATCGGCCCAGGGCGCGGGGCCAGTTTGGCTCAGAGGGCGTCGCGAGGCCGATTCGGCCGGGAGGGCGCCGCGAGGCCGGTTCAGCCGGGAGGGCGCCGTGAGGCCGGTTCGGCCGGGAGGGCGCCGCGAGGCCGGGGCGGCTCGGAAGGCCGGCAGGATGGTGCGGCCGGGACGACTCGAGAGGCCGGTGGGCTGGCGCGGCTGGGGCGGCTCGGGAGGCCGGCGGGCGGGTGCGGCCGGGGCGACTCGGGAGGCTGGCGGGCGGTGCGCCCAGGGTGGCTCGGGAGGTCGGCGGGCGGTGCGATCGGCGGGCGGCGCGGCCGGCGGGCGGTGCGGTTCGACCCAGTGCGGCGGAGCCAGTTCGGCCGGGGCGCCAGAGCTGCGTGGGGGTGGCGTGGGTCGCGGAGGCCGTGGGTGGCGCGACTATTGCCTTCATCGCCTTCGACACTGTTGTCGCCTTCCTCTGATTCAAAGAACACCACAAAGAAGAACAATGGGGGGTCAGGTCATGTTAGTTTGGCCCACACCCTCTGCGTTTAGAGTGGTAGCAAGTGGTTCATCAAGAACATAAACAAAGAACGAGCATGGAAGATATTTTAAAACATAAATTCCCATAATCCCTTGATAATTTATATTCCCAACCCCGCAAAGTAAAAAGAGGGAAGAACATGGAAGTGTTAACCAAATAATGAATACATCCCCACAACTTCCCCCAATAATTTATTCCCAACTCGCAAGGAAAACATCTGCGGATCAACTTGATAATAAGTTGATCCACATTCTTTGTTTTTAGAAGGAAATAATCAAGGGAATAAAATCAAACTTAATTAAAAACCCTACCTTGTTCGATGTTGGTTGAAGTTGCTGCGAGAAGGAAGACGTTGATTCATTGTAGACGAACACGTCCTATGTCGAAGGAAGTCCCAAGGAAGAAGGTCGAAGGGATTCGACGTTCTTCATCGGTGGAGAGTTCTTCGTGGAAGAACATGTTCTTCGTTGGAGAGCATAATACTCCAAGAGTTGGGAGTCACGTCACTTTACCAGCGCTTCGTCGCTTGGTGAAGCCGTCCCAAATCCTCCTCCCAAACTCCATATATATAGGAGAGGGGGAAGGTAGGTAACGATCATTGGAATTTATGACGGTTCATTTATCAGGAACCTTCCTAAATTCCAACGACGTTGTTACTTAATTTAATAAGGGGGAAAGCCAATTAAATAAGTTGGCACAAGTAAAGAGGTGCGTTGGCATCATTAATGTGGAGGAAGCTCAAGAGGCTCCTCCACATTAAAGAGGGGTTGAGAGGTTTCCTCTCCCCCCATTAATAGGGGTTGGGTGGTCCCCACCACAATAACCTCTCATGGGAGGTTAAGGTGTGGTGGTCCCCACCACCATAACCTCTCATGGGAGGTTAAGGTCTGGTGGTCCCCACTCCTAACCTCCACATGGAGGTTTTAACAAACAAAATAAAAATAAAGCTACACAACTTTATTTCTATTCATGAAAAAGCCAAAATCTTACTTTCACTCTCAACCCACTGCTGTTGAGGTGAGAGTCTCCTTAAGCGAAAAACGGTGCTGCGAGTTCAACAGTTCCCTCAAATTTCAATTCCAAGCACCGTTTCAAAAGTTATAAAAACCCACTCATACGTTTACTGAATGTACCCAAAAAAACTTCAGAAATTCATTCTGGGCACTCCGAGCCTCGAAATCAAGTGCCGTAAATTTTTGCGGACTCGTAAAATTTCCATATAATTAAAAAAAAATTACATGGAAATTCTAGTTCTTTACATTCTCCCCACCTCAAGGATTTACGTCCCCGTAAGATACAACTCAAACTAAGGGAACAAGTGGGGGTACTGAGCACACATCTGAGCCTCCCGCTCCCATGTGCTCTCCTGGAGGTTCCCGTGCTGCCAGCGAACGCGCACCAGAGCTATTGATTGTCCACGAAGGACCCGCTCCTGTCAACCCTCAATCTCTACCGGAACCTTCGTAAAAGTATCCCTATAGTCGACGTTCAGCTCACCATGGTCGATGATGTGAGAAGGCTCATGCACGTATCTCCTCAGCTGGGATATGTGGAAGACTTTGTGCACTCGGTGCAACTAAGGTGGAAGAGCTAAGTGGTATGTCATCTCGCCAACTCTGCTGAGGACCTGAAAAGGCCCGATGAACCTCGGAGATAACTTGCCGCCTCGGCCAAATCTCCGTAGATCTCATCGGGGTGAGACCCATAGAAAGACGTGGTCACCATCCTCTAACTCCAGAGGCCTCCGTCTCATATCGGCATACAACTTCTGCCTAATCTGTGCAGTCTTCATCCGCTCCTGGATGATCTGAACCTTCTCTATGGTAGCCCGTACCATCTCTGGTCCCACTAGTTCTGATTCCCCTAGGTCAGTCCAGCACAAAGGTGATCTGTAAGGTCACCCATATAACGCCTCAAAAGGTGCCATCCCAATGGTGGAGTGATAGCTGTTGTTGTATGTAAACTCCACCAAAGGTAAGTGATCCTCCCTACTATGACCGAAGTTAAGGACACAAGCACGCAACATGTCCTCAAGGGTCTGAATGGTCTGCTCAGTCTGGCCATCCATCTGATGATGGAAGGCGGTTCTCAAACGAAGCTGCATCCCGAAGGCCTCCTACAACCCCTTCCATAGCTGGGAAGTAAAACATGTGTCATGATCGGAGACAATCGTCGAAGGTACCTCATGTATTCGCACAATATCCTACACATAAAGGCTTCCCAATCTCTCTACTGAACCCTGCTCTCTGATTGGTAGGAAGTGGGCCAACTTGGTGAGTCGGTCGACGATCACCCAAATCGAGTCATGACCTCTAAATGTATGTCGAAGTCCTGTCACGAAGTCCATGGATATCCCATCCCACTTACTCTGGGACCTATAAGGGATGAACCAAGCTTGCTAGTACCTGATGCTCCGCCTTCACTTACTGACAAGTAATGCATCAAGAAACAAACTCTGCAACTGATTTTTTCATTCCCATCCGCCAGTGCTGTCGTCAGAGGTCCTGGTACATCTTCGCCACTCCTGGATGTACCTCTAGAGGGGATGTGTAGAACTCCCTCAACACTTACTCCTGAAGTGACACTGGTACCATGGTATATCCTCTGAAGAGGATGACGTGCTCCCCACCTTCATAAAATCCATCAGGTGCCTGTCCTGTAGATATCTGAGCACGTCGAGCCTCGCAGTCAGTGTCCCCACACTGCGCCTCCCTGAATCATTGAAGAAGTGGGGGAGTGACTTTAAGATACTGAATAAAAGTTGCTCCATCTCTATCCACAAAGGATATATGCAAATCGGTCAGATTCTCCGTCACCTCACCTAGCATTTGTATACCAAATGTCCTACTGAGTGCATCTGCAATAACGTTCCCCTTCCCAGGAGTATAAACTATCTCGAAGTCACAGTCCTAGAGTAAATCAAGCCAACGTTGTTATCTCAAGTTCATTTCCTTCTGGGAGAAGATATACCTGAGACTCTTGTGATCAGAGTACATGGTAAAACATTCGCCGATCAGATAGTGCCGCCACATCTTCAAGGTGAAGACCACTACTACTAACTCCAGGTCATGGGTAGCATAGTTTTTCTTGTGCTGTATCAGCTGTCGAGAACCATATGTGATCACTACTCACTCTTGTATCAGGACACATTCGAGTCTGGTCCATAATGCGTCGTAGTAAACTACATACCCTACGCCTTCCTCTGGAAGCCTCAAGATGGGGACACTATTCAGCCTCTGCCTTAGCTCCTGAAAGCTCTGTTGGCATCTCTCCGACCACACGAAGGGTTTCCCCTTCTTCGTCAAGGCTGATAGTGGTGCTGAAACTCTGGATAAGTCTAGCACAAACCTTCGGTAATAACCAACCAAACCCAGGAAACTCTGTACCTCCATCACACTCCTGGGTGGCTCCCAAGAAAGTACCACCTCAATCTTCATTGGATCCACTGCAACTCCAGCCTCTGATATGACATGTCCCAGGAAGTGAACCTCTTAGATCCAGAACTGGCACTTCCAGAGATTACCATAAAGTTGGTGATCTCGGAGTGTGTCCAGTAATACCTGCAAATGATAGGCATTCTCCTCCTCAGTAGTCGAGTAGATCAGAATGTCGTTGATGAAGACTGCAACTAAGTGATCGAGGTATGGATGAAAGACCCTGTTCATGAGTCCCATGAACATTTCTGGTGTAACGCCCCGACCCCAGTTACCCAGATTCGGTGCATTATTTTAATACATTGGCATGATTACAAGGAATCAAGTCCCAAAGGACCGATCAATTTAGCAGTCTTGGAAAATAGATTACATACATGAATGTTACATTACACTTTATAACATACAAAACAACATAAATAATATTTTATGAATGCCATTATTCCCTTGGATTAACCCTTCATATCAATCACAATACACTTCTTGGAATCCTGGGAAAATAAAACATAAGAAAGGGGTGAGCTCAAACGCTCAATAAGGGTAAGTAATACAACGAAAAATGACATAAATATTAAGCATGGTAAATAATTGAAACCACATGCCTTTACCAATAATAAACATGAATACTTTTATGGCAAGAATATGAGATGAGTAAATAATGCCATAATAAAACATAATCATGGGTATTATACTAGTCGAATGACCACATGAACCATCAATATTATTTCCATAATGAGGGAATGTATAATGCCGTACATTCTGAAACATTTTGTCAAGGCCTCGACCAAGACGTCTAAAAATGATTAAGGCCTCGGCCAAAACCATAAATCAAATTGGGAAAGGGCCTCATCTAATTCCATATCTAGTTGTCTCATGAGACCTACCGATGCATCGGGGAGCTATAGCGGGCTCCACTCGTCACTTACTAAGTCCAATACATTCCTCATATGAAAAGGTTTAAACATATCATAAACATTCATATTAAAACTAGCATACGAAATGTCAATACTTTAACCATAAACCACGAATGGTATAAAAATAGCACATCCATAGTCAAACATATCACAAAACCTTCAATACCATATGGAAGTTTTGTATCATAATAAATCAACTTCAAATAAACTTAAAATCCATCAAAGGATGTTGACATAGATGAAATCAAAACCCTTTTTAGAGAAATATCTCTTTCTATTTTGAAATCATTTAAGAGTCACATAATTATAAAATAAAACATTTACTTTGAAAATATTCTTATAATCTTGTAAGGGAAGCTTCGACGAGTTCATAACGGTAGAATATATTTGAACCCACCGTATAAGTTAAATAAGACATTCTTACCTTAATTTTGTAGAAAAGGTTAAAAAGGACCTTGTTTGGAAAACAACGGAAAGATTCCTTTATAGACATCTTATAAAAAGTCAAAAAAGGGTATAAATAACTTTAACCTATAGTCTATAAAATATTAATAATGTTTTGAAATACATTTTTATGAAACATGGATGTGCATGATAAAGAGGTCCCAATAGATAATTATGTATAAACAACCTTGGATAATGAAGAGATTGTGAAATAAACCCTTACCTTGTACTTTTCCTTGGTTAAGGGTAGGTTAACCTACTGTATAATGGTGAAATTATTTTTATTAAATTATGCAAGAATCATATACATTAATATGATATCATATATGATCTTTTAACATTGATTTGTTAATAATATCTTAGTATTATCATCGTTTCGGGTGTTAACGGATTCGTTTTTCTTTATATTCTTTGTCATGTGAGCCATATTTGTTATGGATGGGATGTATATTATTCATATCTATAATGATATCATGTCTCTAAAAATTATTTTTAATCATCAAATAAAATTTAGTCTTGAATGGATATGATGGGGAATGAATCTCATCGCGTTCGTGGAGACGGTAATCCGTACGTACGCACGAGCGACAATATCATTATTTTGATATTAAAATAATATATAATTGGATGGTATATCATATATACAGAATAATTATAATTTTATATTTAGTATTTACATCAATTACACATCATTATCATACCCATCCAAATACTAATGTTTTGAATAATAATTACACCACGACGTGGAGACGGTAAGCCGTACGTACGCACGTATGGTGACATGTCATTCAAAGGATGGATAAAATACTGAATATGGTTTTACCATATTTATAATAACATCATAATATGTAGAATATACTGGATTTATTATTTTAGAATGGAAATAACAAATAAAGAAGAAGTTGAAGAAGAAAAGAACTTGAAAGAGGATGGTGAAAACATTACCTCTTATTCGGGTTCTTCCTTTTGATTTGATAAAAAGGGCTAATTAGGTTGGATTTATGATCAAACTAAGGCCTCTAGGTTGAATTTAGGGAAGTTGAGAGAATATTTTGGCAGGGGTTGGCCGAACCAAAAGGCTTTGAATGTGTGAATAATTGGTTAGAAGTGGTGTCCTTTTATAAGGGGGAGGAGGGGATCTTTAGGAAAAACTTACAGTATTAATTTATAATAAATTTATATTAGGTTTATAATGGATAAAAAGTGGATTATTAAAATTATAAGGTGGGTATGGGTCTAAATCCTTTCAACCAATAGATTTTAGACAGGTTTGGGTCACTATATTAACCTTATCTTTTTGATTTAACACTTAGTTAAATAGTTTGACATTTACCATGTCTCTTTATATTTTTATATTATATAGTCAATAAACTTACTATAAACATCCAAGAGACCCCCAAATGGTCCATTAATGATACAACTATCATGATATAAGTCCTTTGTCTGAACCTTAGATTTTTAGGAATATAATATCAATTAATAATATAATATTTGTTTTAAAAACTCTTTCATGTCAATTTAGACACTATTCAATAATTGATTTTTTTTAAAGTCTTAAAAAATTTATTCATTTGAACCAAATTCATTTAATAAATACTAAAATGTGATATTAAAAAATAAAATTCGTGGATGTCATCAAAACTTTCAAATTATATTTATTTTAACATTTATAATACCAATTATTTGATTCTTTCATTAATAAGGAAAATACTGCATCATTATTGTGTCATAAATATATTTAATTATTAAATGTATAAAAATTATAAATAAAATATCATTATGTATGAAATATTTTTATCTTTCTAATGAATATTTATAGTCGAAAATATAACATATATAACCCTATGTAAATTTTTTTTTGCTAAAAGATATATGCTTATGTCATTTTTGTATTTACTTTAACTTAATTAATATAAAGTGTCATTATCACTTAAAAGTGGATCCATGGGGTCCCAAAATCGACCCAAAAATGCCCATGGTCGTACATGTATCATCCAATAGGGTTAGGACACGTTTTAGGGTAAATTAATATTATTATAATATTATTTTTTTACCCTGATTTACCCTTTAACCATGGTAAATAAAATATTTACCGAAGTAATTATTCAAAATGTCTAAAAATAAGAGTTACCTATTTACACAATTTGAAAATCCTAATTCCAAATATGGAATACATTTTTCCAAATTCAAAACATAAAAGTGGCGGAAATTAATTTAAAATCAATTCCCGCTGTCAAAACAAAAAGCGTGTTTTTAAGAAATAATAACTATCAAAAGATTGACACTTGTTTATGTCCGGTTTAAATGTGAAATTACGTCTAATGACCAAAATTGTATTAAATGGTAAAAATATATTCTAAATATACTTTAAAACCACTCAAATTCCTAATTTATCACCAGTAAATATTTCAATTAAAAAAGTTGTTTTTAATTAAAATTTAGTAATTTTCACTATTCATCAAAATATAAAAGTTATCCAAATGTATCAAAATTTTACCCTAATCTAATTTCGATATTCCAAATCCAAAAACGAAGTCCATTTTGAAAGATAACATTTATAAAATTTCAAAAAGTGGGTATTACTATCCATAACGGCTAGTTTGATTGGTTGTGATGTGCGTTAGAACTCGAAGTTGCGTACAACACACGCTACTGTATTATTCAAAGAGAAGCGTACCGTGGAAGCTTGGGGTGTTATAGTTGGAGTGTTGGTTAAGCCGAATGACATAACCAAGAAGTCATAGTGGTCGTATCGACATCTGAAGGACGTCTTCTGCACATAACTCTGAGATGGTGATAGCCTGATTTGAGGTCTATCTTCAAGAACCACCATGCTCCTTTCAGCTGATCGAAGAGGTCGTCAATCCTTGGGAGGGGGTACTTGTTCTTCAAGGTCACCTGGTTTAGGCGCTGATAGTCGACATAAAGTCTCAAGATCCCATATGCCTTCTTGGCGAACAAAATCGGGGCTGCCCAAGTGAAACACTGGGCAGAATGAACCCCTTCCCCTGTAAGTCCTCTAGCTGTACTCGCAGCTCGCGAAGCTCCTCAGGAGCCATCAGATATGCTGGTGTAGATATCGGTGTCTTCTTAGGGTAAAAGTCAATGTAAAAGTACACCTCTCTGTGAGGAGGTAGACCTGGGACATCATTAGGGAAAACATACGTGTACTGGTCCACCACTACAGGATAACTCAGAATCTCCACATCAACAGCTTTGAGGGTAAGGCTAGCCAACTGATGAGTGATCGGCTACACTCTCCTCTGGGTAAGTCCATCCTGTGCTGCAAAGGATCCCTTCTTTCCGATGAAGGTAAACCTGGTCCCATCCATGCAGACACACCACACTTTGCGTATAATATAGTCAATCTGAGCATGGACTGTAGATAACCAGTCCATACCCAAGATGACGTCGTAAGACCTCGACGCCGCTACTAGGAGATCCTAGCTAAAGATATCGCCTTCTAAAGTAAGATCACACTGCCAGAACTAGTGCATAATCGTCGAATATGCTCTCGTAGGAGTCTCTAGCCATAAGGATCGAGCCAACGACTTCGTCAAAATCTCCGAGCTCTGAATGATGGTAGTGTAAATGAAAGAATGACCGACACGTGTGTCTATAAGAACTACATCTAAGGTGGAATAGACATAGATGGTACCTCGCATAATCTCCGGAGCGCCATGATCGTAGGCCTCAGCTTCCTGGAGCTGAGCTCTCCCCTGTCCACCAGCTCCTTGCGGTTAGGGTGGACCTCCTGGTGGTGGTGGCAGTAACATCTCGAAGCATTGCCCACCACCAGCTGCACGGCCAGCTCCTCTGCCACGTCTAGCTGCTCCCTGTGGACCGCCTTGATCGAACCTCTGTCTCTGCCTGGGCGGTCCTTCGATTGTCTGCTAATCATCCGAATGGCGGGTCAGACAGTCACGAGCCATGCGACCCTGCCTACCGCATGAGTAACACTGCCCGCTCCTAACATGTATGTCTCTGCTTCGGATGCCCCGTATAACCGATCCTGAGTCATGCGGTCGTCCACCTATAGGTCTGGTCCTCTTGGACCTCAGTGACATCTGTCTACTGCCAGCTATAGAAGACTCTGCTACGTGTCGAATGGTGGTGGATCTCACTGATGGAGATTGCTCAGCAAAGAAACTCTTCACTAGGAGGGCTCTCTCTAACACCCCTGCCTGCGTCGGGATGCTGAGTGAGATCACCGAAGCTCTGATCTCTCGCATGAGCCCCTGCTCAAAGGTAAGATCCCTAAAGAATGAGTCTCGCACCATATCAGTGGAGTATCATGAGAGGTCAGTGAACCTTTCTGAGTACTGAGCTACAGTCCTGCTGCCCTGCTGCAGATGAAGTAGCTCCTGAATGTGCACTGCGTGAAGAGTTGCTGGAACAAACTCTGCCCGAAATAGGCTCTCAAAGTCTACCCAGAGAAGCATCACCTCATTGTGAACTTGAAGCATCAAGCTCAACCATCTGCCCACTGCTGCCTGTAAAAGGCTGGCAGCAAGAATCACCATGAGATCAGCTGGTGTCCCTACCAGTCAGAAAAATCTCACCAAAGCCTCCAGCCAATCCTCAGCTACTTTTGGGTCTGTCTCTCCCCTGAACCTGGGTGGCCTCTGGTGCTGGAACTTGTGCAATGCGCTCAATCAGTGTGCATCTTCTGTTGCTGGGGCTGGTGGCATCGGTGGCCCAACAGGTAATGGTACCGCTAGTGCCTCTGCTGGAAAAGGGCCCTGTACTGAGGCCTCATCGCTCGGTGGGTTATATGTGTGTACAACTCTCAGAACTCTAGCCAACTTTCTACATGGAGGCATTCTAAAAGAAACAGATGCGACATGGTCAAAAGATATACCTGATGAGCTGACCTGGTTTAGATGACTTAAAGAAAACTTTTGAAAACACACACGCAATCAGTGTTTTCGTGTACTGAGTCAGGAATTAGAAGTCAGGGTCCTGGTGTATGGATATGTTAGCCACCACACCAACACTAGACTCCCTGAATTGAAAACCACACTCATTACCCTTAACACTATTGCTTTATAGAAAATATCAGAGTCCTAAGTTCTGCGGTATAACTGACTCCTCTGATACCAATTTGTCATGAACCGTCCCCTGGGGCCTCTGTCGTGACTACCCCAAGCCCTCCTTCTATAGGCCAGGGGCTGACGACTAGCACCAAAGGCGTAATTCCCTAAAACTAGGAAGGAATTGCCTTTATAACCTATAAACACACACAGTAGATACAATCACGAGTAAACTGAATAACCAACAAGTGAGTACAGTAAGTAAAAAGGGGCCAAAATACAAGCCCAACTGGAAAGTACAAGAAACTGAAAGTACAAGTACAACTGAGAAAAAAAGGAAAAACAGCTATTGGGTCATCCTCCAGGATTCCTACATGAAGGGTAGGTACATATAGCCTCCTCAGCACTCTACGTCCATCCGTCTCCTCCAAGTACCGACACGCCGTATGGTCCACCTCCGGGTACCATCAAGTCCTGGTACTCTCAGCCGCAGTCAGTGTTGTCCATCGTCTGCATCCAACATAATGAGGTGAGGGTATATCTTGTGCAGGGGTGAGTATAACGATACTCAGTAGGGACCCAGAGACCCTCAAGGTCTCAAAAAATCCAAAAACGATAAACCACAAAGTATGAAATCAACAAATAACCTTACTTAGCTATATTCCCATACATACACCTAAGTTATCAAGTGATCCATTTCAAACATGAGGAAAACATAGAAAAACTGACTCAGCTCAACCAGGATTTTATTCACATTATCGAAACCTTGGCTGCTGGAGAACTCCTGCTCAATCGAGTACAGTGGGCCTGCCGTGACACCAAGCGCGCTTCCCAATAACCTTGTACTGCTGAGGTACTCCTCCTATCGAGAACCGTGGGTCTGCTGCGTCACACAGAGGCGCTCCCCACCGTGGGTCTGACATGTTACCAAGGGAGCTCCCCCTCGTAGCCTGCTGAGGTACTCCTCCTGTTGAGTACCGTGGGTCTACCGCGTCACACAGATTGTGCTCCTCCACTGTGGGTCTGCCGCGACACCAAGGTGCTCCCCACTGGGCTAGTAGAGTCACTCCGAGTCAAATGGTCAGCAGTCGTCAGGTCTCAGCCAGCTACTAGGTCTCCGCACTACGCTCGCTCATCTCTAGAGGATCCGCTCCATGAGCTACTGATCGATACTCCAACTGTCACTAAGTCCCATGAAGAAGTATCTCAAAGGTCCTCCACGTCATATGGATCTCAACGTAACAGATGATGCGTTAATCGAATGCCCGGTCTGTGAGTTATTAGCCTTTTAGTCCCGGGCCCCGGTTGGATTCGTGCTCGATCCAACCTGACTGTGTCCCATATCAATCCAAAACTCAAGTGGAGTATACTCAAAGGGACCGTCATGCTCTAAGATTACCAGTGCTACTGATGGTTTGTCAAACAGATATTCGGTGCCAAAGATATGGCCAAAAGAAAGTAAAGGGTCGTAGTGGGCCCGGGTCTAGTCCAACCTAGTCGGGCTGACCCGACCCAACCCAGCATGGGCCGATCCAGTTCGGGTTGACCCGGCCCGCTGGGCCCAGCCTAGCTGGCCGTGAGGGGCCGCGGAGAGCCGAGAGGGCGCGGACCGGCCGCGAGGGCGTGAACCGGCCGTGAGTTGGCGTGAGGGCGGTTCGACCCGAAGGGCGCTGCGAGGGCGGCTCAGCCTGGGGCGCGGGGCCGGTTCGGCTCGAAGGGCCCCGTGAGGCTGGTTCGGCCGGGAGGGCGTTGTGAGGCCGGTTCGGCCTAGAGGGTGCCGCGAGGGTGGTTCGTCTTGGAGGGAGCTGCGAGGCCGGTTCGATCGGGAGGGCGTCGTGAGGCTGGGGTGGCTCGGAAGATCAGCGGGCGGGCACAACCAGAGCGGTTCGGGAGGCCAGCGGGCTGGTGCGGCCGGGGCGGCTCAGGAGGCCGGTGGTCTGGTGCAGCCAGGGCGGCTCGGGAGGCCGGCGGGCTGGTGCGGCCGGGGCGGCTCGGGATGCCGGAAGGCGGCGCGATTAGGGTGGCTCGGGAGGCCGGGGGGCGGTGCAATCAGGGCGGCTCGGGAGGTCGGCGGGCGGCGCGGGCCAGTGGGTGGCGCAACCGACGGGCGGAGCGGTCAGCGGGTGGCGCGACCGACGCGGTTCGGCCCGGTGTGGCGGAGCTGGTTCGGCCGGGGAACTGGAGTGTCGCGGGGGCGGCGCGGGTCGCGAAGGCCACTGGTGGCGTGACCGTTGCCTTCGACGCCATTATCGCCTTCCTCCGATTCGAAAAACACCACAAAGAAGAACGACGAGGGGGGGGGGGGGGTCGGGCCATGTTAGTTTGGCCCGCACCCTCCGTGTTTAGAGTGGTAGCAAGCAGTTCATCAAGAACATAAACAAAGAACAAGCATGAAAGATATTTTAAAACATCAATTCCCATAATCCCTCGATTATTTTTTATTCCCAACCCTACAAAGGAAAAAGAGGGAAGAACATGGAAGTGTTAACCAAATAATGAATAAATCCCCACAACTTCCTGAAATAATTTATTCCCAACTAACAAGGAAAATATCCGCGGATCAACTTGATAATAAGTTGATCCGCGTTCTTTGTTTTTAGAAGGAAAGAATAAAGGGAATAAAATCAAACTTAATTAAAAACCCTACCTTGTTCAATATTGGTTGAAGTTGGTGTGAGAAGGCGGATGTCTATTCGTTGTAGACGAACACATCCTACATCGGAGGAAGTCCTGAGGAAGAAGGTTGAAGGGAGTCGGCGTTCTTCATTGGTGGAGTGTTCTTCATGGCAGAACACGTTCTTTGTTGGAGAGCGTAATCCTCCAAGATTTGGGAATCACGTCACTTTACCAGTGCTTCGTGGCTTGGTGAAGCTGTCCCAAATCCTCCTCCCAAGCTTCATATGTATAAGAGAGGGGGAAGGTAGGTAACGATCATTGGAATTTATGACGGTTCATTTATGAGGAACCTTCCTAAATTTCAACGACGCTATTACTTAATTTATTAAGGGGGAAAGCCAATTAAATAAGTTGGCACAATTAAAGAGGTGTGTTGGCATCATTAATGTAGAGGAATATCAAGAGTCTCCTCCAAATTAAAGAGGGGTTGAGAGGTTTCCTCTCCCCCCATTAATAGGGGTCGGGTGGTCCCCACCACAATAACCTCTCATGGGAGGTTAAAGTGTGGTGTTCCCCACCACCATAACTTCTCATGGGAGGTTAAGGTATGAGGGTCCCCACTCCTAACCTTCATATAGAGATTTTAACAAACAAAATAAAAATAAAGCTACACAACTTTATTTCTATTCACGAAAATTCCAAAATCTAACTTTCACTCTCGACCCACTGCCGTTAAGGTGAGAGTCTCCTTAATCGAAAACCGGCGCTGCGATTTCAACGGTGCCCTCAAATTTCAATTCTGAGCACCGGTTCAAAAGTTATAAAAACTCGCTCATATGTTTATTGAACGTATCCGAACAAAACTTCATAAATTCATTCCGGGCACTCCGGGCCTCAGAATCAAGCACCGTAAATTTTTGAGGACTCGTAAAATTACCATATAATTAAAAAAAATTACATGGAAATTCTGGGTCTTTACAACAAATGCTTCAATGGATTCATATAAAAAATTATCATATAACACATCTATATACAAATTGAATCTTCTTAAAATTATGCCACAATACATTACAATTCAAACCATTCTATAAATTATTTAGTGGATTCATTACGATTCAAATATCCTTTACATGGTTCGGATGCATCACAATTCAACCCCAAAAAACAACTTTCATCCAATGTATGCTCTACTCGGCCTCTTCCAATTCTATGGTAGTCTACCTCCAAAGTTGAAGTTCAAAATTGGTTGATTTTCTTCCTATAATGAATAAACAAAATAATTATATAACTTATATAAAATAATGATGTTGTTAAAGAAATTACACTTATCAGTGTTTTTGTGGTTGTAATAACAAAATCTGATATTTCTTGATCTATAATTCCCTACGTGCAAACAAAAATGATATCAGATACCACCTTACCATTGGAAGACTGCTCTTCAAAATGAAATGCATCATAAAATGAAATCATACTATCATCATAACAATGGACTTGTTCATATTTTTATTCAATTATATCCACTTTCGGCTGCCATTTTCTAAAAAGATTTTGATTCTATCACCCCCTTTCCTCTTTTTTTTCCTTTTAAAACAGGACTTTCTTAAAATTTTCTCAGAATTGTCACAATCAAAACCTATATCCATTGGTGGTCAACTCTTTGGAAAACTTACTAAAATTAGATAATGTAATGTCATAACATGAATCTGTCCAATAAGTGACGGTGATCAACTTCATTCTCATTTTTTTTAATTCTTTGTAACATTTTTCTATAACTAGATTTTTATCAGCATTTACATCAACATAATCACCTTAGGAAATTTGAATATTTCTAGCCGATTTGGTCCACATCCCCAAAATATATTTTTTAGGTATTTATTTCACATCAAACCGGTCATAAAATTTTGATACATGACCACAAATATACCCAAAATGCTCAAATTTTTACAATAACATTGAACAACTTCATTGGAAGCTTCATATGATATACACAATTGATCTTCACAGCCAACCATTCCAATAACATACTTAAATTGAACTCTGATTTCAATACATGACGCCATAAAATAAGAACCAATCATTTGATATTCATGTTGAAATAAATCAAATGGATTAGGTGTATATCTAGTAGAAACCTGACACATCAATGCATGGTAAGAGTAATGATTATGGGGAAACTTCTCCCACATCTCAAATTTAGCCTTTTTTTCTTGATATAGATTATTTTACAACAATCGCTCAAACTACTTAAGGAAATCAACAACACTTAACTTGCAATGAATGTAATATTTAAGCAGTCCATTAAAACTTTCACTTAATTGAGTGTTGTGAATAACCAATGTTAAAGCATCTTTCAAAAATAAATGCACCAACTTTTCTCATAACATGAATAAAACATTTAACCACTGTGATTTTCCATCCCCATATTATGCTATGATGGAAGCCCACTCCTAATCAAATTGATGTGCATCATGGTATTGGAACATACAATTCTTAAATATAACTAGAGAACTAGATCCATATTTCATCCAATTAGATAAATGTTTAATGTCATTTTGCATCAAATGCCATGTACAAAGGCAATTCTAAGTCCCCACTAAAACTTTAGAAATGAATTTTCCCATTATTGCATCCTAATCAGTAAATATAGTTTGGGGTTTCTTCATGTGACACACCTGTAATTTTTTTGTTGAAACAAACAAGAAAAGGAACTCACAGTTTCATCATATAATAAAGCTTCCCCAAAAATGACAATCACCCAATTATGATTGGAGTCCAAAAAGATGCCTAAGGTCCTGTACTCTTTATTAGTGATGAAAGTGGTGTAAAAAACAAAATCTCCAAATAACTCATAATCCATATTCATTTTTGGATCATCCCACAGTTTAGAGCTATAGGTATAACCCATAAAATTGAGGGTATAAGTTATACCCATGGTTCTATGAATCATGGCTGATGGAACCGTCAGTATATAGCTATACCCATGGTTTTTATAGAAATAGTGCGTATAGACTAGGAGAATTTCATAATACCCACAGTTAGGAGAACTGTGGGTATAACTTGTCCCACCGGAAACCATATACCTATGGTTCATTGAACCATGGGCATAGTTACCTATCCTAACCTAGCAGAAACAACCCTTTCGGCCCTTCCTAAACCTATAAACAAAAGACAAACCACATTACACATTCAATGTAATACATATATTGTATATTTAGCATTCAACCAACTGCTTGTAATAATTTTCAAACCATTTGAAATATTATAACACACATATACATCCATAAAAACAATCAATTCAAGTCATTAAACAACATCCACATGTATCTTTACTGATAAATCAAAATTAGAGGGGATCAATATCTCCCCCATCACCAACATCCTCATCCCCATCACCATCAGCAATATCCTCATCACCAACAACATCGTCTGGATCACCACCACCACCACCACCACCCCCACCACCAGCAGTATCATCAGCTCTACCACCACTAGGACCCTCATTGACATCACTCAGGGTACCATATAAAGAGTGGATTGATTCTATACATGAATTAAAAATAGAAGCAACCTATTATGGAAGTTATGGCCATAAAATTGAAATAGATTTCAAGAAGTGTTCAGTAACTTATTTTCCACTTTCACACTTCTGTATAGCTATTTTTTTGGACTCAACTTCTTCTAAAATGAGAGTTTTATAGCTCAGTGGTGTGAGAATCTTGATAGGTTCTCAATAAGGGCCAATACCTAATGGGGACAATGTTTTTATTAGGTCAACATTGAACTCTTCCCTTGTGCTCCTCACCTAATACCAGACTCAAATGATCATTTGGTCCAGATTTGTCATCTTATTTCTCATTGAGGGCCTTTAGGGTACACTATTGAAAATATAAACAAGATATTAAATTATTAATTACATATAAAAATTTAAAATATCAATAAAAAAACTTACAATATTTTATTGTGTTTATGCATTTACAACACTTCTATCCATTTTCTTCCCACTCGAGCAAAATAATTTTTCTTGAGGCACACAACCTTCGATGCCCAATTCCACTTACTACAAATGATAATGATTAGTATAATAATACATTATTGAATAATATGAAAGTGATAAACCTATAATGAATTAAAATTGAATCTATTGAAGAAATCCATAAAATGAAGAAGTATCTAAATATACATTTAATTATAAATTTAATAATAATGGTATAACATAAACAATACATACTAATTATCATTCTAAACATGGGTATGATATGGATTCCTATTGTATGTTTATTTCAGTTCAATTCAATTTGTGTTGTGTTATTTGGTTATTCATTCACTTGGTAATTTTAATCACTTATTCATTAGGTTCATTTTTTGGTTAGGTTGTTTGGTAATTTGGCCTTTTGTCCATTTGGTCTTTTGTCCATTTGGGCTTTTGGACATTTGTCCATTTGGCCATTAGGCCATTATTTCATTAGTCTATTAGGCCATTATACAATTAGGTCATTAGTTCATTAAAACATTAGTCCATTAGGCCATTATTCCAGTATGCCAATAGGCCATTAGGCCAATTAGGCCAATTAGTCTAATTATTCCAATTAGTCATTAGGCCATTCAACCATTAGGTCATTAGGCCATTTGGCTATTTGGCCTTTTGACCATTTGTCCATTTTTCCTTTTAGTCTTTTTAATATTTAGTCATTTGACCATTTATCCATTATTCCATTAGGCCATTAGTCCATTAGTCCATTAGGCCAATTGTCTATTAGACTATTAGGATATTAGTAAAATTGGTCATTAGGACGTTAGTCCAATTAGCCATTAGTCCACTATGAAAATAGGACATTTGTGTTAGGTCAGATAGGGTAATGGCATATGGTCTAGAGGAGGTGAATAGACCAGATTAAAAATTTAAACAAATAAATTGATTAATTAAATTAATTATCAAAGTTAATTATTGAGGTTAATTATCTGTGGAAAAAGTAAATAACGCAATGATGTTTTTTATAGTAGTTCGGTTCGAAGTGGGCCTACTCTACTCTTATACCTCTCTACTCGGTGAGAGATACATGTGCACTAAAAATGTTTTTTATGGGGGAATCATAACCTAATTACAAAATCATTTTCTAGTGTAGGGATACTCATGACATTGACTTTTTTATGGGGAGTCACAAACCTTACAACCTGGCTTTAGATACTGGGAGTCACAACTTGAACAGTCATGAATTTAGATAAAGGGAGTCACAACCCTTAGATCATGACTTTAGAATCTGGGATTCACAACATGATAAAATAGAATAAAAAATAATTCTTTTGTGAGAAAAATCATAAACAAAAAAATAGAGTGCGTGTGAGAGATGATAAAAAGTGTTACAGACTCAGAACCAGACGAAAGATGATAAACAATGAAAGCACAAGTAATGGTTGTTGAGGATTAGATTGGATCATCTCGTCAAGAAAATTTTAGTCGAAGAAGAATTAATTCATCCCTTGAGAGATCATGTAGGTGATAAAACATAGTGTCATAGGACCTTGCAGATTGCACAACAGGTTCAAAGTTCACATCACTTTTTCTTTGAAAAAACAGAGTATGAAAAATGTTAATGTGTGTATTGAAATTTGTATCTTGATATCTTTTTTTGACCTATAAAAGATAAAGATATATATATATATATAGTAGATATTCAGCAGTTACAAAAACTATACTTCCTTCGGATTTTTAAAATAAATGGAGTCAAGAGTGCTAATAAATATCTCCATAAAAAACACAGCACCATTGCCTCTTTATTCTTGTATAATAATTCTCTAATAAAAGCATTAAAAATAATTTGAATAAGTCTTCCAATAAAATCTCCAGAATAATAATAGCATTAAATGATTTAAAAGACTGATTTAAATTCATTTAAACTTAGTCAACATGGTTCTAGAAAACTATCAGCACAAGACATATGTAAATTCAAATATTTAAAAATAAATAAACTCGAAACCACCAAATTTGTTGGAAAAAAACATTGAAATAATTTATTATTTTTTATCTTTAAATATTCCACCAAAAATATTAAAAAATCTTAGATTATAATCATTAGATTTAATGTAAATTTATCTAACAGAAAAACCTTTTAAAATAATCCATATATATATCGAAAATCAATTTTCATAAAAAACGCACGAAATGAACAGTAACTTCAGAAATGAATAGTAACATAATATAGGGACGATGAATAGTAAAGTAGGATTGACGAACCATACTTTTCACTATTCATGAATAGTACGTAGCATAGGGATGATAAATAGTAATGTCGGGTTTATGAATCATACTTTTCACTATTCATAAATAGTAACATAGCGTAGGGATGATGAACAGTAACGTAGGGTTGATGAACCATACTTTGCACTATTCATGAGTAGTACATAGCATATGGTATGAGTAATAACATATGATTGTTGAGCCATACTTTTCATTATTCATGAATAGTAACGTAACATATGGTATGAACAGTAACATAGCGTAGGGATTATGAACAATAACTTAGGGTTGATGAACCATACTTTGTGGAAAAACTGGACAACATACTTTAACAAACATCAATTAATTTTTAAGGGCTCTAAACAATAGATTTAGACTTTGGTCAAACAGAATTATTTGTATAAAAACTTATTATCTTTCTAAAAAATCAAGAATCAAATAAATCTGACATCTAATGTTCCAAATATTATCAAAAAATATAACCAACAACATTATGGAAAACAACAGTTATGAAAAATCAAAACAAAAATTCAAACAATTTAAAAACTATTCAAATGACCTTTTTAGACTTTGATGTAAACTAATAAAATCAAGATAAATATGTTTTATTTCTATAAAATTAAGTTTCATTCAAATCATATATCTTTAGAATTTTTAGTAAAATAAATACATAAATTTTTTAAAACTAAAAACTGCAGAGTTTCTAAAATTACAGCAGCAGCTTAATTGATTTTTTAGAGTAATAAAAATGCATTTTCATACTTCCTCATAAACTAATGAAATGTAGATAAATATATTATCTACAAAAAATGATAATAATCATAGAAATACATACATTGTAGTTTAATAAATTATCAAAATATAGAAAGGTTTTTAAACGAAAAATCACATGTAATCAAACAAGTAATCAAACAAAAGAGAATGCACATGCACAAACAATCTCCCACTTTTTGTTTGATTAAAAACCAAAACTTTTGAACAATTAAAACCAATTTATTTATCCCCATTTATTACTCTCCATTTCTCCCAAAATATCTCTCCCCCTTTTTGTAAATAAACAAAAAGTAAAAATAAACCCCCCCCTAAACAAATATAGTAATAAAAAATTTAAAATTCCAATATACCAAGTTCAAATTTAATTTTTTCAAACTGAGAAGAGTTTAAATGATTTTTAAAAATATCTTCTAGATTATTTTTAGAAGGTATAAATTCTAAAACAATATCACCCTTGGTCACATGATCTCTAATGAAATGAAATCTAAGATCAATATGCCTTGTTCTATAATGTTGTAAGGGGTTTTTAGAAATAGAAATTACAGAAGTATTATCATAATAAATAGGAAGTTTATTAAGATAAACACCAAAATCACATAATGTTTGCTTAATACATAAAATTTGAGCACAACTACTAGTAGTATAGATATACCCAGCTTCTGTAGTAGATAAAGAAAAAGATAATTGTTTCTTAGATGACCAAGAAATTAAAATTTTTCCCAAAAAATGACACATACCTGATGTGCTTTTTTCATCAATTCTACATCCTCTAAAATCACAATCATAATAATATGTTAAATCAAAATAGTTATACTTTGGATAAAATAAACCAGAATCAACAGTTCCTTTAACACATCTAATTATTCTTCTAATAGCTTTAATATGACTTTCTTTTGGATCTGCTTAAAATCTAACACACAAACAAACACTAAAAATGATGTTGAGTCTAGGTGTAGTTAAATATAATAATATACCTATCATGCCTCTATAAACTTTAAAATAAATAGATTTACCAGAAGAATCAATATCTAATTTACAAGTAGTACCCCTAGGAGTTTTCATCGATTTAGAGGAATCCTGAACAAATCATTTAACCAAATCTTTAGCATACTTAGAATTGATTAAGAAAAATTCCATATTTTCTTTGAAAAATTTGAAGTCTAAGAAAGAATTTTAATTCTCCCATTAAACTCATGTCAAATTCAAAAAACATCAAATAAGAAATATTTTTACAGATTATTTCACTAGATGATCCAAAAACTGTATGATTAATATAAATTTGAACAACTAAAATATCATCAAAATTTATTTTAATAAAAAGAGTTGGATCAAAATTTAATTTCTTGAAAATATTATTTAATAAAAACAAAGAAAGTATTTCATAACAAGAATGAGGTGCTTGTTTACAATGCTTTTAAAAGTTTAAAAAATGGTTAGTAAAATTTTCAATTTCAAAACTAGGGGGTTGAGAAACATAAACTTATTTAGTTATAAAACCATTTAAGAAAGCACTTTTTACATCCATTTGATATAATTTAAAAACTTGAAAACAAGAAAAAACCAATAAAATTCTAATTGCCTCTAACCTGGAAACAAGTGCAAATGAATCTTCAAAGTTTATACCTTCTTCTTGAGAGTATCCTTGAGCAACAATCCTGACTTCATTTTTGACAATCTATCCAAATTCATCTAGATTGTTTCTAAATATCCACTTAATTCTAATCACCTGTTTATCCTTAGGAAAATATAATAAACTCCAAACATTATTTCTAATAAACTGATTTAATTCATCTTTCATAGAAATAACCCAATTTTCATCTTTCAAAGCATCATTAAAATTCAAAAGAACAAAATCAAAAATAAAATCAGAATTGGCACAAAAATTTAAAATAGAATTTCTAATTTTAACACCAAAATTAACATTTCCAATTACATTTTCAACGGGATGATCTTTGTGAATCTTCCAATATTTTGGATCAGGTTGAGAAGGAGTATGCTCCCCCTCAATTGATTCATTCTTATCTTGAGAAAATTTTTCACCAAAATTAAAATCTCTAAGCTCATAATCAATAACATCAGAATCAGAATTTAATTTAATATTATTTTCATCAAACATAACATTAATAGATTATTCAATAATTATAGTTCTTTTATTATAAAATCTATTTTCTTTACTATTATCTAAATTATCCTTTTAATTTAAAATAAAAATTTTACAACCAAAAACTCTAAAGTAACCAACTTTAGGATTTTTATTTTTGAATAATTTATAAGGAATTCTCTTTAACAAAGGTCTAATAATAATTATATTTGAAATATAACATGAATAAAAAATATCCTTATCCCAAAAATATCTAGGCAAATTATATTCACTTAACATAGTTTGAGCCATTTCAATAAGAGTTCTATTTTTATGTTCTATGACACAATTTTTCTACGGTGTTCTAGGAGTAGTAAAATTATGAAAATATCCATTCTTTTCATAATTTTTTTTCAAATTCTAAATTATGAAAATCACCTCCTTTATCACTATGAATAGAAATAATCATACAACATTTTTTATTTTGAACTAATTTACAAAAAACTATAAATCTATTTAAATTATCATTTTTATGAGCGAGAAAGTATACCCAGGTAAATCTACTATAATCATCAACAACAGCTAAGGTACATTTCTTTCCACCAAGGTTAAAAATTTGAGTGGAGACAAATAAATCAAGATGTACTAACTATAAAGGTCTATTAGTACTTATCTGATTGATGGGTCTAAAAGAAATTCTGTGTTGATTCCCTTTTATGAAAGTGTCACATACATGAAGATGTACTTTCTTCAAAGAAGGAAGCTATAACACATTCTCATGTTTTT
Source organism: Viscum album (assembly GCA_963277665.1). NCBI lineage: Eukaryota > Viridiplantae > Streptophyta > Magnoliopsida > Santalales > Viscaceae > Viscum > Viscum album. The sequence continues at coordinate 1,440,782,249 of OY728130.1, read as the reverse complement.
TTAGAGATTATGAAACATTTTGAAATTGACATGACCTAAACATCAATGCCAAAGGATGTTTTCATTTTGTACAATATTCAAACACTTAACATGTTGAACAGTTAGTTCAGCAAAATCAATAGTATAAATATTATCTTTTTGATTATCATAAAATAATAAAGAATTATATTTAAAAACTAAACATGTATCATTTTGAAATTTAAATTCTATTCTATCATCACATAATTGTGATATACTAATTAAATTATGTTTTAAACCTTCCATATATAAAACTTTAGAAATAAAACTAGAATTTGAAATACCAACTTTACCAAAACCTTTTACTTTGCCTTTGTAATTGTCTCGAAAAGTAATAGTGCTTCCATCACATGTGTTGTAAGTGGTAAAATTTTATGGGTATCCAGTCATATGCCCAGATCATCCACCATCCATGTACCATATGTCATTCTTAAGACATACAAGACATTTTTCCTACAAAAATCAATTACTTGACAATTTTGGTACCCAAGCTACTTTGAGTCCAATAGGATTAATCATACAATTTTTAGGTACCCATACAGAATTTAAACATGTATTGTAAGTTACTCTAGATAATAAGGATTTATAAATATTAGTTTTTTTAAATCCCAATGACTATTTAAATCTATGAGAACATTCATTTGCATAATGACCTTTCATGCCACATTTAAAATAAACAACAGTAAAAGTACAACCATTTTTACTTTTAACAAAATGAGTTTTATATATTTGGGATAATCTTCTATCATATCCAAAAACATCTTTATTTTTATATTTTTTTGTCAAAGAAATCATCTAATGATATTTTTCATGACCTTGAATAAAATTAGATAAACTTTTTTTAATACATTCAAATTCCTTTTTCAAAATTTCATTCAAATATTGAGTAGATTTCAAATTTTCATAAACTTTTTAATGAGAAGTAGAAGAAGTGTTACTTAGTTTTTCATTCTACTACAAAATTAGTTTATTTTTAGAAACAAGTTTTTCATTATTCTCTTTAAGCTTATTATATAAATTAGTAACTTTAAAAATATATTTTCTTAACCTTTTAATTTATTTATTTAATTCAAAAACATTAGGGTTTTCAGAATCACATTCAGAATAAAAATATTCAGAATAAAAACAAGAATTACTAACCTTATCTAGTGATTCCATGAAGCACATGTTAGCACTTTATTTTTCATTTCCAGATTGTTCACTGAAATCAGATTCTTTCGTACAACTTCAGCTATTGGTCAATGACCTTTTTTCATTCTTTTTGTATTTGTCTTTATTCTTTAGTTTAGGAAAATCAGGTTTGATATTCCCTTTCTTCTTGCACTCATAACAAGTTATATCTGAAGCATTATAATTCATATCACCTTTCTTATCTCCCTTATATTTTTCTTTTTGAGGGTTTCTTCTAAACCGATTCTTGAATTCTTTCTTTTTCATTCTTTTATAAACTCTAGTCATAATATGATCCATATCTTCTTTCTAAATATCCTGTAGATCATAATCAGGGGATTCAGTAGAAACAACATTCACAGATTTAAAATCTACACCTTTTCTTTTTGTTGTCTTCACATTAGCTATGTTCTTCATTTTGAGTTCATATTAGAGTAGTGATCCAATCAATTCATTAAGGGTGTATTCTTTGAAGTTCTTGCTTTCATCAATGACAACCTTCTTGACATGCCATTTCTTTGGCAATTCTCATAGGACTCTTTCAACAAGTACTAGTTTTTCCAGAGATTCTATAAGTGAATTCATTCTATTCACAATACTTGTGAATCTGTGGAACATTTGGTTTACGGTTTCATATTCACTCATACTAAAGTATTGGTACTTAGCGTGAAGCATTCCAAGTTTGGTACGGATTAGTTTGTCAGATCCAAGGTGAGTAACTTGCAGAATCTTCCATATATCATGAGTTGTCTTACAAGCAAACACATGAATAAAAACACTTGTGTTAATAGTACAATATAAAATATCAACACCTTTATAATTTAAAACATATTGAGTAGCATCAATTCTGGTAAGAGTATCTGGGTTAGCTTTAGGTAGTGTGTACTTTTTTGACACGATAGACCAGTGATCAATGCTCAACTGTTTGAGGTAAGCCTCTATTCAGGATCTCTAATAGCCATAATCATTACCATAAAAGTGTGGTGGCTTTTGAGGAATCCAAACATCATTTGGGTTCAATCCTGCCATCTTATAAGATCTTTTCCTTAGACTGTGAGGTTTAGGAAAATGTTAGCACAAGTAAAATCAAAGCAAACTCTAGAGTGGGATTTGATAAATCCAAAAGGAACAATCTTTTGATATAAATTGAAAGGTATCATAAAGAGAATAATAGAGACAATAAATTCTAAAAAGTATTTCCCTTTGATACCAATTTGGACTTTGTCCTTTTGTCCATTTGACCTTTTGGCCATTTGGACTTTTAGCCATTTGGCTATTTGGCCATTAAGACATTATCCCATTAGTACATTAGGCCATTTGGCCTTTTGGCCATTTGGACATTTAGCCTCTTATCCATTTGGCCATTTGGCCATTTTTCCTTTTGGCTATTTTTCCATTAAGACATTATTCCATTAGGCCATTAGGCCATTAGACCATTAGGCCATTAAGTCAATTGGTCATTTGACCATTTGGGCAATTAGGCCAATTAGCCCATTAGGCCATCAGACCATTAATCCATTAGATCATTAAAACAATTGGACAATTGAACATTAATTCGTTAGGTCATTAGGCCAATTGTCCATTAGGAAATTCGGCCTTTCATCCTTTTGGCCTTTCGACCTTTTTCCCATTTGGCCTTTTTCCCACTTGGCTATTTGGCATTTTGTCCCTTTGGCCATTAATCCATTAGTCCATTAGGTCATTAGGCCATTAGTTCATTAGACCATTAGGACATTAAGCCATTAGGCCAATTTTACAATTGACCATTAGGCCATTAGGCCAATTGGCCATTAGGCCATTAGGTAATTATGCAATTAGACTATTAAGCTTATTTGGAAAATTATCCTATTTGGCCATTTAGGCCATTTGGCTATTTAGGCCATTTGGCTATTTAGGCCATTAGGCCATTAGGCCATTAGGCCATTAGACCATTTAGGTCATTTATTATATTTAGGTCATTTGTCCATTTGTCCATTTGATCCATTTGTCCATTAGGCTATTTTGGTCATTTGGGTCATTGGGTCACTAGGTTATTGGCCATTTGGCCATTTGACCATTGACCACAAGGCCATTAAAACATTAGGTCAATTGGCCAATTGATCATTTGGTCATTTATCCATTTGTCCATTTGACCACTAGGACATTAGGTCATTAGGCCATTAGGCCAATTGGCCAATCGACTAATTGGTCATTATACCAATTAGGTCATTTGGCCAATTTGGCCATTTGGCCATTTGTCCAATTAGGCTATTTGTCCATTTAATCCATTTTGTGATTAGGCGATTAGGTCATTAGGTCATTTGGATATTAGGCTATTAGGTTATTGGGCCATTAGACCATTAGGCCATTAGTCCATTTATATCATTTAGGTCATTTAGGCCATTTAGGCAATTTAGGCCATTTAGGTCATTTAGGCCATTTAGGCCATTTGGTCATTTGGTCATTTGAAAGGGGCATTTTCAGCCTTATATTAAAGGGATCAATGATAAGAAAACTTAAATTTCAGCATACAAATTTAACTAAGTAACAATATGAATATATATATTATTTCTATTCATATTAATGTATTTGGCGCCTCTCATGCTCAGGCATTGTAGTGTGCCCCAAAGTGTGCAAATACGTCATTGAATCTTTATTCTTTTTGTTTTTTTTGATGCATCCTAAAAACAACAGTTCAATACAATTAATAAGAATTAAATTTTCTATTCAAACCATTAAAGATTAGGAATACCTAAAACTCATTACTCTTTCAATATGTGATCATTTCTTGATATTGTGTTGTTGGGCAGTCAGGGAATATTGGTACACCCTCTAAATCATAAATGAATCCACTCTTTCAACCAACGTATTACTCGTGATTATATGATCACCAAAACTCCCCAAGATCCATCAACTGTGCGACCTTAGCAGCTTCACCATCGGGAAAGGTAAATTGACGCTGCAACGAACATGTTAATTCATATAAATAAAACAATAATATAGATATAAATTTAACAAATTTTCTTACCCATATCTACACCCATTATTTCTGTAACATCCCAGGTAAATGAAGAATAAGAGATTTTCATATTTATTAATATTTGTGAATTAAATATTAATTTTACTTTAAATGGGTTGCTATATTCGATAGCGTACCCGATACGCAACAACAGGTTTCTTTGGAATCTTACATTGCACACTAAAAATATAATATTATTATTTTAAATAGTAGCTAACTCATAGCCATTGTATTGGAGGGAATGAAAAAAAATAAATACAATATGATTATACATGATTGTTAAATGTATTTACATTTATCCAATAAAAATTTAGAGGCTTAAAATGTGAATGAATCTAATTTTAAGCATAATTTACATTAAATGGCCGATTTATCGCCTTTTAATGGCGAACCCTATTTAAATATAGTTTTGGTCACTTTAATATATTCTAATTGACCAAATATAATCCTTATTTATAATGGGGACATCAAATTTTACTTTGGGTAATTTTTTGGTATTTTTCTAATAAAGTTCATTTTTTAATGAATAGTGAAAAATATTGCATTTTAATTCAAAAGTGACTTTTAATATAATTTATTTATATGGTTAGATTATATTTTTAATTGGTTTTAAAGTGAAATTAAAATATATTTTTACCATTTAATTCAATTTTGGTCATTGGAATTAATTTTACTTTGAAATTGGACATAAACAAGTATCAATCTTTTGATAGTTATTGTTTCTTAAAAACACGCTATTTGTTTTAACAACGGGAATTAATTTTTAAATTAATTAATGTCACTTCTATGTTTTGAATTTGTAAAAATAGACATCAATTTTGAATTCGGAATATCAAATAATTCTTAGGCTTAATTTTTGGTATTTTTTTGAAAAACTTCAATTTTTGATGAATAGTGAAACCACTTAGTGGTAGTTAAAAAAACTGACTTTTTCATTTAAATGAAATTTTACCACTTCTATGAATTGAATTTCAAAAATCTGACATACATGGTTGTTATCAAGAAGTAAAATGTGGTTCATTAAGATGAAAATAATTTTTGGTGAATAGTAACTTTTGACTTTTATTTACCGCGGTTAAAGATAAATAGGGTAATTCAACTTAAAAAGAATATTATAATAATTTAAAATTACCTTAACACTTTTCCAAACCTTATTGGTTGAGTCATTAACTACCATGGGCATATTGGTGTCGATTTTGGGATCCCATTGAGCCACTTGGGAGTGAAAATGACAATCTAGATTAATTAATTTAATGTGAAGACAAAATTGACATTAACAAAAATATTTTAGTAATTAATTTTTATAAGGTGTTATATAAGTCATATTTTCGACTATAAATATTATTTTGAAATCTAAAAAGTTTTACTATATCATGGTATTTTTTTTATAATTTTTATACATCAAATAAATTAAATTATTTATGACACAATAATGATGCAGTATTTACCGCATTAATAAATGATTTAAATAAATAAGATTATAATGATTAAAATATTATCCAAAACATGTCCAATTCTAATTGGATGATTTTATTTATACTATGACTAATATTATATTTAACCTTAATGATTTTTGGACCATTAGAAACCGAATATCATTATATAATAAAATAATAGTTTCACACTTTCCCAAAGAGCCCCTCCTCCCCCTTATAAAAGGAGACCACTTATAACTAATTACTCACACCTCTAAAGCCATTTGGATCGTCCAAACTCTGCCCAATTAAGATCTCAACATCCCTATCCTCCTCCTAGAAGTCTTACCTTAGGCAGAAGGCCCTTCAAGAAGTCCTTTTGGTTCAAACCAAAGGAAGTTACTCAAATTAAAGGTAACGGTTTCTCTTAAATTGTTTTCTTTTATTTTACTTCTCCAACACCTATACTATTTTTATTTCCATTATTTTGTAACAAAACCAGTATTATAAATATACTAGTATGTTTTTATGACAAATATTCTAACTACACTTACACACAACTCCATCTAATGGATGAAGAACATAATGTTTTTTTGGATGGTAAACTAACGCCTCACGAAACGATGATTGTTCAATTACATCTTACCGCCTCTCATGGTGGACATTATGATGGAACTGTATTTATATATGATATATATTATGTTTATGATTTCCTTATTCTTATGTACTTCTTAATTATATCAAACCTTTATGGTTTCCATAGTTGGTAAATACGATAATCTCATTTGAGGAAGTGCGGACTACCACCCCCTCAAAGTGATTTGATTCTTTAATGCCTTATATTGGATGTATAAAGGATAGAGTTAATGATATTATATATGATATTATACTGGAATTATAATATACCTATGTATCATTATGTTTTAATTCCATTAAAATATGAAATAGAAATGAAAGTAGCATTCATGCGTACGTACGACTTACCGTCTCCATGAACGGTGCATTTCATTTCTTACCTCCAAATGTTATGTACTATTATAAAAACATGTATATACTGGATATATATGATATATATGATATCCAAATCATGAATATCATTCTGTATATAATGAACTATTGACCACATGGACAACTTGTAAATATAAGGTGTCCATTTTGACACAAGTACCAAATATTGACAAAATGAACATTATTAACTTAAATGATTACATAATGTTTATAAAATAGTAATAAGTGATATAAAAGGAATAATAAACTTGAAAAAGGTTCTTAATAAAGTACAAATTAACTTTAGTTTATTATTCAGGATATTAAAGAATGATCGAGTCAAATCGGACACGAGGTAAGGGACTTCGTCTCAATCTCCTTTCATTGAGGCATTTTTAGTTTTATACACGACTTTATTTTATACGGTGTATAAAACCCTTTGAATTTCCATTTTATTCAAAGGGAATCTTTTTATACGAAGCATTTTACTAAACAAAAAAAGGAATGTTTTTTAACGTAAGCGGTGACAACGACCTTTCCGCCGCCGCGAGTATTATTTGATCTTTGGCTTCCTCAACAAGCCGTAATGTTTTTTTAAAAGAAAATAAATGCCATATACTCTTTTATGTATTTTGTTATTTAAAATGGTTTTGATAATGGATTTTCTATGTCAATATATTTAAGTGATATATTGTGATTGAAATGTGGAAATGTTTTCTTTCCTTTATATTTGTTTCATGTCTTATGATTTTATAATGGTACTTGGACATTTGATGGGTGGTTACGTGATAAACCAAATGACAGGTGGTGCTGTGAATACCAGGATGGGTGGTTACGTTATAACCTCCAATGCATTGGGTATGGAAGTCAGCTGTATGGCTATTCCATTTAGTGATATGTGTGGAAGTCAACCGTATGGTTATTCCATTTAAGTATGTTTATGTCCCAAGTTACCTTTATATATTATGTGTTCTTTATATGAATTTTATGGTAATCTTTTGGTTACAAAAGGGTAATTAATGATCTTTTATTCAGTGAAGAGTATTTAGTTCTTCAAAAAAGGTGAAAGTATTACTTATGATTAAGTATTCATGGTTTATTTGTTGTTTTGAAAAGCTAACAGTTTTCCTTCTTTGTGTATCCCTTACTGAGCTTTATATGCTCATGCCAAGTTTTTGAAATGTTTTTCACAGGACATAATGTGGAATAGGGTCAAGGATGGAATCAAGGAAAATTCTTGTTGTCTTAAACATGGAACTAGACATGACTATTTTTTTAAGTGTTCGTGTTTTGTAAAAAAATGGATACTGGGTAGAAGTGTCTACCTTGTAATCTTTTGACATGTAATTTTTATATCCTAATTCTCTAAAACTCTAAACCTAAAAAGATCCTCTACGTGAATTATTCATTTAATTCAATATTATGTAAGGTTTTAAGGACAAGTCCTTATAGTTGGTATCAAAGGTCGGTTTAGATAACTTTAGGAGTTAGGCTATTGTTAAATTAGTGTCCCTAAATTAATTTATGGTAATATTGAAATGATATAGCATTTAAAGATTACCATGTTTCTTCGCCTAAGGTATTTTTGTGTTAAGAATGGTTTTTCGTAGAGGAAACAATGAAATTTTTTTGGGAAGGCATACAGAGTAGAATAACCTTCCAATCCGCATCCTGAGATGGTCAGAATCATAATTGAGCAGTTTACTACAGTGATGGATCAGTTGAATCAGGTGATAAATGGTGGTTGTGTTTATTAATGATATTTTGGTTTATTCAAAAAGTAAGGAAGAACATGAAATTCATTTAATGGTAGTCTTGCAAACCTTAAAAGAAAAGAAACTTTATGGAAAATTCAGCAAGTGTGAGTTTTGGTTACAAAAAAATTCATTCCTTGGTCACATTGTTTCAAAAAATGGCATAACTGTTGATCCTGCTAAAACAAAGGTTGTTGAAGAATGGCCAAGACCAAAAAATATAACCGAGATTCGTAGTTTTCTTGGTTTAGCAGGTTATTACCAGAGGTTTGTTGAAAATTTTTCACGATTATCTAGCCCAATGACTAATTTAACTCGAAAAGGTGTTAAGTTCATCTGAACAATAGAATGTGATGATTGTTTTCAGGAATTGAAAAGAAGATTGGTGAATTCTCCAGTTTTGGCACTGCCTTCCAGAAATGGTGAGTTTGTTATCTATAGTGATGCTTCGTTGAAAGGACTGGGTTGTGTCCTAATGAAAAATGATCAGGTAATTTCTTATGCTTCACGTCAGTTGAAACCACATGAGTTAAATTACCCTACACATGATTTGGAATTAGCTGCTGTTGTTTTTGCTTTAAAAATTTGGAGGCATCATTTGTATGGAGTGAAGTATGAAATATATACTGATCACAAAAGTTTAAAGTATATATTCACTCAGAAAGAATTGAACATGAGATAGAGGAGATGGTTGGAATTAATCAAGGATTATGATTGCACGATCCATTACCATCTAGGAAAAGAAAATAAAGTGGCCGATGCTTTGAGTCGAAAAAGTAATGTCTCATTAGCCATGCTACGTTTTGAACGAGATCATTTGGTTTTTGATTTGATGAACTTTGGCATAGAAGTTGTTGTTGCAGGAAATTCTTCTGTTTTGTTTCATGTGTCAGTGAGATCATCTTTATCAGACAGAATAAAGAAAGTGCAGAAGGAAGACCATGAGTTGCAGAAAAAGGTAGAGTTGGTTCATAAGGGAAAGTTTCCTGAATTTAACATTGATAATGATTGTGTTTTGAGATTTTGGAAGAGATTATGTGTACCTTGTGATTCATAGTTGAAGAATGAGTTGTTATGTGAAGCTCATAGTTCTCTGTTTTCAGTTCACCCTGGTAGTACTAAGATGTACAGAGATCTTCAGGAGTATTACTAGTGGGATGGAATGAAAAGAGATATTGATGATTTTACTGTGAAGTGTTTGACATGTCAGTAGGTTAAAGTAGAGTGGCAGTTACCGAAAGGGTTGTTTCAGCCTCTACCGGTGCCAGAGTGGAAATGAGAAAATATATCCATGGACTTCGTTGTGGGATTACCAAAGACATCTCGAGTTAATAATGCAATTTGGGTTATAGTTGACCGATTGACTAAATCTGCTCATTTCCTTCCTATTAGAGATACTTTGTCTCTAGATCAACTTGCTCGGTTGTATGTTGAAGAGATAGTCAGGTTGCATGGAGTTCCCCTATCCATTGTATCTGATCGTGATCCCAGGTTCACTTCTAACTTTTAGAAAGGCCTTTAGAAGTCATTGGGTATTGAATTAAAATTTAGTACAACTTTTCATCCTCAATCAGATGGGCAGTCAGAACGAACAATTCAGAACTTGGAGGATATGCTACATGCTTGCTCGATGGATTATCAGGGAATTTGGGACCAACACATTTCTTTGGTTGAATTTTCATATAATAACAATTTTCATTCTAGTATACAGATGTCTCCATTTGAGGCATTATATGGAAAACGTTGTCGAACTCCAGCTTTTTGGGATGAAGTAGGTGAAAGGAAGATGATGAGACCAGAATTGGTAGAAGAGATGGAAGAGAAAGTTCAGTTGATTTAGAATCACATGAGAACCGCTCAGAGCAGACAGAAAAGTTATGCCGATAACCGGAGGAAGGATCTTTCCTTTGAGGTAGGTGATCATGTCTTTCTCAAAGTTTCTCCATGGAAAAGTGTGATGCGTTTTGGTAAGAAGGGAAAGTTGAGTCCGAGGTTCATTGGACCTTATGAAATTCTGGAGAAAGTTGGATCAATGGCGTATAGAGTGGATTTACCTCCAAGTTTATCCCAGGTACATAATGTTTTTCATGTTTTGATGTTGAGAAAGTATATGCCAGATCCATCTCATGTTTTAAGCCCAGAGGTAGTTTAGTTGGAAGAAAATCTCTCTTATGAAGAACAACCAGTTCCGATTATTGACCGTAGAGAGAAGATGTTGCGGAATAAGGTAATTCATCAGGTAAAGGTTTTGTGGAAAAACCATATGGTTGAAGAGGCAACGTGATAATCTAAAAATGCTACAAGGGATAAATTCCCCCATTTATTTGATAAGTGAATAAAATTGCGAGGACGCAATTTCCAAAAGGGGGAAGGATGTAACATCCCAGGTAAATGAAGAATAAGAGATTTTCATATTTATTAATATTTTTTAATTAAATATTAATTTTACTTTAAAGGGGTTTCTATGTTCGATAGCGTACCTAATACGCAACAACGGGTTTCTTTGGAATCTTACGTTGCACACTAATAATATAATATTATTATTTTAAATAGTAGTTAAATCCTAGTCGTTGTATTGGTGAGAATGAATGAAACTAACTAAAATATGATTATACATGATTGTTAAATGTATTTACATTTATCCAATAAAAAGTTAGAGGTTTAAAATGTGAATGAATATAATTTTAAGCATAATTTACATTAAATGGTCGATTTATCGCCTTTTAATGGAGAACCCTATTTAAATATAGTTTTAGTCACTTTAATACATTCAAATTGACCAAATACAATCCTTTTTTAGAATTAAGACATCAAATTTTACTTTGGGTAATTTTTTGGTATTTTTCTAATAAAGTTCATTTTTTTAATGAATAGTGAAAAATATTGTATTTTAATTCAAAAGTGAATTTTAATCTAATTTATTTATATGGTTAGATTATCTTTTTAATTTGTTTTAAAGTGAAATTAAAATATATTTTTACCATTTAATTCAATTTTGGTCATTGGAATTAATTTCACTTTGAAATTGGACATAAACAAGTATCAATCTTTTGATAGTTATTGTTTCTTAAAAACACACTATTTATTTTAACAGCGGGAATTAATTTTTAAATTAATTAATGCCACTTCTATGTTTTGAATTTAGAAAAATAGACATCAATTTTGAATTCGTAATATCAAATAATTCTTAGTCTGAATTTTTGGTATTTTTCTGAAAAACTTCAATTTTTGATGAATAGTGAAACCACTTAGTGGTAGTTAAAAAAACTGACTTTTTCATTTAAATGAAATTTTACCACTTCTGTGGATTGAATTTCAAAAATACGACATACATGGTTTTTATCAAGAAGTAAAATGTGGTTCATTAAGATGAAAATATTTTTTGGTGAATAGTAACTTTTGACTTTTATTTACCGGGGTTAAAGCTAAATATGGTAATTCAAGGTAAAAAGAATATTATAATAATTTAAAATTACCTTAACACTTGTAAAAACCTTATTGGTTGAGTCATTAACGACCATGGACATCTTTGGGTTGATTTTGGGACCCCATTGAGCCACTTGGGATTGAAAATGACAATCTAGATTAATTAATTTAATGTGAAGCCAAAATTGACATTAACAAAAATATTTTAGTAATTAATTTTTATATGGTGTTATATAAGTCCTATTTTAGACTATAAATATTATTTGGAAATATAAAAAGATTTCATATATCATGGTATTTTTTTATAATTTTTAGACATCAAATAAATTAAATTATTTATGACACAATAATGATGCAGTATTTACCTCATTAATAAATGATTTAAATAAATAAGATTATAATGATTAAAATATTATCCAAAACATGTCCAATTCCGATTGGATGATTTTATTTCGACCACGAATCATCTTATCTTCGACCTTAATGATTTTTGGACCATTAGAAACCGAATATCATTATATAATAAAATAATAGTTTCACACTTTCCTAAAGAGCCCCTCCTCCCCCTTATAAAAGGAGACCACTTATAACCAATTTCTCACACCTATCAAGCCATTTTTCTCATCCAACCTCTGCCCAATTAATATCTAAACAACCATATCCTCCTCCTAGAAGCCTTACCTTAGGCAGAAGACCCTTCAAGAAGTCCTTTTGGTTCAAACCAAAGGAAGTTACCCAAATTAAAGGTAAGAGTTTCTCTTAAATTGTTTTCTTTTATTTTACTTCTCCAACACCTATACTCTTTTTATTTCCTTTATTTTGTAACAACACCATTATCCTCAATATACTAGGATGTTGTTATAATAAAGATTCAAACTACACTTACACACAACTCCATCTAATGGATGAAGAACATAATGTTTCTGTGGATGACAAACTAACGCCTCACGAAACGATGATTGTTCAATTACATCTTACCGCCTCTCATGGTGTCAATTATGATGGAACTGTATTTATATATGATATATATTATTTTTATGATTTCCTTATGCTTCTGTACTTCCCAATTATATCAAACCTTTATGGTTTCCATAGTGGGTAAATACGATAATCTCATTTGAGGAAGTGCGGACTACCGCCCCCTCAAAGTGATTTGATTCGTTAATGCCTTATGTGGGATGTATAAATGATAGAGTTAATGATATTATATATGATATTATACTGGAATTATAATATACCTATGTATCATTATGTTTTAATTCGATTAAAATATAAAATAGAAATGAAAGTAGCGTTCATGCGTACGTACGACTTACCATCTCCATGAACGGTGCATTTCATTTCTTACCTCCAAATGTTATGTACTATTATAAAAACATGTATATACTGGATATATATATGATATATATGATATCCAAATCATGAAAATAATTCTGGATATAATGAACTATTGACCACATGGACAACTTGTAAATATAAGGTGTCCATTTTGACACAAGTACCAAATATCGACAAAATGAACATTATTAACTTAAATGATTACATAATGTTTATAACATGGTAATAAGTGATATAAAAGGAATAATAAACTTGAAAAATGTTCTTAAGAAATTAGAAATTAACTTTAGTTTATTATTCAGGATATTAAAGAACGATCGAGTCAAGTCGGACATGAGGTAAGGGACTTCGTCTCAATCTCCTTTCATTGAGGCATTTTTAGTTTTATACACGACTTTATTTTATACGGTGTATAAAACCATTTGACCTTACATTTTATTCAAATGGAATATTTTTATATGAAGCGTTTTACTAAATGAAAAAAAGGAATGTTTTTTTTAACATAAGCGGTGACAACGACCTTTCCGCCGCCGCAAGTATTATTTGATCTTTGGCTTCCTCAACAAGCCGTAATGTTTTTTTAAAAAGAAAATAAATACCATATACTATTTTATGTATTTTGGTATTGAAAATGGTTTTGATAATGGATTTTCTATGTCAATATATTTAAGTGATATATTGTGATTGAAATGTGGAAATGTTTTCTTTCCTTTATATTTTTTTCTTGTCTTATGATTTTATAATGGTACTTGGACATTTGAAGGGTGGTTACGTGATAAACCAAATGACGGGTGGTGCCATGAATACCAAGATGGGTGGTTACGTTACAACCTCCAATGCATTGGGTATGGAAGTTGGCCGTATGACTATTCCATTTAGTGATATGTGTGGAAGTAGACCGTATGGTTATTCCATTTAAGTATGTTTATGTCCCAAGTTACCTTTATATGTTATGTGTTCTTTATATGGATTTTATGGTAATCTTTTGGTTACAAAATGGTAAGTAATGATATTTTATTCAGTGAAGAGTATTTAGTTCTTCAGAAAAGGTGAAAAGTATTACTTATGATTAAGTATTCATGGTTTATTTGTTGTTTTTAAAAGCTAACAGTTTTCCTTCTTTGTGTATCCCTTACTGAGGTTTATATGCTCATCCCATGTTTTTGAAATGTTTTTCACAGGACATAATGTGGAATAGGGTCAAGGATGGAATCAAGAAAAATTCTTGCTGTCTTAAACATGGAACTAGACATGAATCTTTTTTTAAGAGTTCATGTTTTGTAAAAAAATGGATACTGGGTAGAAGTGTCTACCTCGTAATCTTTTGATATGTAATAGTTATGTCCTAATTCTCTAAAACTCTAAACCTGAAAAGATCCTCTACGTGAATTATTCATTTAATTCAATATTATGTAAGGTTTTAAGGCCGGGTCCTTATACTTTCTCCTTGATTTCATTACCGATATGAGACCGGTTGCACTGAAATGATATCATTGTACTTGGCTAAATTTCACATGAAACTTCTACACTGCCTGCCATTTTTACCTGTCATATGATTGTATTCATTGTAATCCACTATTATTTGAGTTTGGCGATTCCTAGCTTCGCGCATACATGTGTGCCCACATTGCCTACTAGAAGATCCCACTTAATAAGATCAAAGGAAAAAAGAAGAAGAATAAATTCATAGTACAACATGACAAAAATGATGTGATATAATTTGACACACTTATAAAAGAACCTGATGCAGACTGCTCATTAGGCATTGATGGATTCGTGGGCTATCCTGAATCAACAGCCTTTAAAGGATGTGCCTGTTCCAATGCATGCACTGGGTGATCTACATGCATTGGAGTTGAAGTAGAAGGAACATAATCATAAGATCCTGGATGGATAGTAGGAAATAGAGGCGGCGTAGACATGACAGGATATGGGTAGTAGGGTTGGGTATACATCATAGGATATAGATGTGGTAATAGTAGGAACATCCCTAGAGGTGGTGTAGACATGCACTATGAGAAAAATGACCTTTTTTGATGGGACCTGCGCTCATGAAAATATTCCTTTAGAAGGAACGATTTGTGATGAGATTAGAATCTCGTCGCAAATACTATTAAATAAACATGTATTTGCAATGGGTAAACAAACCCGTCGCAAATACTATTGGTGCACCTTCCTGCCAAAATGCGAGAATAAGTATTTGCGACAGGAACCAAGTCTCGTCGCAAATACCCTCGGTCATGTAAAAGTAATTGCAACGGGATCATTCACCCATCACAAATACTCTGTTGGCAAGTGAGTATTTGCTATGGGACCCGTCGTAATTAGTTTTTAACCGCTGCATTTAATGCATAAACTATTTACGATGGGACCCGTCACAAAAAATACTAATTGCAACGAGATCATTTACCCGTCGCAAATACTCCGTCGGGAGGTGAGTATTTGCGATGAGACCTATCACAATTAGTTTTTTAACTGCCCCCTCAAGAATTTATTATAGGAACTATTTGCGATAAGGTTCCCATCACAAATAGTCTCATCGCCACTAATCTAACCTACATATACTCCCACAAATTTTTTCTCTTCATTCACCAATTTACCTCTCATTTCTTCAGTTCTTCCCTCATTCTTTAAGTAGAAGTCTAAATTTTTACAGGGAAAGAAATTTTGAAGTTTGCAATACACAAAAACTTCATTTTTGAGGTATTTATGTAATGTTTTAAATTTTTAAATTTTTATTTTATTTTTTATTAGATTTTAATATTATTAATTAGTTGTAATTAGAGCCAATTAGAATTAATTATTTATAATTATAAGTAATTACTTATAATTAGAAGTAATTATTTAGATTTACCAGTAGTTATTTTAAATTAGTAATATTTAGTTTTAATTAGTATTAATGTTTGTAAATAAAAAATAAATACTTTTAATTTGCAATAACTAGTTTTAATTAGTGGCAAATAACTATAATTAACAGTAATTAGTAATAATTAACGGTAATGAGTAAAAAACGACAATTAGTATTAATTAGTTGCAATTAGTAAAAATTAGCGATAAATGAAAATAATTATTTAAAATTAGCGTTAATCAGTAAAAAATTGTTATAAATTAATAAAAATTAGTAATAATAAGTGGAAATTAGTAATAATTACCAGTAATTAGTAATAATTATCGGTAATTAGTAAAAAGTAGCGCTAATTAGTAAACAATAGCGCAAATTAGTAAAAATCAGCAGTAATTATTAATAATTAACAATAATTAGTAAAAAAATAGTGGAAAATATTATTAATTAGTGGCAATTAGTAAAAAATAGAAGCAATTAGTAAAAATTAGCAGTAATTAGTTAAAATCAGCAGTAATTAGTAAAAATCAACGGTAATTAGTAAAAATTAACAGTAATTAGTAAAAATTAGCAGCAATTAGTATTAATTAGCATTAATTAGTAATAATTAGTAATAATTAGTAATAATTAGTAATAATTAGTAATAATTATTAATAATTAGTAACAATTAGTAACAATTAGGAAAAATTTGTACCAATTAGTAATAATTAGTAACAATTAGTAACAATTAGTAATAATTAGTAACAATTAGTAATAATTAGTAATAATTAGTAATAAGTAGTGCTAATTAATAATAATTAGTAATAATTAGAGGTAATTAGTAATAATTAGTAACAATTAGTGATAATTAGTGATATTTAGTATTAATTAGCAAAAGTTAGTGATAATTAGTAAAAATTTGTAATAATTAATGATAATTAGTAATAATTAGTAATGATTAGTGATGATTAGTAATAATTAGTAACAATCAATAATAATTAGTAGTAATTAGTGGTAATTAGTCATAATTATCAATAGTTAGTGGTAATTAGTGGTAATTAGTAATAATTTGTAATAATTAGTGGTAATTATTAATAATTAATAATAATTTGTAAAAATTAGTAGTAATTAGTGGTAATTAGTAATAAGTATTGGTAATTAGTAATAATTAGTAATAATTAGTAAAAATTAGTAAAAATTAGTAATAATTAGCGGTAGTTAGTAATAATTAGTAAAAATTAGTGATAATTAGTAATAATTAGTAAAAATAGTGATAATTAGTAAAAATTTGTAATAATTACCAGTGATTAGTAATGATTAGTAATGATTAGTAATAATTTGTAATAATTAATGGTAATTAGTAGTAATTAGTGGTAATTTGTAAAAATTAGTAATAATTAGTTAAAATTAGTAAAAACTAGTAAAAATTAGTGGAAATTTGTGGTAATTAGTAATCAGTAGTGGTAATTAGTAATAATTAGTGTTAATTAGTAATAATTAGTAATAATTAGTAATAATTAGAAATAATTAGTGTTAATTAATAGTAATTAGTAATAATTTGTAAAAATTAGTTATAATTAGTTATAATTAGTAATAATTAGTAAAAATTAGTGATAATTAGTAAAAAATTGTAATAATTAATAATAATTAGTAATAATTGTAATAATTAGTAATAATTAGTAATAATTAGTAATAATTATTATTAATTAATGGTAATTAGTAATAATTAAAACAAATAATGATAATTAATGATAATTAGTGACAATTAGAGATAATTAGTGTTAATTTGTGGTAATTAGCATTAATCAGTGTTAATGAGTGTTAATTAGCATTAATTAGTAATAATTAGTAATAATTAGTAATAATTAGTTATAATTAGTTATAATTATTGGTAATTAGTAATAATTAGTAATAATTAATTGTAGTTACAAGTCAATTCTATTTTTTTAATTTTATACTCTTTTTTGGATTGTGTTTTTATTATGTCAAATTAATCATAAAAATTTATTTATTTTATATTTTTTGGAGAAGTATAGAATAAGGAAGTCGACAACAGTCTTTATTACATGGTCACGATTGGATAAATCATTACATTAATCCAAACGGTTTTGGTAAAAATCCTATATATATTGAGGGTATTGAAATTTTTTTATCATTTGCCTCATCAAAACTAGAATTTATTTCAGAAGAGAAAGTTAAGTGTCCATGTAAGAAATGTGTTCTGAGGATGTTTAACACATTTGAAAATGTTGGGGGTTATCTATTTCATTCTGGTTTTCAAAAAGATAATATCTTTTGCTATCAATATGGTGAACACAGTTCTATAGAAGATAATAACAATTTGGTTCCAGATCCATCACAGTTTCAAAATTTAGTACATGATGTGGCTGATCTATCTTTTCAAAAAATTGAAACTCAGGGTGATATTGATTTAACTCCTGATTTGGAACCATCCCAATTTTATGAGTTGTTGAAGTCCGCTAAGGATGCCTTATATCCTGGTTTCAAGATAAGAAAATTTGAAGCATTTGAAAAATTTATGGCTATTAAATCAGATAATGGAATGTCAAATAGCTTTTTTGATCAGATATTCTCTTTGGTTAAATCACTATTACCTGAAGGAAATGTGTTGCCTAAAAATTTCTATGAGAGCAAGAGGCTGGTTCATAATTTGGGTCTTGGTTATCAAAATATTCATGCATGTTCAAATGATTGCATCTTATATTATGGTAAAAATGAATCATTAGTTAGTTGTCCTAAATGTGGACAATCGAGGTACAAAGAGTCTTAACTAGGGAAGTCTGGATTGATTACTATAAAACAGTTGAGTTATTTCCTGCTTAAACTCAGATTATAGTGTTTATTTATGTCTCAGAACACAACACCATTGATGTCATGGAACAAAACCAATATTTCAACCAGTAAAAGCTTAAACCATCCTGAAGATGGTGATTCATGGAAACATTTTGATTAAGTACATCCATATTTTTCTTCAAAAGCTCGAAATGTGCGATTGGGTCTTTCTACTGATGGTTTTTGTCCATTTGGTTCTTATGGTAGTCAATATTATTGTTGGTCAATCTTTATAACTTCGTACAATTTACCTCCTTTGATATTGATGAATAAGTCATATGTCTTTTTGAAATTATTAATTCCAGAACATCCAAAAAAGAATATAGATGTTTATTTGAAGCCATTGATTTATGAGTTAAATTTATTACGAATTAATGATGTTAGTACATATGATGTTTTTTTGAAACAACATTTCCTAATGAAAGCTTCATTGATGTGAACAATTAGTGACTTCCCAACATATGAAATGTTATTTGGATGGAGTAAACATGGTCCAAAATCACATACGCACTATATGAGAGATAGTAAAGTGTTTTATGCTCATCAATGGAAGAAAACCTTGTTTTTTCAACTGTCATCATAGATTTATTCTAATCGATCATCCTTTTCAGAGAAATAGAAATCATTTTAGAAAAGTTACAATTGAAAGAGATGAACCTACAATAATGATCTCAGGTATTTAGTTAAAATATATTATCTCTTAATTACCTCCCATTATATTTGGACTGACTATAATAGAAAATAGATAGATTTGGGGAAGAACACAATTGGATAAAAAGGATCATTTTTTGGGATATTCCATATTGGTATGATTTGTTGGTCAATCACATGTTGGATGTCATGCATATTAAGAATAAATATTTTGATAATATATTTTATACATTTTTGGACACACTTGGTAAGACCAAAGATAATGTAATGACACGATTAGATCTTTCCCAAATTTGCAGGTGATAAGAACTTGAACTGTTTCAAAATGTCAAATCATAGAAGTTAATGAATCCAAAAGTGGATTATATAGTTTCCAAAGAAAATAATTTATTATTTTTTCAATGGATTACAAATTTGAGAATTCTGGATGGTTATGTTTCCAATTTGGCTATATGTTTTAGAAATGGTCATATTATCAGATTAAAAATTCATGATTATCATATTATAATGGAAAACTTCTACTGATTGGATTTAGAGGTTTGTTGAATTATATGATTTGGGATATGCTAATAGAAATATCATATTTTCCAAGATATTGGTGGTGATAATAGACTATGATGCACTAAGTAGATTTCAAGAAGATATTGTTTTAATTTTATGTAAATTGGAAATAAAATTCCCACCAACTTTCTTTGATTCAATGGAACATTTGATATTAATTTTTTTGCATGAATAAAGATACAGAGGTTTGGTACAGTTCCAATGGATATACCCATTCGACAGATGCATGTAGAAATTGAAGAAAAAGGTACATAACAAAACATCAGTTAAATGATCAATTGTAGAAGCTTATTTGCAGGAGGAAATTTCTTTCTTATGCTCTCATTATTTTCAATCCGAATATCCCTCAAAACATAATTTTATAGGATGTAACGAGGGAAATGTTTATGATGAAATGAGTAATCAATTATCAGTTTTTAATCAACCCAAACTTGGATTTGGTGGAGTTCATGAATGATGGATTTTAGATGATGAACATCACAGGGCTCATACATATGTTATACTCATCTATGAAGAAATGAATCCATTTGTACTGTGAGTGAAAATATCATTTATTATATATATATTTTTAAGTAAATATTTTATTTTTAGATTATATGATAATCATATCAAGAAATAGTTTCCACAAATTACAGCAGTCACTCTTGAAGAACGTCGGCAAAATAATTATTCATACTGGTTTCAAAAAATAGTAAAGTAAATTGCTTATGGTTTAACATATAAAATCAATTTATTACTTGTTATATTGATAATTATTATGAAAATTTTCAGGTATCTCAACATGTTGATAAAATTTATAATCGATTGTGTGCATTGGGTAACCCACCATCCAAAATAGTTAAATCTTATAATGCATATGTGGTGAATGGTTTTTGATTTCATACACGTACATATAGGGAATCAAAACAAATAATGAATAGTGGTGTTTTCTTGATAGGATATCATCATAGAGAAATTGAAGTTGACTTTTATGGTATATTGGATGAAATAATTGTACTATGTTATCTGAGATAGAATTATGTAATGATGTTTAAATGTTATTGGTTAGATACTAATAAAGGCTTTCATGTTCATCCACGTCTTGGAATCGATGATATTAAATATAAAATCCTTATTGTAGAAAATGAACCATTTTTATTAGCTCATCAAGTACATAAAATTTATTATTCAAATTATTCTTCTGCTTCAAGAGAGTTGAGTGATTAGTGGAGCATAATGAAAATAAAATATCATGAAAACCAATTTATCCAAAGTGAATGTGGTTTTTTTGAAGTGCAAGTAATTGAAATTTTTGAAGAGACATGTAATGGCCCAGACCCTCCTGGTCTATTACTTTTCCAAATCCTAATGTTTGAGGTATCTTGGGGACCATCGGTGAATCCTTGAGGAGTTTTCCAAATTTCAGGTTGAACGGACGGTGGCACTGATCGACATCGGTGGCACCGATGGGCATCAGTGGCACCGATCGACCATCGGTGGCACCAATCGACATCCATGGCATTGATCAACATTGGTGACACTGATCGGCAGTGGTTCCACACCGATCGGTGCCAGGGCATTGGTGCTAGGGTGTCAGTGACTCACCCATTGATGAGTTATTTCCAGCTTCTCCCAGACATTTTTAGTTTCACTCCCGTAATGTCTCTTTTAATGTAAAAGTGTTTTAATACCACCTTCAAAGTGATTTAAGGCCCATAAAAGATATTTTAAATCACCCAAGAGTCACAAGAACCTTGAATTACCAAAATGTGTGACCTTTTTATTGGTATCACACCCTTTTCTGCCTTTCCCAGTTTTCTAAGTTTTCCAAATTTCACCCCTATTACATGTTTTTCTCTATTTAAAGTTGATTTATCAACTCACAAGCATCCTCTGGTCTATATCCACCGTTTCTGAGGGGAATAATTAAATACCAATTAATTCAGATGTGTGAAACCTCTGAACTGAACGTTTGATCCACGATCCAACTTTTAAGTACTTCGAAATGGTCTCCCTAATTCTAGGATATGGCCTCTTCTTAAGCTGAGATCATCTCTTACTTATTACTTTTTGTTTATCTTGGTGTGCCTAGATAATTCCTTACGAGATGAGTTGTACACCTTTTCAAGATCCCTTTCCTCTTAGCCTTGGATATTTCTTTTCCTGCAAGTTGCGCCATCCCCTATTCTTGATGAAAGAAGGAACTTCAATCTTTGATCATCCAGGTAGGGATTTTCTATTACTTCTCTTCGATTATGCATCATGCGGGGTGAGTATATTAATGGTTCCTTGTAAGGAATGATTGGATACTCTTCTTGAAACGAGAATTTAACGAGGATTTAATATGATCAAAAGATAAATTGTACAAGTAAAATAATGGGCAGGGTGTGGCTTGACATTTGATCACTCGTTTTACTTGTTATCTTTGATTCTTTTTATGGATTGTTGTGGTCGTATGCCTCCTGAAAATCATGACCGTTAGTGGTCTTTGATTGTGAAGTGATAATACCCTATTGATGTTATTAATATTTTCATAACTTTTTATATAATCCCTTTACTGATTTTATATGAAATGTGCATAATTTTTGTGAAATATTAATGTTTAAATATTAATTATAATTTTTGAGCACTATTTGAATTCATCCAGATTCAAGTTTGTTTAATGTTTTAATAATAAATATCACCCTAATTATCCAAATTTCTTGATTCTTTTTTTAGGGTTCCTTACTCAAATTAAAACATTTCATTAGAAGGAACCTTTGGCCAAATCGTCCATTTGGATGGTCATATGGTCTACACAATAAGACCCAAAGAAACTGTGAAGAAACTAGACCGACCATGATGATTGAGTTACTAGTCTAAATCAAGAAGCCCAAATTTTATAAAACTCCACCATATGTTCTTGATTGTCTAAAATAATCATGGATAAAAATTTGAAGGCCCAACTACACGAACAAGGGTCATAACTGATGCTTTGAAGTCCATCCCACCATTCTAGATGGAAATTAAAATCCAAACACTATTCATGACATATCTCATGATGTAATTATCAAATCAAGATTAGATTTTTCAGTGTAAAAGAGGAGATATAGAAGGATTACTTTTTTGAATAAATTGTTAGGATTTGAAGGCATATTACTATTTATAAACCCATTCACATTTCGCCCTTCTAAAAAGTGTGGATTGAAATGGACATTTTAACTTTGTTTAGTCAATCTGCCATAACTTTGGATTATTAAGTCCAAATGACTCCAAATTTTTAGATAAGTCTACCAACATTATTATATAAAAATTTTAAGAAGAGTATATCTCTATATTCATATGTATAGATATCCAAATTGGCGATGCAAGTGGATGGACAGATTGGGAATACAAATAGTCCACTTCCTTGGGCTATAAATACACCCCCCTTCTCCCTTTCAAAGGATTTGGAATTTCAGAAGAGAGAAGCACATATTGTCATGAACAAATCCTTGAAAAGGGATTTTTAGGACCTTACATACTCAATTTTTTACTTGATATACCCTTTATCCTCTCTTTGTTTCCTTTTACTTTTGTGTTCTTCATTATTGTAATCTTGTAAGTCTTTTTTTTGTAATTCCGTTTTAATGAAAGTTTCTTCTTAAATATCTCTTATTCTCATAAAAATTATGCAGTTTAACATTAATTTTATTAAAATAGTTTAAATATAGTCGAATCCCCTTCCCTTATTTTTCTTTCTCATTCAATCTAAAGTTCGTTTTTAATTATCACCATCGTTTCTGTGTGTGTTCGACACACCACTCTTTTCTTATCCCTTTATTTTTATTATCTTCTTAATTTATCATAATAATAATTATAACCATATTAATAAAAATTTCAATTAATTAGTAAATATATCATTGGGGTGAGTTATAATTTAGGTATGTTAAGCGATTTAGAGCTTTTGCTCGCTGAGCATTCTTTGAATTAACATTGTGTATGTTGGACTTAACATGTCATGGATTAATGAAATATTTTGTTTAACATATGGATTCCATGGATTATTAGAACCATAAATACACTACCACAATCAATTACTGATTGAGATTAGAATCCTAGTTAATTTAAGGCTTGTATTAAAGCCTTAACACTTAGGAATTCCAATCAATGTCAACTTGTGACATGGGTGTGAATTTAATGCAATACAAAGCAAGTCTCAAGGATATCACAATCTTAAATACCTATTAATGAAATCACCTAAATATTTATTAAATTGTTAAATAAATATTAATCAAACATAATCCACAAATTATTTCATAAGCTCTGCAAACAAACCTCCCAAACAGAATACAATCAACCAAAAACAATCGACTATTAAAAAGTATCATCATCGAAGATTCGACCTGAGTGCTGCTATACACATTAACAGAGAACCGAAATATTGAATGATCAATAGGAAACAATCGACTGTGCTTTCAAATGGTGTCATTTCTTGGGATGGTGCAATTAATTATTCGTTAGTTTCTGGTTATTGTAAAAAAAAAAAAAAAAAAAAATGAAAAAAACACAAAAAACCTACCTTCCTCTTTCTTCTAACATCTCTATGAATACCCTATAGCCTCCCAAACAATCCATCAGATTTGTTTAAAACTGAAATTGAGCGAATACTTTTCCAACTTAGGAGGAACATAACATATAATCAAATAATTCAAGAATCAGTCCTTGTCCAACCAGTTGAATTAGATATGGAAAATCCTAGGGAACAAACACTTAAAGAACTTGCTCCCCCTGATATGAATTACTAACCCCTTTGTATTTAATATTAAAACATAGAGTCTGAATTCAAACTCAAATCGGGTTTTATTCATCTTCTCCCTCATTTCTATGGGCTAATCGGTGAGGATCCACATCTCCACCTTAAAGAGTTCCAAGTGGTGTGCTCTACCATGAAGCCTTAAGGGGTTTCTGAGGAACAAATAAAACTTTGAGAATTCCCTTTCTTACTAGATGACATTGCTAAGTCATGGCTCTACTACCTTCCTCCTGGTTCTATAACTACATGGAATGACATGAAGAGACTCTTCTTAGAGAAATTCTTTCCTGCTTCTCGTACTGCTTCCATCCGAAAGAAAATAAGTGGTATTCATAAATTCCCAAATGAATCACTCCATGAGTACTGAGAGAGGTTCAAAAAGCTTGTTGCAAACTATCTACACCACTAAATCCCTGACCAACTCTTGATCCAATACTTCTATGAGGGGTTATTGGCTATGGAGAGAACCCTCATTGATGCCGCAAGTGGTGGTGCTCTTGTTGATAAAACTCCCGCAACTGTAAAAGATCTCATAAGTAACATGGCTGATAACACACAACAATTCCATACTCGAGCACATGCTCATGTAAAACAAGTCCATGACAATCAATCCATAGATCCGAACAAGATGACCGAGTGGATGAGTGAACTTATAGGTCTTGTGAAACAACTACCTGTGGCTTCTAAAGCCCCAACCTCATCTTCTCCACAATCAATGTTTCCTGGACCTATCAAAAACTGTGGAATCTATAACTCTCCATCTCATCCAAAAGACACCTACCCACAACTTCAAGATGATCCATCTGATTCATCTGGACCAATGGAGCTCAATGCAGCCTATGCTCAGCAGAACACCAACCCTTAACTATCAGTTCAGTTCATTAAAACCTCTAACCAAACTCACTTTGAGCCCTTCTCTTCTACATATAACCCTAACTTGAGATATGGTAATCCCATTTCTCATCCCCCTCAGTTCCCCCATCAAAAACAAAACCAATTCCAATATGATCAAAGTATTGGTAACTTCCAACAACCTTAACCTTTTGTTCCTCAACATCAAAGGATCAATCCTCCTCTTCCTCCTCCTAAATTACACTATCCTAGTGAGCCTTACCAATTACCAAACCAATACAATCACTTTCCCAATAACCAAAATCAAGGTAATCCCAATCCGGGACAAGCCTCTTCTTCCAAGAAACCATGGGAACGTGCAGTGGAAGATCTTGCCTCCTTCACCCGTTCTAGGATCAAAAACATTGAAACACAAATTGGTCAACTTGCATCCCACCCAATCCAAAAACAACAATCAAATTCTTCCCAAATACTAGATTAACCATTACCCAACCCCAAGGGTAATTTAAGTGCAATTGCAATTAGACCAGGGAAGCAAATTTCTATGCCTTAAGAAAATTCCTCCAACCCCCCTTTAAATGTTGACCTCGAAAATGAAAAGAAAAATAAACTTAAAAAGGAATATGAATCCATTCCCTCACCTCCTTCTATTTCACTTAGAAACCCAATTAATTTTACTCAATCCATTTTTAAGCCAAATAAGTACTTTTAACCTGATCCTGAAATGCTTGACATGTTTAGACATGTTGAAGTCAATGTTCCCCTCTTAGATTCTATAAAACAAATCCCTAAGTATTCCAGGTTTCTTAAGGAGCTGTGTACCCATAAGAGGCATATTAGGACCTTCAAAAATGTTTCCACCAAGCAGTCTATTCCCATAAAGTGCAAATATATATGGACCTTTACGGTTCCATGCCAAATTGGAAGTTCCAACTTCGATGATGCACTCATAGACCTAGGAGCCTCAATTAATGTCATGACCAAATCCATCTTCTCCAACCTTGGTCTATGTACCTTACATCTAATGGGTGTTGTCATTCAATTGGATAATCAAATCACTTATAGTCCTGAGGGTATAATTGAGGATGTCATTGTTCGTGTCAATGATCTTATCTTCCCAACCGATTTCTATTTCCTTGACATGGAAGGTGAGACGACCTCTTCTTGATCTCCCCTAATTCTAGGAAGACCATTCCTAATGATAAAAAGAACCAAAATTTATGTCCATTCAGGCATCTTATCCATGGAATTTGGTGACCAACTGGTCAAGTTCAACATTTTCCAAGCCATGCAATAACCATCTGAGGATCACTCTACATTCTCAATCTATGCTTCTGAGGACACTTCTGAGAGTCAATTGAACCCCAATACATCATGTTCATCATGTTCTAATGATAACGGATCTTGTGAAATATGAACCATGATTAACCAAGTCATAAATGGTGAAGCTGATGTAGACCTCTCATTCATAGACTCCATCAATCTAGAGGATCTTGAAAACTCTCTTGAATCCCACATCAACTCTGATATCTACTGATCCACCTTAGACAATATTAAGAAAAATGAATCTAAAGCAACTGAAGTCCCTTCCTCCATTACTGAGTTGTCTAACCAACAAATGAAATATGAGTTTAATCTAAAACCTCTTCCTGAACACCTAAAATATGCATTCCTTTTCCATGACCACTCTTATACTGTCATTATTTCCACTTCACTTACTGAAAATGAGGAGTACAAACTTGTTCAGGTGTTAGAGGAAAACACAAAGGCCATAGGGTGGACCCTAGATGACATACCAGGAATCAACCCTACTCTTTGCATGCATCACATCCAACTTGAGGAATCATCCAAACCAATTAGACAACCACAAAGAAGACTCAATCCACTCATCCTTGAGGTAGTTAGGGAAGAGATCACCAAGCTTCTTCAAGATGGTATTATCTACCCAATTTCCGATAGTGAATGGGTTAGTCTAATTCAAGTTATACCTAATAAGTGCGGGATAACTATTGTCAGAAATGAACATGGTGAGATAGTCAAAACTCGAGTGAAGAACAAATGGCGTGTGTGCATTGACTACAGGAAATTGAATGTTGAAATAAGAAAAGACCACTACCCCCTTCTATTCCTTGATCAGATGCTAGAACAATTAGCCAGAAAGTCACACTATTGCTTTCTTGATAGATACACCGACTACTTCCAAATCCCAATCACACCTCAGGACCAAGAAAATACTACTTTCACATGCCCCTTTGGAACATATGCATATAGGAGAATTCCTTTTGGACTTTTTAATGCTCCTGCAACATTCCAGAGGTGTATGATGAGTATATTTTCTGAATTCATTAAACACTGCATAGAAGTATTCATGGATAAATTTACCATTTATGGTGAGTCATTTGAATCTTGCTTGAATTCACTCTCTCTAGTCCTTCAAAAGTGTGTCAAGTGTAACCTTGTGTTAAATTTTGAAAAATGTCACTTCATGGTTTCAAATGGGATTGTTCTAGGGCACATAGTTTCACAAGATGGTATTGAAGTTTATCCTACCAAAATTGAAGTGATTCAATCACTTCCTAAACCCACTTCTGTTCTAGACATCCATTCATTCCTTGTTCATGCCAATTTCTATCGAAGATTCATCCATAACTTTAGTAGGATTTCCCTCTCACTCACTTGGTTGCTCCAAAATGATGTCACTTTCCATTTAGATGAGGTTTGAAAGAGATCCTTCATTGAAATAAAATTTTCTCTTACATATTCCCCGATAATCCACCCCCAGATTGGTCCTTACCCTTTGAATTGACGTGTGATGCTTCTGATAGAGCCGTTGGGGCCGTTCTTGGTCAAAGAAGAGAAAAAATTTCTCATGTTATCTATTATGTCTCAAAAACATTGGATGAAACTCAATATAACTAAACTTCCACTGAAAAGGAACTTTTAGTAGTTGTTTTTACCTTAGATAAATTATAGCCCTATCTCTTAGGTGCCAAAATCATTATATTCACAGACCATTCTACTATAAAGTTCTTACTCAAGAAAAGTGATTCCAAACCGAGGATAATAAGATCGATCCGAATTCTCCAAGAGTTTGACCTTGAAATAAAAGATAGTCCAGGAAAAGAAAACCCTATGGCTGATCAGCTGAGTAGAATTTCTAAATATTATCTTTCAGAAATCATTGATCCTGAATTCCCCACTGAGCACCTTTCACCTCTCACTCCAAAAATACCATGGTATTGTTGGGTCGGAAGAAAACGGGAATTGATGGCAAGAGGGGGGTGAATTGCCTTTAAAAAAATGATAAACAAATTAAAATCAAAGTAAAGAATGCAGCGGAAAATAAAGAGGCAAGACACACGAAATTGATAACGGAGTTCGGCCAAAAACCCGGCCTACGTCTCCGCTCCCAACTCAACCGTTGAGAGATTCCTACCGCTTGCTTTTCAATGGTTTTAGCAAGAAACCCACTAGGCTTTGAGGTAGCACTAGGACCTATTACAGCTTGCTTTTGAATTGGTTGAGCAAGAACCCACTTGCTTTTAATGGTTTAGCAAGAACCCACTATCCTTCTTACAGGTGAAGGATAGCTCACCTATGTCTCAAGATTTTTTAAAGGAAAATCTTGTGAACCTCTTCACACCTTAGTGGTGATGTGAAACCCAAAAGAAAGGGAGGATAGAGAAAAGGTTGGGGTTTGTAGGCACAAACCCAATTTTAAAGCTCAATAAAAAGTAAAACAATAAAACTCGTATTTGGGAAGACTTGGGCGCCAATTGGATGATGGAGTTGATGTAGCGTGCTCTCCCAAGCTTCTTGAGGTGCTCCTTGGATTGGAAATTGGTTGGAGCACTTGAGGATCCTTGAAGGTGGAGAGCCGGAGGTTTGCCAAATGTTCAACAATATGTCCGAGCGCTTGGTATATGATCCGGTTGGTGTCCGGGGCTTCCTTGGCCTTTATTTATAGGCATGGAACCCTTGGGGAGTCTTCGGAGCCGTTGGGAAAGGCTTCGGAGCCGTTGGAGGCCAAAAGAAGGTTGACTGGTCAAAGCCAACGGCTAGTTTGACTGGGCTACCGGCTGGCCGGTACAGCTCCACCGGCTGGCCGGTGCCTTGGAAAAGGTGGATGCTTCTGTCCAGACTCCACCGGCTGGCCGGTGGTGAGGCCACCGGTTGGCCGGTGGCAAGACAGTAGCAAACACTATTTGGGCTGGGTGCCACCGGCTGGCCGGTGGTCAAGCCACCGGCTGACCGGTGGATCCTGGCAGTGGGCAATGCCTCTGCCAGGTCCACCGGCTGGCCGGTGCTATCACACCGGTTGGCCGGTGGACTGAATTTCAGTCCACTTTGCCAGCTTTCTTGGGCCAATCCCTTGGCAATCTTTTGCCTATCATCCACAACACTTAAAAACAATGTTAGACAAATAATAAGGTGATTGTGATCATGAAAATAAAACAACGAGGGGAACGAGAGGTACAACAATCTCCCCCTATTTTGATGATCACAATCACCAAAACAATTAAAGTAAAAACATAAATGAGAGACATGCTTAAAGAAAGTAAATGCTAAGAACGATCAAAAGGATTCTCCCCCAATCAATCAAGAAATTTCTCCCCCTTTGTGATTATCAAAATAGAATGGGGCATAAAACTTGATTGAGGGAATTCAAGATTTGAGATTTGAAAATCAATTGAAATTTTGGAAATTGAAAGATTGAAAAAATTGAATAACAGTTTGAATTGAAAGTTTTGAATCAAAAACCAATTGAAATTTGAAATTTGAATTGAAAGTTTTGAATCAAAAGTTTGAACTGAAAGTTTTGAATGAAAAATTTGAATTGAATATTTTGAAATGAAAATTTTGATACCAAGTGTTGAAATTGAAAGTTGGAATCGAAAATTTTGAAATTGAAATCAAAAGGGCTTAATTTGAAATTGAAAGTTTGAATTGAAAAAAGCTTAAACAAACCTAACTCCCCCTAAATAAAAACAAAAAGTCACCGGGGAGAGGGATTTTGAAAAGAGACAATTTTAGGCCCGGAGAGACTCGCTAAGAGGGATTTTTAAATCCACACTTGCCTTGTAGCGGGTCTTCTCCTATAGAATTCATCCGAATAAAAAATCGATTTGGGCCTACCATACCGGGCGTTTTTGCAATTACATTCATATATCATGTGCTCGGGCTTCTTACAATAATTACAAAATTTAAAACTAGAGCTCCCCCTTACAAAAACAGTAGGTGCATGGGAGGAGGAGGCTTGTTTGGAATAGCCAAGCCCTTGGGTGGTTCTAGATATTCGTTGGGAACCTAGGAGATTGTTCAAATTTTTTTCCCCTTGGGTGAACTTAGCTAGGGTTTCCCTTAGGTCTTTGATGGTTGATTCCATGGAATCAACATTTGGAAAATTTTGGATTTTAAGGGACAACTCTTCCTTCTCTTTGAGAAGTTGTTCTTTTTCGGAAGAGAGTTTTTTGAAATTCTTTTTTAAAGCAACTAATTTTGACGATAAAGCATGAAAACCTTTTTCTAGTTGGTCTCTAGCGTGTGAGAGTTCTTCATAAGAAAGATGATTTAAAGAATTTGAATTTGAAGAACAAGAGGAGGAGGAGTCGGAAGATGTTACCTCATGGAATGCCATTAGGCATTTGTTACCGTTGTCGCTCGAGGAGGAGGAGGAGGATGATGATGAGGAGGTGTCACTCCATGTCGCATTGAGGACCTTTTTCTTTCCTTTTTCCTTTTGCGTGGCCCGTTTTTTGTTGAGTGGGCAATCGGGCTTGTAATGCCCTTTTTGGCCACACCCGTAGCATTTTACCTTGAGCTCGGATTTTTCGGTGGGTTCTTGCTTTCGGTGCTTGCGGGATTTCTTCTTCTTGTGCTTCTTCATAAACTTGTGCATTTGGCGGGCGAGATTCTCCATTTCCGAGTCGCCGCTTGAAGATGAAGTAGATGAGGAAGATGAGGATGAGGAGGAGCTTACTTCTTTTTGAACCTTGAGGGCAATGTTCTTTGGTGTCTTGATTGGTGTGCCCTCCTTTTGAGCTTGCCTCCTCATCGTGATCTCGTATGTCATTAGGGATCCGATGAGCTCTTCGACCGGCATGTTCTTTACATCCTTAGCTTCTTGGATAGTCGTCACCTTAGGTGCCCATGAGCTCGGAAGGACCCATAAGATCTTCTTGACCATCGTCTCGGCTGAAACATCATCACCAAGAGATTTCCTTCCATTGCAAATGTCAGTGAAGCGTGTAAACATATCGGTAATAGATTCAGAAGAATGCATAGTAAAGCTTTCAAAATCTTGTCTATACATGTCTAACCGAGTATCCTTAACTTTGTTAGTGCCCTCATGGGTCACTTCCAATAGTTTCCAAATTTCATGTGAAGTGGTGCAAGTGGAAACTCGGTTGAACTCATTTCGGTCAAGGCCGCAATGTAGAGCATTCATGGCTTTGCCATCAAGCTCAAAGTTTCTAATATCGGCGGGGGTCCATTTGGATTCGTCGGGGGTAGACAAAGTATAACCTTGCATGACAATTTTGTAAATCGGATATCCTATGCTTCTTAAAAAAGTGGTCATGCGGGTTTTCCAATAATTATAGTCGGACCCATCAAAAAATGGAGCCCGACCCAATGAGTAGCCCTCGGGGGCGAAAGATGTGGATGCCATCACAATGGATCTTTGAATTTGAAACCTTTTAAGGTATTACTCAAATTACCCCTCTGATACCAATTGTTGGGTTGGAAGAAAACGGGAATTGATGGCAAGAGGGGGGTGAATTGCCTTTTAAAAAATGATAAACAAATTAAAATAAAAGTAAAGAATGCAGCGGAAAATAAAGAGGCAAGACACACGAAATTGATAACGGAGTTCGGCCAAAAACCCGGCCTACGTCTCCGCTCCCAACTCAACCGTTGAGAGATTCCTACCACTTGCTTTTCAATGGTTTTAGCAAGAAACCCACTAGGCTTTGAGGTAGCACTAGGACCTATTACAGCTTGCTTTTGAATTGGTTGAGCAAGAACCCACTTGCTTTTAATGGTTTAGCAAGAACCCAGTATCCTTCTTACAGGTGAAGGATAGCTCACCTATGTCTCAAGCTTTTTTAAAGGAAAATCTTGTGAACCTCTTCACACCTTAGTGGTGATGTGAAACCCAAAAGAAAGGGAGGATAGAGAAAAGGTTGGGGTTTGTAGGCACAAACCCAATTTTAAAGCTCAATAAAAAGTAAAACAATAAAACCCGTATTTGGGAAGACTTGGGCGCCAATTGGATGATGGAGTTGATGTAGCGTGCTCTCCAAAGCTTCTTGAGGTGCTCCTTGGATTGGAAATTGGTTGGAGCACTTGAGGATCCTTGAAGGTGGAGCGCCAGAGGTTCGCCAAATGTTCAACAATATGTCCGAGCGCTTGGTATATGATCCGGTTGGTGTCCGGGGCTTCCTTGGCCTTTATTTATAGGCATGGAACCCTTGGGGAGTCTTCGGAGCCGTTGGGAAAGGCTTCGGAGCCGTTGGAGGCCAAAAGAAGGTTGACTGGTCAAAGCCAACGGCTAGTTTGACTGGGCTACCGGCTGGCCGGTACAGCTCCACCGGCTGGCCAGTGCCTTGGAAAAGGTGGATGCTTCTGTCCAGACTCCACCGGCTGGCCGGTGGTGAGGCCACCGGTTGGCCGGTGGCAAGACAGTAGCAAACACTATTTGGGCTGGGTGCCACCGGCTGGCCGGTGGTCAAGCCACCGGCTGACCGGTGGAGCCTGGCAGTGGGCAATGCCTCTGCCAGGTCCACCGGCTGGCCGGTGCTATCACACCGGTTGGCCGGTGGACTGAATTTCAGTCCACTTTTCCAGCTTTCTTGGGCCAATCCCTTGGCAATCTTTTGCCTATCATCCACAACACTTAAAAACAATGTTAGACAAATAATAAGGTGATTTTGATCATGAAAATCAAACAACGAGGGGAACGAGAGGTACAACAGGTATGCCCCAATTGTAAATTACTTGGTTTCTGGTGCTTTTCCTGAAATTTTTTCAAAAGAAAAAAAAATGAAGTTGAAAAGTGATTCAAAATTCTATTTTTGGGAATACAATAAACTTTGGAAAATTGGGGCAGACATGGTAATTAGAAGATGTGTTGATGAAAATGAACATTCTTCCATCTTATAATTATGTCACTCAATGCCTGGTGGTGGCCACTTTGGACCACAAAGGACCTCCCGAAAGGTCCTAGACTCTGGATTCTTCTGGCCTTAACTTTTAAAGGACTCACATGAGTTCTGTCAATCATGTCCCACTTGAAAAAAGTTTGGAACAATTTCAAAGAGAAATAAAATTCTCAAAAGCCTTTAATTTTTTGTGAGATCTTCGATGTTTGGGTCATCGATTTTATGGGAACATTTCCCCATTCCAATGAATTCTAATACATTATTCTTATGGTTTATTATGTTTCTAGGTGGGTCAAGGCCAAACCCACTAGAAAGGATGATTCACATACTATTAGTGAGTTCCTAAAGACACACATCTTCCATCGATTTGGCACACCACATGCCTTGATAAGTGACTTAGGAACCCATTTTTGTAATAGAACCATGGAATATATTTTGAAAAGGAATGGCGTTATACATAAAACTTCAACTTCATATCACCCCCAAACAAATGGCATGGCTGAACTTTCTAATAGAGAAGTGAAAAGAGTTCTTAAGAGAATTGTAAAACCCACCAGAAAAGACTGGCCTGAAAGACTTGGTGAAGTACTTTGGGATTATAGAACTTCCTATAAAACACCCATTGGGATGTATCCTTTTAGTATAATATTTGGTAAAACATGTCATTTACTAGTTGAAATCCAACATAAGTCTTTTTGGGCTGTGAAAACCTATAATTTTGATCTTGAAAAATCCGGTGAAGAAATATTGTTGCAATTGGCTGAACTGGAGGAGATTCAAATTGATTCTTATGATAATTCTAACCTCTATAAAGAAAAATCCAAGTCACTTCATGACAAACACATCTTGAGAAAGGTATTTCATGATGGTGAAAAGGTAATGCTCTTCAATTCTCGATTTCGGCTTCACCCAGGTAAGCTTAATTCTCATTGGGAAGGTCCTTTTGTTATTAATAATGTTTACCCATTTGGTGCAATGAAAGTCCAAGACCCCACTTCAAAAAGGACATTCACAGTTAATGGACATCGGTTAAAGTATCACCATGAGAGGACACGCAATCCTGGAACCACATCGACTTCCATCAGATCCCCAAATTCTGCAATTGACCCACCATTGGATGGATATGGAAACCCACCAAATCCAAACCAGGGGGAACCTCTTTCCCTTTAACTCCTCTTCTCTCTCTCTCTCTCTATCTCTTCTTCTTATTCCTCCCTCATTCTCATTTTTACCACTTTCATTATCACATTTTTTTATTTACTCTTTTTATTTTTTGTGGGTGTGTCTTTATAAAAAACTAAAAAAAAATCTAAAAAACTAAAAAAAAAACAAAAAAAAATCATAAAAAAATATATGAAAAATCAATATTTATGCTTACTGATTCATGCTCAAATTTAACCAAGAGATTAAGGTAGAATGGTCCTTGTAGTCTAGATTGGGTTGTCGAATCCACTGAAACCTAAGAAGATACATAAGATACACAACCTATGAGATGGATTTTTGGCTATGAAGTGGCCAACTTGGTTTTTATTTTAGATATTATAAAAGAACACTAAGAAACCTAAGTGAATTCAATTAAATGAAAATGGGTTGATCTTAGGATTATGCTCGGGGTTGATTGAATGAATTTTGCTTCTTTAGAAAATTTTGGTTTTATTAATTCTTGATGAATCCATTATTAAAAATAACAATAACTTCATAATTTTTTAGTTTAATGATAAATAAACTCAATTACTAAACCCCTACACACTTAGAGAACAAAATTCAGGATCTCTACAAGGTATATGGTCATTTTAGTACTTGGATTTAGCTTCCTCAAACATAGTGAAGATGAAGAGTGGAAATAACTGAAGAATGGAAGTATTAAATTAGTTAATCAATTAACAACAATTTGTTCATAAAATTAAATTAAATCCTAAATTTGAATCTTCCTATGATCAATCGATTAATGGGTTATCCCTCCATTGATGGTATAATATCAATGATGGGCGGAAGATGGCTTACAAGAATTGGATTGAAGAAATTAAAACCGTAGAAATAACGAGCACTCCTCCGTGTGTGTGAATGAAATTCACACCTATGTGTGAAATAATTCACCACAACACTAATATATCACTATGATTTGTGATTATAGAGTTTTAATGAAGAAATGGGAAGAATAGAAGAGAAATATGTTTATTAAGAACATAGAAATACAAAAAGAAACTTACATGGAAATTAAAAACATTAAAAAGGAACTTTGGCATAATAACATTACATCAAAAATAAGAGATATCTTCCCCCTCACAACCACTATCTTAAATAGGAAATTTTTAATCCTTAGGACGAGCTTCAATAAATGTATGCCCAATTATTAAATTAATTTAGGCCTTATGTTGGTGCAAAGTAGTGGAGAAATTGATTCCCTCCTTGACTTTTTATCCTCCTTATCTCCTCTAAAATGATCATCCTGTATGGACAAGAATATCTCATAATCTAGGTGGTCCATAGAAGAGTATTTTGTGTATCCAGATTTATTATAGACGTCTATAAAATTTGGGCCTATTTAGAGTTCTGGATCGGGAGTTATGACCGATTTAGTGGGATAACATTCTGGGCCGTAGATTCTGACCCATATTTTGATATTCTATTTGGTCCATCTTAATAACCACCATGGAGGTAGAATTAGTACTAGATTCTGAATAATTATTTGTTCCTCTACATGTCTTCTAGAATCCCAAGAAATTTTGGCTTCATTGGGGCTGTATTGTGGGCCCCACACTCTCATCAGTGGGATTGTGTCCAATCCACCTTCTCTAGAATTGTTTCCTTTCATCGTCAAATATCCCCATCATCCTTTATGAATCCTCCATTGACCCTTGAATGAAAAATGTTCATAATTAAGTTTAGATCCATTTTCCAAAATATCAAATTAAAATATGGATAATTACATTCCTTAAAATCATATTAATAATTGGGCCTAAATTGGTGTACATTAAGCATGAAGTGCACAAATGATGAGAATGGATGTTCAAAATTAAAATCCACTAACTCAGGCCCATAAGATAAAAAATGAACATTTAATACCATTAAAATGTATTTAAAATATTTTTTTTATTGGATAATCACACCCCCCAACTTGATATTTTCTAGTCCTGAGCAAATAATTTGAAGATTATATTTGAATTCTTTTTTCAAACACATTATAACAAACAATGCTTACAATGTAAACTACACAAAAATATATCTTTATAACCTATCAAAATAATTTTAAACAAGATAAATTTAAAAGAATATCCCAATCCCAATCCCATTTCTTTGATCAAATCCATCATCCTACTTCATCCAACTCAATTAGTTGAAATGATGTGTTGTGAATCACAATAGATATGGGGGTTCATTTTCATTAAAGGGGGAAATCATGGAAGCTCTAGGCGGAATAAAATTTAATCCTAATATGAGTATTCATCATTTTTTTTTCAATGTTTCCATACTAATTTAGATTTCAGTTAATCAAATTAACTCATGTATCAAGACTTTACCGATGACTCCCAGACTCAAAGGCCTTAGGGAACCAAGTGAAACCCACATACTCAGAATCATCTCAAGTTAAATTGATAAAAAAAGTCATATTACCATAAATAGAGATAGAGTAAAACAATCAGGGCTAGAAAACTCTAGATTCATGATCCCCAAGTGTCTAAAGCCTCGCATTTTATCAATTCATTGCTCTACATGCAATTTTTTATTTTATTTTATTTTTTTTTATTTTTTTGAATACTCATATTATTCATAAAAATAAAACCATCCTATGCTATTTATTATGGGACCATGATAATTCAAATTAGTACCCCACAGTCTAGAGGAAGTGCATTGTGGCATTTTGATTTAATAGATGAAAATAAAAATGATGAAAATTCTCATTGGATAACAAAACTTCCAAAATAAATGATTGTAAACTTAATCATGAATTAAATTAAGAGTCAAGGAAATAAAAATTATTTTCTATGTAGTTTTAATGTGAGCAAAGATGTTATTATATTTATGATGAAGAAATTTTACTTCTTTTTTTCTCATTGTTTTTTTAACAATTTTTTTCCACACCCCCCAACTTAAAATGAAACTATCCATAGTTTCTTAAAAATAAAAGAGAGGAGAAAGTGGGTGGGGGGGATGAGTTGGAAAGTTCATGGAATAAGTTCACCTAGTGGCTTCATAATGATGATTGTGGTGCTCCCAAATCACTCTTTGTTCTCATGGGATATGTAGGAACCTCCTTGATTGAATATGTATCACCCAAAATAGTCCCTAAACCATACAAACAAGAAAAAAATAGAAAAAACAAAGAATAAAAAATTTATTTAATACCAAGTCTTATCATTTTTATGTTTTTCCTTTTTTTAATATTTTTTTTAAATCAAACTGATGATACATTGTCTTCTTTTTAATTTATGGGTAAGGTAGTACTCAGGGATCACACCACGTGACATGGATAAATACGGTGCTCCCCTTTCATACCCATCCATACTCATAAGAGAAGAACAGGTCAACAGTCTAAGGTAGAAAATAATTATATCAAAATGATCCACTAATCCTATTTGAAATATAAAGTTGATTAAAACAACAAAACGATAGGAAACTTGAAAACCATGGGTTGCCTCCCATGAAGCGCTTTGTTTAACGTCGTTAGTTCGACTTGGACCCCTAATTGATTAATTATTTTCATTATCTAAGGTAGGTTCACACAATTATTCATCAAATTCATGTTTTTGGAATGGTTCTATGAATGGTTTGACTCTAAGACCATTAACTTTAAATGTTTGACCATTAGTGGGATCTTGAATTTCAACAGCCCCATGGGGGTACACCTTGTGCACTATGTATGGACCTGACCATCTAGACCTCAATTTTACCGAGTGTAAGTGAAGTTTAGAATTATACAAAAGAACAAGTTTTCCCAATTCAATGTGTTTGGTTTTAAGGTTTCGAGATTGGAAGACTTGTACTTTTTCTATATCAATCCTTGAATTTTTATAAGCCTCTATCCTAAGTTCCTAAAGTTCATTGAGATCTAATTTACTTTTTTTTCTGGCCAATGAGAGGTCATAATTCATTTTCTTAATTGCCCAAAAAGCCTTATGTTCAATTTCCATTAGAAAATGGCATGCTTTTCCATAAACCAACCTATATGGGGACATTCCTAAAATGGTTTTAAATGTGGTTCGATAGGCCCAAAGAGCATCTAAGAGTTTGCTTGACCAATCTTTCCTAGATAGATTAACAGTTTTCTCAAGAATTTGTTTGATTTATCAATTGGATAACTCAGCTTGAACATTGGTCTATGGGTGGTAAGCAGTGGACACTTTGTGAGAAATTCTATACTTTTCCATGAGTGATTAGAAAGGACGATTGTAGAAATGAGTTCCATGATCACTAATGATAGCCCTAAGAATTCCAAATATAGAGAGGATGTTTTCCTTGAGAAATATAATCATAGTTTGATGATCATTGGATTTTGTAGGAATGACAACAACCCATTTGGAGACATAATCGATATCTAAAAGGATGTACAGATATCCCCTAGAGTTTGATAAGGGACCCATGAAATCGATTCCCCAGTAGTCAAAGATTTCAATCACTAAGATGAGAGTGAGTGGCATTTGATTTCTTTTTGTTAGGGACCCTACTTGTTGACACTTATAACAGCTTTGAAAAAATGTGTAGGAGTCCCTTGAGATGGTGGGATAGAAGATACCACACCGAAGAACCTTAGAAGAAGTTTTCTTAGAGGAAAAGTGACCTCCACATGCCTCACTATGACAGAATTTAAGGATGGACTCTTGTTTAGATTCCGGGACACACCTTCTAATGACTTGGTTATGTTAGAACTTATAGAGGTATGAATCATAAAACACATAGTTCCTAACATCATAAAGTAATTTCCTTCGAGCTTGAGTCCCTAAGAATTTTGGAATGACTCCTATAACTAAGAAGTTTTCTATGTCGTTATACCAAGGGAAGTCACTCACAGAGTATATGTGTTCATTAGGGAATGAATCAGATATCGAAAGGTGATTTGAGCTGTCTTTGAATTCCATACTAGAGAGGTGATCAACTATAACATTTTCAATACCCTTTTTTCCTTGATTGTGAGGTCAAATTCTTTTAATAGAAGGACCCACCTAATTAGTCTAGCCTTGGCATCTTGTTTTTGGAAAAGGTATTTTAGGGATGAATGGTTAGTGAAGACAAATGATGGGTGATCTTAAGAGACATGACCTGAATTTATCTAAGGAAAATACAAAAAAAGAAACTCTTTCTCAGTGGTGGTGTAGTTGATTTGTGCATCATTTAATGATTTTCTTGCATAAACAATGACACATGGTTTTTTCTCACACCATTGTCCTAAGACTGCTCATACAACAAAGTTGCTCGCATCACCCATGAGCTCAAAAGGAAGTTTCCAATTTGGAGATTGCATGATAGGTGAAGAGATAAGAGCTGACTTGAGTGTAGAGAATGATTCCTCATAGCTTTTTGTCCATAAAAATGGATCATCTTTCACCAATAGAGTACAAAGTGGTTAAGAAATAGAGCTGAAATTCCTAATGAACCTTCTATAGAAACTAGAATGTCCTAAGAAAAACCTCACTTCCTTGATATTTTTAGGTGATGGAAGGTGACGAATGATTCCAAACTTTGATTTATCAACTTCAATCCCCCTACCTAAGACCATATGGCCTAGAACTAGTCCCTCTTTAACCATGAAATGGTATTTTTCCCAGTTTAGGACCAGATTCTTTTCTTCACATCTTGAAAAGACTCTCTGAACATTCCTCATACATCCCTAAAATGTATCCCCAAACAAAGATAAGTCATCCATGAATACCTATAGAAAATACCATACCATGTCTGAGAAGATTCCCATCATGCACCTCTGGAAGGTTTTAGGGGCATTGCATAACCCGAAGGGCATGAGTTTGAAGGAAAAGGTGCCGAATGTATAGGTGAATGTAGTCTTCCCTTGATCCTATAGGGATACCTCAATCTAATTGTACCCCGAGTACCCATATAAGAAATAGTAGAAGGCATGACCTACCACTATATCAAGGACTTGGTCAATGAATGGTAAGGGGAAATGGTCCTTCTTGGTAAATGATTTTAGCTTCCTATAGTCGATGCAGAATTTCCAGCCACTACTCACCCTAGTTGGAAGAATCTCTCCATCCTTATTGGTTATCACTGTGATTCCTACCTTCTTGGGAACCACTTGGATTGGGCTCACCCACTCACTCCCAGCTATGGGATATATGATACCAACTTTTAACAATTTCAGAAGTTCCTTCCTTACTACCTCCATGAGATTAGGATTGAGTCTCCGTTGAGGTTGACGACGTAGCTTTGAATCAGATTCTAGAACAATCCTATGAGTCCCAATTAGTGGGCTAATCCCAAGAATATCAGACATGGTCTAACCAATGGATTTCTTATGTTTCCTAAGGAAATCTAGAAGAATCCTCTCATGATTGGATTCAATAGAAGAAGAAATGACAATAGGATGTGTTTGATTGTCCCCTAGGAAGGCATACTTGAGTGCAGCGGGAAGTTCCTTCAATTCAAGATCAGGTTGGTTCATAATTTCAGCAAAATATTGGGACATTGGATCAAGATTGATTTTTTCCTTAGAGTTTTAGATATAATCAAATCCCCATGTGTATAAGTTTTAGCTACAGGATTGTTTTGATCAGATTTAGGGAAGGAGGTTTGATTGGTCTCCATGAAAGTGGTTTCCTGAAAGGTTTCACTAATTGTTGTACCTAAGACTTCATCATAAGAGAAATTTTCAAATGATTCAATCCAAGAAGATAAAATTCCTTCATGTGAACAAAGGAAATCAATCTCATCCTGACTTAAACATCCATAAAATATTCCTTGATGTTCTATGGATTCATTATCAATGCTTCATATTATGCTTACTTCATGAATGTCCTCATCATCCCCTATTTGTGAGCTTATATTATAGATGTTCAAGTCTAGAATCATGTTTCCAAATGTGATTGTCATGTTCCCGTTTCAAACTCGGATAATATAGTTGATTGTTGCAAGGTTAGTACGACCAAGGATGATTGGGGGTTTTTCCTTATTTCCTAAGTTTGGATGGTTGTTAAGGACAATGAAGTCAGCAGGGTAGATGAAGTTTTCAACCTTTACCCAAACATCCATTAAAATCCCCCTTGGAACTCTAATTCTATGACCATTAAGTTGAAGTGTGACAGATGTGGGCTGGAGCTCTTCTAGGTCTAACTGGAAGTACACAACATAGGGAATGATATTGACACTAGCACCTAGTTCACACAAGGCCTCGACAACTTTGCTCGCTCCTAGTTTAACATTGATGTAAGGGAAACCCATGTCTTCCAACTTAGGAGGAATGGTCCCTTGAATTGTGGTACTCACATTAGAAGCCAAAAGGACTTGGTTTTTATGTGAAAATTTTCTTTTAAAAGTGCACAAGTCCTTAAGGTACTTTGAGTAGGCGGGTATGGTTTGGATTGCATCGAGAAGGGGGATGTTCAACTTGACTTGTGAGAATATTTCCCTCAATGTTTCACTTAATTCAGGCTTGGTTTTCCCCCTCATGCATTGAGGAAATGGTGTATGTTGTGGGGTTATTTGTTGAAGAGTTTCTTCTTTGACAATGTTATCATGTTTTTTCAGTTTGATCATTTGGTTCATTTGAATTTTCATACAAGTTTTAATCTTCATATGGGTTCTGAATTAGTTTTTCATGTTTCTCAATTGATTTCCCACTTCTTAAAATAGTCACAACCTTTAGTTTTTCATGAGTTATTTGAGTGAAACTTGACTCTCCCCTTAATGTTTGTTGTGGAATGGATTGTGTAGGTATGAGTGACTTTCCAGTTTTAATGGTTTTAAGTTCTTGTTTTAGGGAAGAGACTTCTGAGTTAATCCTTTCCATTTGTTTGCACAATTGTTCTAGTAGGATTTGTGGAATAGTTTGGGTTGGTGCTTGAGAAGATTGGTTTATCCCAGGGGGATATTTTGGAGGTGGGATGGTTTGTTTAAAATGGAACAATGGCTGTTGGTATTGGATATGTTGGGTTTGGAACTGGTTATGGGTTTGGTAGTTCTGATGGGGGTAAGGATTTTATCCCTGTGGTTGGCTAGGTTGTTGGTTATATTTCCAGTGGAAGCCTGGGTGGTCATTATACCTTGGATTGAAGGTGTTTTGGTATTGAGGATTTTGAAAGTTAAAGGAATTTACTTCCACTAGGGGTCCTCCTAAAAGAACATCCTTGATGGATGGAATGGTTAGGCAGTTGTCTATCTTATGGTCATGTTTTTCACAAATTGTGTAAACATGGTCTACAGTTTGGATTTCATGGACTTTCCTAAGGTCTATCTCTTCAACCTTCCTAGAGAGTGCTGCGATTTTAGCCCTAAGGCTTTCCTCTTATCTAAGTGTATGAATTCCTGTAGTTATTTGTGGATTTTCAGAATAAGGTGAATTTCCCCATGTTTGGTTTTGTTCAGCAAGGCTATCCAGATACTCGTAAGCATCATTTGGGGATTTGTTTTTAAAGGTTCCATTACACATCATGTCAATGAATTGTTTGTTCCCCAGGCCCAACCCTTCATAAAAAATTCTCACTTGTTCAAGTATAGAAAAACCATGATGTGGAACCATGTTTAGGGTGTTTTTTAACTTCTCCCATGTTTCATAGAATGAATCTCCCTCTTTTTCAAAAAAGTTTTGGATTCCCTTTTTAATTGCAATTGTTTTGTGGTGGAGAAAGTATTTTTTGTAGAATTCTATTTGTAATTGGTCCCAAGAGTTGATGGATGATGGTCTCAAAATTTTTAGCCAATTTTTAGCTCGATCCTTTAAAGAAAAAGGAAATATCCTCATCTTAGATGATTCTAGTTGATGTGGGGGACACATGGTTTTTACAATGTCATTGAACTCCTTAACGTGAAGGTAGGGCATCTCGGACTCCATTCCATAGAATGTGTGAAGGTGGTTTAGGACATGGGGATTAAAGATGTAGTTGGAATCTTCTAGGGAATTGTGTCTAATGCATGAGGGGGAATTAATATAGGTAGGTGTGAGGTAGTCATTCATGGTTTGATCGACTGCATTCCCCAAGTTTGGGGCTGCCTCATTTGGATTTCTATTTTGGTTTCCACCCAGGTTTATGAGTTGGTTTCTTTGAATACCTTCCATTGAAACAGACTCAATTTTTGACTTTGGAGTATCAAATATATTAGGATATAATGTAAATAATCCCCTAGGTTCACTTGACTCCCCTATCCTAGGACTTTCCACCCTAAATAGTCTGTTTGAATTATCACGGGTGTTGGCGGACATGCGCTAAAAAGGAAAAAGAAAAAAAAATGAGAAAGGGACAAGATAAGAGATATTGAGTGAGAATAGAATAATTGGGG
This sequence comes from Viscum album, assembly GCA_963277665.1. Classification (NCBI taxonomy): domain Eukaryota; kingdom Viridiplantae; phylum Streptophyta; class Magnoliopsida; order Santalales; family Viscaceae; genus Viscum; species Viscum album. Next base: position 1,440,738,044 of record OY728130.1, on the reverse strand, counting down.
TGAGGAAAGAATGTTTTTACCTAAGGTACTTGGTCCCCAGTAACTGCACCAAAATTTAATTCACGCTCAAATTTACCCAAGAGATAAAGGTAGAATGGTCCTTATAGTCTAGTTTGGGTTGTCGAATCCACTGAAACCTAAGAAGATACATAAGATACACAACCTATGAGATGAATTTTTTTCTATGAAGTGACCAACTTGGTTTTGAATGTATTTTACTTTTTTATAAAATTTTGGTTTTATTAATTCTTGATGAATCCATTCTTCAAAATAACACTACCTTCATCATTTTCTGGTTTGATTCTAAATAAAATCAATTACTAAACCCCTACACACTTAGAGAACCAAATTCATGATCTATCCAAGGTATATGGTCATTTTAGTACTTGGATTTAGCTTCCTCAAACACAGTGAAGATAAAGAGTACAAATAGCTGAAGAATGGAAGTCTTAAATTAGTTAACCAATTAACAACAATTTGTTCATAAAATAACATTCAATCCAGCCTTTTCATCTTCCTACGATCAACCCATTAAATAATTAGCCCTACATTGATGGTATACTCTCAATGATGGGCATAATATGGCTTACAATAATTGGATTGAAGAAATTAAAACCACATAAATAACGAGCACTCCTCCATGTGGGTGAAAGAAATTAAAACCTATGTGTGAAATAATTTGCCGAAACACTGAGATATCACTATGCTTTGTGATTATAGAGTTTTAATGAAGAAATGGGAAGAATAGAATAGAAAATGTTGATTAAGAACATAGAAATACAAAAAGAAACTTACATGGAAATTGAATACATCACAAAGGAACTTTGACATAATAACATTACATAAAAAAAAGAGATATCTTCCCCCTCACCACACTGCCTTAAATAGGAAATTTTTAAGCCTTAGGCCTAGATTCAATCAATGTATGCCCAATTATTAAATTAATTTAGGCCTAAGGGTGGAGGAAAGTAGTGGAAAAATTGATTCCCTCCTTGACATTTTTATCCTACTTGTCTCCCATGAAAAGATCATCCTATATAGACAATAATATCGTCAAATATATGTGGGAAATAGAATATTATTTTGTGTCCCCTGATGTCTTATATATTTCTGTAAAATTTGGTCCTATTTGGAGTTGTGGATCAGGAGTTATGGCTGATTTAGCGGGATAACATTCTGGGCCACAGATTCTGGGCCAGATTTTTATATTCTATTTGGTCCGCCTTAATAACCACCATTTAGGCCGAATTAGCACTGGATCCTGAAGAATTATTTGCTCCTATACATTTCTTCTAGAATAACAAGAAATTTGGGCTTCATTGGGGCTGTATTGTGGGCCCCACACTCTCATCAGTGGGATGGTGTCCAATCTACCTTCTCCAGAATTGTTTCTTTTCATCGCCAAATATCCCCATCATCCATTATGAATCCTCCATTGATCCTTGAATGAAAAATGTTCATATTTAAGTGAAGATCCATTTCCCAAAATATCAAATTAAAATATGGATAATTAAATTCCTTAAAATTATATTAATCATTGGGCCTAAATTAGTGTACATTAAGCATGAAGTTCACAAATGATGAGAATGAATGTTCAAAATTAAAATCCACTAACTCAGGCCCATAATATAAAAAATGAACATTTAATACTATTAAAATGTAATTAGCATATGTGTTTTTATTGGATAATCACTTACTCACCTTCTAATTTTCAAATTTTGTCCAATCATTTTGGGGTGTTAAAAGATATGTTTTCATCTCAAAAATTTTGTATTTTCATCATGACCATGGATAAAGAATATTGTTTCAAAACCAAAAAATTTTGAATGCTCAATTTTTTGTTTTGTAAAATTATTTTACCCACCCGTGAGGAATAAAATTTTCTTTAATTCCAAGTCCACCTATGTCCATCTTTTCAAAATGTGTGTTTTCACCCCCATTTGTGAATCTTGAGTTTGTGGACCTTTGAGCTGAATTTCCTACTTTAGTGTGCATTAATATGATAGAGGAATTTTCTGAATCCTGTGATAATTATAATATCCAAATAGCCTCCCATTAACCATACATTAATCCTCCTTTTGAAATCCCCTTCAAGCCTATGAAAACCTTTTATTTGATAGCAACATTACAAGCCCAATACCTTATCCCACCCAATATCAACATGTATTTTCATTGTATATTTTTTTGAAATTTAAGTGTGGGGGGAATGGATTTCATTTTTTGGGTTCCCTTTTATTTATTTTCAACGAGTTGTCATATGCTTGAAGGAAAGCATCCATTTTAGTGTGGGGGAGAGGTTGTCCTTCAGTGGGGTTTGTGAATGTAAATATGTTTATCTTGTACAAATGATATTGAAAAGTCTTAAAAAAATCAAAAAAAAAAAAGAAAAGAAAAGAAAAAAAGAATGGGTTGTGTCTTGGGTGGGTCAAAAATCACTCTTCCTCAACCTTTGATCTTGTTATAACTATTACAATTAGTGTCATGAGGAGATCAATCACAGGTTGAGAGATGAGTGTGAGATATATTTCAAGTTCAAATTTTGAAAAATGAAAAAAAATTGATGAACACTTTTGTCATTGGGAGAAGTTTTGTGTTTTGTAAATATTCCATCTTCTCATTCCCTTCAAAATTTCTTCCACTTTTGTGTCTTGATTCACACAATTCTTCCCTTTTAAACATGTGTTTCAATTTTTTTTTCCATTTTTTATTTCAAAAATATTGTGCATTTCTTTTTCCATTTTGGTGTTTTACCCCCTTTTTTCCTTTATTTTGGATATCATCTTCCTACCATCCCATATCCATAGTAAAACCCCTAAAAAGACCTCTTGATTTTTGAGAACTTTAGGATAGGGAGTGAAATATTAGAGCTCTTAAAAACTCTAATATTTTCACTTTTGGTTGGTGAATGACTGAAGCTCCATAAATTAATTTTATCATCTTGAGAGGATTAAGTTTTGTGTGCCACCATTTTCCATTTCTAAACCTGAGCATGAAAGAATGAATTGTTTTTGGAACATTGTTTCTACAATAACTTGTGGTGGAATTCAATATGGATGATTGAAATGGTCTAAAACTCCCCTGATTGGGGAAAACAAAATTTTAATATTTGTTGGTGAGTAAAAATGATTCTATCATGTTTTTATATTTGTCGCACACTAGGACATGAACAAGACTAAGTGTGGGGGAGTTGATGTTATCAATATTTTCATAACTTTTTATATACTCCCTTTAATGATTTTATATGAAATGTGAATAATTTGTGTGAAATATTAATGTTTAAATATTAATTATAATTTTTGAGCACTATTTTAATTCATCCATATTCCAGTCTATTTAATGTTTTAATAATAAATCTCACCCTACTTATCAAAATTGCATGATTATTATTTTTTAGGGTTCCTTACTCAAATTAAAACATTTTATTATAAGGAACCTTTGGCCAAATAATCCATTTGGATGGTCATATGATCCACACAAGAAGATCCAAAGAAACTGTGAAGAAACTGGACCAGCCATGATGATTGAGTTACTGGTCTAAATCCCAAAGCCCAAATTTTATGAAACTCCACAATATGTTCATGATTATCTGAAATAATCATGAATAAAAATTTGAAGGTCCAACTACACGAACAAGGGTCCCAACTAATTAATGACATATTTTGTTTAACGTATGGATTCCATGGATTATTGGAACCATAAATACACTACCACAATCAAGTAATGATTGATATTATAATCCCAGTTAAGTTAAGGATTGGATTAAAGCCTTAACACTTAGGAATTCCAATCAACATCAAATTGTGACATGGGTGTTAATTTAATTCAATACAAAGAAAGGCTCAAGGATATCACAATCTTAAATACCTATTGATGAACTCACCCCAATATTTATCAAATTGTTAAATCAATCTTAATCAAACATAATACATAAATTATTTCATAAGCTCTGCAAACAAACCCCCCAAACAGAATAAAATCAACTAAAAACAATATACTATTAAAAATTATCACCGCCGAAGATTCGAACCGAGTGCTGCTATACACATTAGCAGAGCACCGGAACCTTGACCGGTCGATAGGCGACAATCGGCCGCGCTTTGACCTATCTTTCTTGTGGTGATTTAAAAAATGACAGTAACATGAAATCTGATTAATCACGTACACCCGGTTAAATAAAATGATTCCCCAAGATCAAACCTATTCTGTGATCACCCTAGTTATATTAAAGTGGAAATTAAAGAACCCTTGTCAGTTAAATTTGAATATGTTTGGTTTGGTGGTTATGGTTATGTGTTGTGTGTTCTAGTCTGGGTTCTATGGGTTTGGCATGTGGGGTGGTATAGGGGGTGTGTTGGTGTCTCAATCTGAGAGATTGATTGATTGTCGAATGGATGAACTTGTAGGCAACTAAACTGCCTTTATGTTGTGTTATGTTCATGAAGTGACATCGAGTAGTGGGATTATAGTGTGCTTGTGGACCAGTTATGTAGTGGGACTGCATTGGGGCTTTGTTTGGGTAGCGGGGCTGGAGGGATAGGTTGTGGAATAAGGAATGGGTGGTATTTTTACTTTGAAGGATGATAGTAGATATTAGTTGAATGGGGATGTGCATTGGGACTGAAAGTCCAGTTTTGTGCTGTTGTTTTGTGTTGTGCAGTGGGACTCCAAGTCCAGTTTTGTGCTGTTGTTTTGTGTTGTTGTATAGTGGGACTTAGTTTGGTTTTGTTGATTTCTTGGTGTGGCTATGGTTGTTAGTTTCTTGTCAGTGTTGGAATAATTTAAGTGAATCCCCCCCAAATAAATACATAAATGAAAATTGAACAAAAAGGGGGATGGGTTATGCTTTGGAAGTGGATGTTGTATGGTTGTGCATATAGGATTAGTAGTGAAAACAGTGCTGGTGTGATATTTTTTTATGTTGTGTGAAACCCATAGGTTGGGGTTGACTGTTTGATTACCTATATATATATTTTAGTTCCTTGTGATTTCTATAAGCACCCCACCCTTGTTGAGAACTATGTGTCAAACACCTCCATTTCATGGAGGTGGGTGTCTTTCCCAAACATCCTAGTGGGAGGATAGATGGATGGTTACTGATTTTCTTCCTCGCACCCTCTTCTGGATCTTGCCACTTGGGAATATCTGGGTAGGCTGTAATGGCTTGAGGCTTACCACAATCCAAGATTCTTTAGGTGAAGGTTTGTTTTGGATGAAGGGATCAGGTGTTTTTGGGCCAGGTTATTTTCCCAAGTATCTTCGGGATGAGGGACAAGTGTCTTCAGGCGTGGTGGTGGTTGTTTTGGACCAAGTGTCTACGGGCATGGTTGTGTGTGGTTGGGGCCTAGGTGTGTGCAGGCGGGTTGTGGCAATGGGACTATGTGTGAGAAGAGTGGCAGCGTCAAGACGTCAGATCGTTAGGAACGAGCAGTTAACCAGTGGGAAAAGAGGTGTATGGGGTGCCCAAATATTGATGTGATTATACTATTACTTTACTTGGATTTAATTATTTGGGTGAGTGTGCCTTAGTGAGGTTGGGATGGTTAGTATTCCTTGGTTGGTGCTTGAGGTTATACTGTTTTCTCATAGGAGGATTAGCATGTCCCCTCACTTGTGCACGAGTAGCTTTAGTTTTCCCTACTGAGTATACTTGTATGCTCACCCTACGTATATAAAACTGTTTTCAGGTTTCTAGTAGGAACTTGAGGATTGTGCTGGACTTTACTATCTCGGGTGTTAGGAATAGTTGTTTTTGTTACTAAGTCTCTTTTCTTTTGGTATTTTACCTTGGAGTTTTGTTTTACCTTTCATAAACTTTACTTTTGAACATGTGTGTGGAAAAAGGGTTTTTGACTTTACTTTTACTTTCGATATTTGGATTTGTTTGGGATTTACCATCTTATCTCCTGATATGGTTCTATAAAAAGGGAAATTCCTTCCATATTATGTGAGATTCTATACCCTTGGTGCTAGTCGCCACCCTGGGATGTATTGAAGGCAGGACTCGGGGGTCATTATCTCTCCTTTAACTTGAAGAAGGAAGGGTCTGGTTACTTGTTGTTCCTTCCCTCATCTTGGATAAGGCGGGTTGTGATAGAATGGTATTAGAGGTGATAGTTAATATATAGGATGAAGTTCGCACTTAGGAACAGTGAGGATTGCATGGGATGGTAGGGAAATAGTGTTAGGAAATCTTGGTGTGTAAAATAGTCCAGGGAAGACCGGCTAGGACACAAGATTTTAGGGCCCCCCATGATCTGATGTAAAGATTCTAGACCTACTCAATGACCATGCAAGGCTACACTGATTACAGGGTAGAGACCCTAGTAAAGTTACATGCATCATAATGACTTGTGTTCTTATGTGTTTTGGGTATGTTGGTAATTAAAATAAATAAAGAGTTCAAACAATATTTGAAAAGGAAATTTTCCACACTACTCGGGCTTATAAGTTTCCTGTTTTCTTTTTCAGCTATGGAACCCGGGCATCATCCATGAGTAGTGCGGGTAGTCGAGGCCCATAAGGTTGATCTAGTTAACTAGAGGAAGGATGATCGAGAGGAGGAGGACAACCAGTGGTAGAAAACGCTTCGTGCCTTCCAGCGGCAGACTCTGGGAAATTACGAGGGTAGCGTCTCAGACATGGATACAGAGAGATGGATCGAGGATCTGGTGATCTCTTTTATCTTGATCCAGGATCTGACATAATATTGGGTTCCTCTAGCTGTGATCTAGATGTGGGGAGTGGCGTGTCAGTGGTGTATTCTTTACCTTGAGGAGATGAAGGAAACTGAGGTTTTGTAGATTGACTTTGAAAAAGAGTTCTGGGTGGAATTCCTTTCTTCTATGATGATGGTCGGAAAGAGAAAAGAGCTAATCTCCCTCCATAAAGGGAGTATTATAGTGAGGGAATTGGGGATCAAGTTCAATTATCTCCTTCATTTTTCTTTGAACCACTTTCCAGATGAAGATTTACGGGCAAGACACTTAAAGGAGGCACTTCGACCTTCTATTTAGTATGTTGTTACTCCCTTCACTCTACCGACATAATTGGAGATTCAGAAGAAGGCTGAAGTAGTGGAGTTGATGCATACGTTAGGAGGTGTTCCATGAGAAGGGAACCATCCGAGTTCATCAAAGGGAAAGGCTTTCAGCAGTAGATGTCCAACATCAGGACCTTCCAGGTTTTGGCCAGCAGGGAGTAGACCTCAGTAGTTCTAGTTCCGATCTCCCGGTCCTTGCCCTTTCTCCACAGGCCTAGGACCGAGGTGATTTATCTATAGCAGCTGTGGGAATCTTCAAAATTAGTTCCCTATCTAAGTATAGTACAGTGGGGGTGGGAAGGTTCAACACCCATCTCAGTAGTAGCAGTTTCTATCTAGGACCTTCCAGCAGCAGGGGCAGCGAGCTCCCGCTCCACCGAGGGAAGATGGTGCCGGAGGAAGCTGAACTCAGGGTACTCCTCATGGAACTCGACTAGGTAATGGTTAGGGAGGCTGCTGATAGCCGCAAGGTAGAGAAGTTGGGCATGGGAAGCTACACGCCGCAGAGGTAGCAGTTCCAGTAGGGCCATAAGTTGTTTGAGGTACGATCAACCTTTTTAGTACTCTTGAATGTGATTTGTTTGATTTAGGAGCTTCACACTCCTTTGTTTCACCCATTATAGCCTATGCCTTGGGTTTATACAAAGAGAGACTTTCCATGCCCCTAGTGTTGAGTATTCCAGTTGGAGTTCAGACCAGCCTGTCTGATGTTTTTCAAGGACACAAACTGATGTTGGGGCCGCATTAGTCCAATGGGGATCTTATTCTTCTAAAAATTTAGCCGTATGATGTAATCATAGGAATCTACTATCTTTTTTCCATGCATTTCATTATCGAATACTTTTAAATATGGGTTGTGTTCTCAGATATGGGCAGACAACATGTGTCTTTCGTTGGCGAGCAGGGTTTCTAGGAGGGCAGCCAACGTGTAGAGCCCCTTATTTCCTTGTTAGCCAATCTATCAGTGGAATCAGTAGAATCAGAGATGGTGGAAGTTCCAGGTATTGTTAGTGAGTTCTTGGATTTCTTCCCCAAAGAGTTTGTGACTCTACCCCCTCGATGTGATATTGAGTTCAAGATAGACTTACAACCCGGTGCCCATCCGATTTCGATGGCTCCCTATCAGATGACGCCATCTGAGTTGCAGGAGTTGTGGATTCAGGTTGATGACCTAATGAATAAGGGTTTCATCTGATCGAGTGTGTTACCATGGGGTTCTCCAGTCTTGTTCGCAAAGAAGGAATACAATGGTCTCATTCTATGCATAGACTACCTAATACTAAATTAGGTGATGATCAAGAACCGTCACCCCCTCCCAAGGATCGAAGACCTTTTGACCAGTTGAAGGGATAAGGTTGGTTCTCTAAGATTGACCTATGGTATGGATATCACTAGTTGAGGGTGAAGGAGGGTGACATCCTGAAGACTACTTTTAGGTGTAGATATGGGAACTTTGAGTTCATGGTCATGTCTTTCAGTGTTACAAACGCACCGATTGTGTTCATGGGACTCATGAAATCTATTTTTCGTGAGTATCTGGACTGGTTCGTGGTCATTTTCATCAATTAAATCATGATCCATACAAGATCATAGGAGGATCACTTTGAGCATCTAAGGACAGTTTTGGAGGTCCTCCGACACCACCATCTATATGGGAAGTTGTCCAAGTGCAAGTTCTAGACACAAGAGGTGCACTTCCTTAGACATGTGGTGTCCTAGTAGGGAATAGCGGTGGAACTATCGAAGTTATAAGAAGTTGTTTCTTGGGAATCACCCAATAATGTGGTAGAGGTTCATAGTTTCCTAGGTTTGGTAGGTTACTACCAGAGGTTTATACCCGACTTCTCTCAAGTTGTAGCACCATTTACGACTTTGATAAAAAAGGACCAAGCTTTCATATGGAGTGAGAAGTTCCAGGAAGCTTTTAGTTATCTAAAAGGAAAGCTGGTTAGTGACCTAGTGTTGAGGTTTCTAGAAGAATGGGTGATGTTTGAGGTGTTCTGTGATTATTTCGGGCGAGGCATGTTATGTGTTCTAATGCAACAGCAAGGAGAAATCTCTTATGGGTCTAGGTAGTTACACCCTAAGAAATGTAACTATGACACCCATGACCTGAAACTTGTAGTGGTTGTGTTCTAACTAAAGTTGTGGAGTTATTACCTCATTGGGGAATTCTTCGTGGTCTTTATGGATCATAAAATATTGAGGTACATCTTCTCCTAGCGAGACCTGAACTTGCGACAACAAAGGTGGATGAAGTTTCTTCAGGAATAAAACTTTGAGATATCCTACACCTCAGGAAAGGGGAACATAGTGCCCGATTCCTTGATCAGAAATTCACAGAAGGATGTAGTTCAGGAGTTAGAAAATGCTTGGAAATAAATGGAGGAGTTGGCTGCTTTACATCTGGGCATGAGAGTGGAGGACGGTAGAGGATGTATGTTTCAGATGGAAGTGTAATCTTCTTTGGTATGATAGGTGGAGTCTCATTGGGGAGGATCAATGTTTAAAGTGATGCATGATTGTGTTAGCTAGGGTGATGCACCAGAGGGATGGTCAGAGGATAGTCAGAATCAAATGTTGTTCCGAGGGAAGCTTTTTGTCCTAGTGGTGATGCACGAGGGAGTTCTCAGTGAGTTCCATAACTCACCACTGGTGGTACATCCAGGAGTCTCCAAGATGTATTGGGGCTTGATAGGTTAGTTTTAGTGTCCCGGAGTGAAGCAGGTAGTGGCGGAGTTTGTGGCAAGGTGCCTCGTGTGTCAGCAGGTGAAGGATGAACACCGTGTTCCTGATGGTCTATTGCAACCCTTATACATTCCTGAGTGGAAGTGGGATGACGTCTCGATGGATTTCTTCACAAGACTACCCAGGGCCGAGGGAGGATATGATTCCATCTAGTTAGTGGTGGTTCAATTGATGAAATCAGCTCACTTCTTAGCAGTTAAGGAGTCAAGCACAGTGGATGCCTTATCATAGAGGTACGTGGGGTGAAGTGGTGTGGCTACACGAAATTCCAAAATCCATCATTTCAGATTAGGATAAACACTTTACTCCATGAGTCTGGAAGGGATTAGATCATGCTTTTGGAACCCGGTTATGAATCAAAATTGATTTCCACCCTTAGACGGATGGGAAGACAGAAAGGACCATCTGGACATTGAAGGATATGCTGTGATCATGTGTTCTAGACTTTATAGGATCATGGGTATGACACTTTCCCCTGGTGGAGTTTTCCTACAATAATATCTATCACTCTAACATTGGAATGAAACTGTTTGAATCCTTCTATGAGAGGCCTTTTTGTTCTCCCGTGTGCTAGAAAGAGGTCAGGGAGGCAAGTTTTCTTGTCCTAGAGATAGTGCAGAGCATGACGGAGAAGGTTCAACTTGTGCGTGAAATGATGAAGGAAGCTCATGACCAATAGAAGTCGTATGCCGATCATACGAGGAGACCCTTGGAGTTTTAGGTTGGGGAACACATGTTCTTAAAGGTCTCCCCTCGACATGGATAATAGAGGTTTGGAAGGGGGAGTAATCTTTTTCCCAAGTTCATTGGACCCTTCAAGGTGTTGGTACGAGTCGGTGAGGTGGAATATTAGCTTGCGTTACCACTACAGTTGGAGAGGATCCACAACATCTTTCATATCTCTCATCTCTGTTATTATCTACACAATGACTCCCACGTCCTCAACTAGGGAGAGTTGGATATTGAGGACGATGTGACATTCGTGGAACGACCAATGAGAATTGAGGATTGTAAGGAGAAGAAGATTTGTGGATGGACTATTACCTTGGTTCGTGTGTTATGGAGGCATGGTGTCCTCGAGGAGAGTACCTAGGAATGAGAGGAAAAAATGCATTCCCAGTACCCAGAGCTGTTTTGAGATTTGATCTTATGTTTTTCTTTTTTTTCCTTGCTTATGATGTAATTTTTGACCTCTCTTGATGTATGATAAGTTGTTTCCATGTTCTATGTTTTGTGTGAAAAGTCCTAACTATGAGGAGGGGAGAACCTGATCCCTAATCAAGATGAATTAATGAAAATGCGATTAAGCCCGTGCGAATGAGTCAGTTCCACCCAAATTGGATAGTATCTTGACAAGGAGGAAGGAGCTCCCTAATCCATGTGTCTGGATGGTGAGAATTTTTGTGTTTATGTGGTTACTTGAGGGAGAGGAGAGGTAGTGTTTCTACAGTTGTTCAGGAAATATATGTGAGATAGATTGTCATGAACTACCTTCACCAATATGAGGGAAGGGATAAAAAACTTCCGGACCCTTCCTTCTTCACATTGAAGGAGAGATAATGACCCTCGAGTCCTGCCTCCAATAGACCCCGAAGTGGCGACTAGCACCAAGGGTATAAAATCACATGTAATATGGAAGGTATTACCCTTTTTATAGAAAAATATCAGGAGATAAGATGGTAAATCTCAAAAAACTCCAAAAATAGAAAGTAAAAGTAAAACCAAACCCCTTTCCACATGAATTCTCAAAATAAAGTGCTACAAGGTACAAGAAAACTCCAGAAGGAAGTACCGAAAGAAAAGAAAACAACAACATCAACTATCCCAACATCCGAGCTAATACAGTCCCACGTGGTCTATGAAGTCCTCCTAGAAACCTGAAAGTAGTTTTATATACGTAGGGTGAGTATATAGGTATACTCATTAGGGAAAACCAAAAGCTCTTGTGCACAAGTTGGGAGACATTCTAATGCCCCATGAGAAAGTAGAGGTATCCAAAACACCTAGCAAGGGAAACTAATCACCTAGCCTCACCAAGGAACACTCCCAAAATAATGCACATAAGGTAAAGTAATAGTAATAGTACATTGATATTTGGGGTACCCCGCACTGCTTTCCCACTGTTTATTGAAGACATCCTATGAGTTAGACCTCCCACACCATTTTCACTACAGTCCCACTACCGACCCAACAATAACCTTTTGGGCCACCACAACCACACATCCTGCCCACAGACACCTGATTCAAAACAACCACCACCACACTCGTAGACACTTGGGCCACCACAACCATACATAACCATGCCTACAGACACCTGGTCCAGAACAACAACCGCCACGCCCGAAGACACCTGGGCCTCATCCCGAGGACACTTTGAAAACAAACCTTCCTGCATACACCTAGGCCAACCACCACAACGTACCCTTCTTGAATAATCTTAAGCTATAATGGACCTCAGGCCATCACAGCCTACCCAAAGAGTCTTGGGATACCTGGGAGAGGGATAAGAAATGAGCTAATGACCATAAAATCATAAGAATGTTGGGGAAAATACCCTCCCCCATGAAATGGGGGTGTTCGGCATGAAGTGATCAACTTGGGTGGGGTGAGAATAAGAAACGCCAAGAACTAAATTTATACATATAGTTGAACAAGAATTCATCCCAACCCAAGGGTTTTGAAACCAGACTATACACAAACACCCTTATTACTATTCATATATGCACAAACTCATAACAACCAGAACCAGAGCACCACCCATTTTTGTTATCATGTTCAAGTGATTTCGTTAGAAAAATAATTCTCCACTACTGGGAAACTAATAGGAACATCCACAAGTCAAAACAAATCTGGAATGAAGAATAAAATATCCAAACAACAATTTATGAATTCACACCCGGTTCTCTTGTAAAGTCACAAAAAACAAAAGGGACCAGTGAGATCCCTAAAAGTAATAGAACCAAACCAATCCTCATAATATATCCCCATGAGGCCTCAGATCCACAAACCAACAACTGAACAATAGGGGATCCCATCCCCATCCATGTCACCCCACAAGCATTAAGCCGAACAATCGTGCTTATTAGTAGAACATAGAAAGGGAGTTTTTAGATTTAACCACACCATTTAACAAGTTCCTTATTTCTGTTTGACTATTAAGGGTGATCACATAAAGATTCTTATTCATTGGGAATCCATTTAATCAACCAGGTATATGTGATTAACCAGTTTCCATGTTATATCCATTCAATCACAAGATTATCAAGAAAACAGAGGTTCATTAGTGCACAAGAAAGGACCACCAATGACCATGATTTTCAGTGGTAATAAGCCCATACATTTCACTACATTTAAATGAAGATAAAAGAGTACAACAACATCATCAAAAAACACACCCATTCATTCTTTAAAAAAACATTTATTATCTTCGTTAAGGTTAGGTTTCATCCACACCCTGAGGAAACATTATCATACCCACCCCACATGATACATAGTAAATATAGATTAAGGAAAACCCTACTTGTATGATCAATGATAAAAGTTTTCTCCTCGCACCAAGAACTGGGGATGCACGACTTGAAGATGAAGAACTCCAATGGATCCAAGGCTAATCAGGAAGGGCTCCAGCACAGGCACATGATTCGTCTCCAGAGTAAGTCTCTAGGGATTAATTTATATAATTGAAAAGAATTATGAAGAGAGGATATCTGCTTAAGAAAAGGACATATCCTAAAATTAAGGAGATGATTCCCAAGTACTTGAAGTCGGATTGTAGCTTGACTATGCGGTTAGGCGGTTTCACACGTCGAGATTAATTTTTATTTAATAATTCTATTCAGAGATGGTGGGTATAATGGCTATGAGTTAATATATATCTTCTAAATAGAGAGAAACCACGTAATAGGGGTGAAAATGGAAAGCATGGGGAAAGGTGTGACTCTGAGTAAAAAGGCCACACGTTTTGGTAAGAAAGAGTCACCCAACTCTTAGGGGTTTAAAACATATTTTAATGGATTAAAATGTCTTTAAAAAGATTATTAAAATAAATTTACATCAAAAGATACGTTACCGGGGTAGAAATGGAAAAACTCGGGAAACTGGGAAAAAATTGACAAAGGGTGGTAGACACGGTGCCACCGTAAAGGTGCCACCAGTTCGGTGAGACACCGTAAGCGGTGCCACCATTTTGGTGTGTGACCGTGATGGTATGACCATGACGGTGCCACTTTAACGGTGCCACCGTCACAGTGCCACCGTGACCGGTGCCACCATTTTGGTGGAACTGTTTGGTGGGACCAAGTTTTTGGAAAAACTACTTAATGAGTCACTGATGGCCCCCAAGATACCAAAAACACTAGAAATTTGGAAAAGTAATGGACCATGAGGGTTCTGTCCATTACATCAGATAACTCTCAAACTATTCTCATCCTCTAGAATCCAAGAGTAAACCCAAAGAAAAGAGAGGGGTCTGAACAACCACCTCGTAAGATACCTCTCAGGGACAAAACCAACCTAGAGTTGCTCGAAAGACAGAACAAACCTTAACATATAGAAGTATCTATCTCACCCATCTCCTGAACAAATATAGAAACACTAAAAAAACACACAAACACAAAATTAAAACCATCTAGATACATGTATTAGGAAGTTCCTTCCTCCATGTCAAGATACTATCTGCTTTGGGTGGCACAGACTCGCCTGCATGGGTTTAATCGCATCCACTTTAATGTGTCTTTATTAGGTATCAGGTTGTCCCCTCCCTATAGAGAATAATATTCACATACATTTAGAGAACAAGGGAAACAACCCATCTCATAGTTAACAAGGTCAAGCATTACATCACAGTCAAATACAAAACAACACAGAACAAAACTCAAAACAGCTCTGGGTACTTGGCATGCATCTATGCCTCCCATTCCTTGGTACTCTCTTCAAGGACACTATGCCTCTATAACATACAAACCAAGGTAATTTTTCATCCACAGAGCACATTCTCCTCACAATCCCCGATCCTCACTGGTCACTCCATGAATGTTGTATCGTCCTTGATATCCAGCTCTCCCCAGTCGAGGACGTGCGAGTCATTGTGTAGATACCGACGGAGCTGAGACACATGGAAAACATTGTGGACCCTCATTAGCGGCGGTGGTAGTGCTAGCTGATAAGCCACTTCACTGACCCGTCACAACACCTCAAAGGGTCCAATGAACCTGGGAGAAAGCTTACTCCCCCTACAAAACCTCTATTGCCCGTGTCGAGGGGAGACCTTTAAGAACACATGGTCCCCAACCTTGAACTCCAAGGGTGTCCTTCTATGGTCGACATACGACTTTAGATGGTCCTAATCCGCCTTCATCCTCTCCCATATAAGCTAAACCTTCTCCTTCGTGCTCTACACTACCTCTAGGCCAATAAAACATGATTCCCCAACCTCTGTCCAGCACACAGGCGAATGACATGATCTTCCATACAAGGATTCAAATAGAGCCATTCCAATGGTAAAGTGATATCTATTTTTGTAGGAAAACTCTACCAGAGGAAAGTGTCATACCCACGATCCCCTGAAGTCCAAAACACATGCCTGTAGCATATCTTCCAATGTCTAGATGGTCTGATCTGTCTGCCCATCTGTCTGGGGGTGGAAAGAAGTGTTGAGGCATACCTGGGTGCCAAAAACATGTTTCAATCCTTTCTAGACTCATGAGGTAAACCGTGTATCCCGGTCTAAGACTATGGACCTCATAAATCCATTCAACCACACCACCTCATCCATGTACCTCTATGCTAAGGCATCCACCGCACTCGACTATTTGACTTCCAGGAAGTGAGCTGATTTCGTCAGTCGGTCCACTACTACCCAGATAACATCATAGCCTCCTTGAACCATGGGTAGTCCCATGAAAAAATCCATCGAGATGTCATCCCACTTCCACTCTTGGACATCTAAAGGCTGCAACAGACCACCCAGAACATGGTGCTTAGCCTTTACCTTCTGGCACACAAGGCACTTTTCCACAAACTTTGCCACTGCCTGTTTCACCCCAGGCCACCAAAACTAACCTCTCAAGCCTCGTCACATCTTGTAAACTCCTAGGTGTACCAACAAGGGTGAGTTATGGAACTTACTAAGAACCTTATCACATATTTTCACCAGGAAAAACAAATTTCCAAGAAACAACATCCAATTCTGAACATCTTCCGACCATCCTTCTAGAGCATTGCCCTAGCAAATGCGATCATGCATCACTTCAACCTCTAAGTCCCCCCACTTAGACTCCTCCACCTATTTTACCAAGGAATAATACACCATCATCTGGAAAATATAGCATCTACCATCCTCCACTTTTTCATCCTGATGTAAGGCAACCAACTCCTCCATCACCTTCCAAGAATCTTCTGATTCTCGAACCATATCTTTCTATGAATTCCTACTCAAGGCATCAGCCACCATGTTCCCCTTTCATGAGGTGTAAGAAATATCAAAGTCGTAGTCCTGAGGAAACTCCATCCACCTCTTCTACTGCAAGTTCATGTCATGCTGAGAGAAGATATACCTCAATCTCTTATGATCTATGAAGACCACTAAGCGTTCCCCGATGAGGTAATACCACCAAAAATTCAGTGAAAACACAACCGCTTAAAGATCTAGATCATGGGTGGAATAGTTAAACTCATGGGGATGTAACTTCCTAGACCCATAAGAGATCACTCCCTACTGCTGCATCATCACACACCCTAAGCCTAGGCCTGAAGCATCACAGAACACTTAAAACATTACCCCTTCCTCTAGAAACCTCAGTACTGGGGCACTGACCAGTTTAACCTTCAGATAACTGAAGGCTTCCTAGAACTTTTCACTCCATACAAAAGACTAGTCTTTCTTGTTCAAGAATGTCAAAGGTGTTGTAACTCAAGAGAAGTTTGAAACAAACCTCCAGTAGTAACCTGTTAAACCAAAGAAACTATGAACCTCTACTACGTTCTTGGGTAATTCCCAATAAACAACCGCCTTTACCTTCGATAGGTCCAATTCTATTACCTACTAGGACACTGTGTGTCCAAATAAGTGCACCTATCATGTCCAGAACTTACACTTGGACAATTTCTTGTAGAGATGGTGCTGTCAGAGGACCTCTAAAACTGTCCTTAGATGCTCAACATGATCCTACTATGATCTTGATTAGATTAGGATGTAGTCTATAAAAACGACTACGAACCGGTCCAGATATTCCCAGAAGACAAAGTTCATGAGCCCCATGAAAATAGCTGGTGCATTCATAACATCGAACGACATGACCACGAACTCAAAGTGCCCATATCTACAACTGAAAGCAGTATTCAAGATGTCACCCTACTTCACCCTCAACTGGTGATATCCCGACCATAGGTAGATCTTATAGAACCAACCTACTCCCTTTAACTAGTCAAAAAGGTCATCGATCCTCAGGAGGGGGTAACGGTTCTTGACCTTCACCTGATTCAGCCTTTGCTAGTCTATACACAGCCTGAGACCACAATCTACCTTCTTTGCGAATAAGACTGGAGCACCCCATGGTGATGTGCTCGGTCAGATAAAACCCTTCTTCATCAGTTCATCAACCTGGATCTGCAACTCCCACAACTCAGAAGGCACCATCCGATAGGGAGCCATCGAAATCAGATGATCACTGGGTTTAAATTTTATCCTGAACTCAACATCACGTAGAGGGGGGTAGAGTCACCACCTCTCTAGGGAAGACGTCTGGGAACTCACTAAAAATCCCCAGATATTACACCATCTCTATATCTACTAACTCCACCGACATCTCAAATAACAAGGAAAGAAGGGGCTCTACTTGTCGACTGCCCTCTTGGAAACCATGCTCGCCAATGAAAACTACGCACGAGCTGCCCAAATATAAAAACACAACCCTTCTCCAGAAGTAGTCGATAATGAAATACATAGATAACAACCATTAGATGCCTAAAATGACACCATATGGATGCATCTATAACAAAAGAAGGTCCCCACTGGACTGATGTGTCCCCAACATCAGTTTACATCCCAGAAAACATAAGACAAATTGGTCTGACCTCTAACTGGAATACTAAATACCAGGGGAATGAGAAGTCTCTCTGCATCTAGACCCAGAGCATGGGTCAGAATGGGTGAAAAAAAGGAGTGAGAATATCCCGAATCAAACAAGGCATGGTTAAGAGTACTAAACAAGATAATCATACCTCGAATGACCTCTGGACACACTATAACTGTTGCCTATGTGGTGTGAAACTACCCACGCCCAGCTCCTCTGCCCCTTGGATATCAACCGCCTCCTCGACCACACCCTGGTCGAGGTCCATGAGGAGCGCCCTGAGGCCAACCTCCTCCTGCAACGTCTGTTCTTGGAGGAGCGAGAGCTCACTTTACCTGCTGTGGCTGCTGAAAGGGCCTGGCTGGAAATTGCTGCTGCTTAGGTGGGCTCTGAACCTACCCACCTCCACTATAATACACTCGGTCTACACACTGATTTAAAAGGTGTCCATGTCTTCCAAAGATGAAGCATCTCGGTCCTAGGTCCGCAGAGAAAGGTTGAGGACTGTGAGATCGAAACTGGAACTGCTTGGGCCTGTATAAGGCCCCAGCCTTAAACCTTACTTAATCTTGAGTTATTACAAGATTACACATTGAGGATCTTTTCATGTTTAGAGTTTTAGAGAATTAGAACATAAAACTTGCATTACATTCCACATATAAACAAAGTGGTTACATAAAGATAGTATTCTTTTTTCCCATCAATGGAAACATATTTAAAATAAAACATGGATTCATTCTTGACACTTCCTTGACACTATCATCATATCATGTACCTTTCCCTTGACCTGTGAAAAACATTTCAAAAAAACTTGGGATGAGCATAAAAAGATCAGTATGGGTTATAAAAAAATATGGAAAGGAAACATAAGTTCATATATACATAATAATGGAATCATACTTTACCCATAAAACATAATCACTTTAACATACCTCATCAAATCATGAATAAATCATAGAAATCATAAGACATAAAGGTAACTTGAGGCATTCATAACATTCTTACATAGGTAGTAACCCTCTTGGTTACGTTTGGAATACCCATCACAGTATATTCCCTAAATCTCTTTGGAGAAACCTTAACGTTTCACTCCTTCGTGTTACCCAATGCATTGGAGAGCTATATTGGGCTCACCCGCCCTTAGTTTATCACGGAACCACCCGTCTTCATAATAATGCCCAAGAACCACAACATAATTGTATCACATAAAACATGCATAAAGGAAACATAACATTTCCACCTTTCAATCACAAGATATCAATACAACACATTGATATAAAAACATTATGAAAACCATTTTCAATACCAAAATAAAAGAAAATTAAAACATGGTATTTATTTTTATTTTAAAACAAAGGTATGGCTTGTAGAGTAAGACAAAACTCAAATAATGGTCACGGCGGCGGAGAAGTCGTTGTCGCCGCATACGTACGACAAAAACATTCCATTTTTTCATTTATTAAAATGCTTCGTATAAAAAATATTTCTTTTGGATAAACGTAAAAGTAAAAGGGGTTTATACACCGTATAAAAGAAGGTTGTGTATAAAACAAAATATGCCTCAATGAAAGGAATTGAGACGAAGTCCCATACCTCGAGTCCGACTTGACTTGGTCGTTCTTTAATCTCCTGAATAATAAACTTGAGTTAATTTATACTTGTTTAAGAACCTTTTTAAAGTTCATTATTCCTTTTTTATCACTTATTTCCATGTCATGAACACTATGTAATTATTTAAGTTAATAACAGTCGTTTTAATGATCATTGGTACTTGAGTCAAAAATAAACCCTTTATAATTACAAGTTGTTCATGTATCCATTATATCCAGAATTATAATCATGATGTATATATCATATATATCATATATATCCAGTATATACATGCATTTATAATATTACATAATCATTTAGAGGTAAGAAATGAAATGCACCGTTCATGGAGACGGTAAGCCGTACGTACGCATGAACGCTACTTTCATTTCTATTTCGTATTTTATAGAATGGAATCATAATGATATAAAGTTATATTATAATTCCAGTGTAATATCATATATAATATCATAACTTCATCCTTTATGCATCCCACATATAGTATTAACGAATCAAATCACTTTGAGGGGGCGGTAGTCCGCACTTCCTTAAATGAAGATATCGCGTTTACCCATAATGGAAACCATAAAGGTATTCCCAAAATGAAAAATAAAGAAGCTTAAGGAAAACATAAACATATTATATATCATATATAAATATAGTGTCATCTTAATGGCTACATTTTAAGGTGTTAAAAGAATGTTGAACAATCATCGTTTCGGGAGGCAGAAATTCGCCATCCACGGAAATAGTATGTTATTTAACCATTAGATGTAGGTGTGTGTATGTGTAGCTAGAATAATTCTTATAAAAACATCCTAGTATATTGAAGATACTGGAGTTGTTACAAAATAAATGAATAAAAAGAGTTTAGGGGGTTGGAGAAGCAAAATAAAACAAAAGGACTCAAGTGAAGACATTACCTTAAAATCGGGTAACTCCCTTTGGTTTGAGCTCAAAGGCTTCCTTGGGAAGACTTATGCCAAAAGTGAGGCTTCAAGGAGTAAGAGAGGGAATTGGATAGACAAAATGGGCAGGTGTTGGCCGAGCCAAAGGCTTTGGAAGTGTGGGTAAGTAGGTAGAGGTGGGGGCCTTTTATAAGAGGAGAGGAGGGGCAGTCTTGGAAAGTAAAGAAATGTTACTTTATTTTAAAATGATTTTTGGATTCAAAAGGTCCCAAATTGATATAATTCGAGGTTAAGGTGATAAGGGTTCGAAATCCACCCATCCAATAGGTTTTGTACATGTTTAGGTCATAGATTTTACATTATCATTTCATTTTATTTAAGTCCTTTATTAATGAGGTAATCGCTGCATCATCATGATGTCATAAATAATTTAATTTATTTAAAGTCTAAACATTATTAAAAAAATACTATGATGTAGGAAATATTTTTATCTTTCCAATTACTATTTATAATAAAAAATCTGACTTGTATAACCCCATGTAAAATTATTTTAGTAAAATAACTCATGTTTGTGTTATTTTTACTTTTACATTAAATAAAAAGTTATTTATGTCATTTCCCAACCAAAGTGGCTCCATGGGGTCCCCAAGTTGACCCATGGATTTTCTTGGTTGTCCATGACACATACAATTAGGGTAGGACATGTGTCAAGCTCATCTCATATTATTAAAACATTATTTTTACCTTAAACTACACTAATTACCTCTAATCGCGATTAAGAACTTAAAAGTTACTATTCACCAAAAAATTATTTTAATCTCATTGAACCTCATTTTACTTCTTAATGACAACCATGTATGTCGGATTTTTGAAATTCAAAACACAGAAGTGGAAAAGTTTCATTTAAACAAAAAATCTGTTTCTTTAACTACCACTTAGTGGTTTCACTATTCATCTAAAATTGAAGTTTTTCAGAAAAATTCCAAAACTTCGCCCTAAGCTATATTTGATATTATGAATTCAAAAATGATGTCTATTTTACAAAATTCAAAACATATAAGATTCATTAATTAATTTAATAATTAATTCCCGCTGTCATGACAAATAGCGTGTTTTTATGAAACAATAAGTATCAAAAGACTGACATTAGTTTAAGTCCAATTTCAAAGTGATATTGATTCCAATGACCACCATTGGATTAAATGGTAAAAATATATTCTAATTTCACTTTAAAACCAATTAAAAAGATAATCTAATCATATAAATAAATTAGATTAAAAAGAGGTTTTGAATTAAAATACAACATTTTTCACTATTCATTAAAAAATGAACTTTATCCGAAAAATACCAAAAATTCACACAAAGTAAATTTTGATGTCCCAATCATAAAGAATAAGTTTATTTTGACAAACATAGCTTATAAAATTTTCAAAATATAGATTTAAAAATGGTTTGCCATTAAAAGGCAGTAAAACAATCTTTTAAAAAATATTAGTGTATTCCATGCTTAAGATTGGATTTATTCTCATTTTAAGCCTCTAAAACACTATCTAATTCACTAATAGACATAGATAAAAATATCTATTATTCATTACTTACTTGGGATGTTACATCATTCCTCCCTTTATAAAATTGCGTCCCCACAATTTATTTACTTATCGAATAAATGGGGGTACTTATCCCTCATTGCATTTTCAGATTCCCATATCGCCTCTTCCATCATGTGGTTTTTACAAAAAACCTTTACCTGATTAATCACCTTATTCCATAACACTTGCTCCCTGTGTTCAAGAATCTGGACTAGTTGTTCCTCATATGATAGGTTCTCTTCCAGCTGAACTACCTCTGGACTCAAAACATGAGATGGATCTGGCATGTACTTTCTCAGCATTGAAACATGAAAAACATTGTGTACCTGAGATAAACTCGGAGGTAAAGCCACCTGATATGCAACTGATCCAACTCTCTCTAGAATTTCATATGGTCCAATGAACCTTGGACTCAGCTTTCCTTTCTTACCAAATCACATCACACTTTTCCATGGTGAGACTTTGAGAAAAACATGATCACCTACCTCAAAAGATAGATCCTTCCTCCGATTATCCGCATAACTCTTCTGCCTGCTCTGAGCTGTTCTCATGTGTTTCTGTATCAGCTGAACTTTTTCTGCCAACTCTTCTACCAAATCTGGTCCCATCAATTTCCTTTCATCCACTTCATCCTAGAAAGCTGGAGTTCGACACTACTTCACATATAATGCCTCAAATAGTGCCATCTATATACTAGAATGAAAACTGTTATTATATGAAAATTCAACCAAAGAAATATGTTGGTCCCAACTTCCCTGATAATCCATCGAACAAGATCGTAGCATATCCTCCAAGGTCTGAATTGTTCGTTCTGACTTCCCATCAGATTGAGGATGAAAAGCTGTACTAAAATTTAATTCAGTACCCAACGACTTCTGAAGGCCTTTCCAAAAGTTAGAAGTGAAACTGAGATCACGATTAGATATAATGGAGAGGGGAACTCCATGTAACCTGACTATCTATTTAAGATACAAACGGGAAATTTGATCTAGGGAAAAAGTATCTCATATAGAAAGGAAATGAGCAGATTTAGTCAAGCGATCAACAATAACCCAGATTGCATTATTACCTCGAGGGGTATTCAACAATCCCACAACGAAGTCCATAGATATATTATCCCATTTCCACTCTGGTACTGGTAAAGGCTGAAGCATCCCTTTCGGTAACTTCTGCTTTGCTTTAACCTGTTGACAAGTCAAACACTTCACAGTAAAATCAGCAATATCTCTTTTCATTCCATCCCACCAGTAATACTCCCGCAGATCTCTATACATCTTAGTACTGCCAGGATGAACTGAAAATGGAGAACTATGAGCTTCACATAACAACTCTCTATTCAACTGTGAATCACAAGGCACACACAATCTCTTCCCAAATCTCAAAACTCAATCATTATCAATGTTGAATTCAGGCAGCTTACCTTTCTGAACCAGCTCTACCTTTTTCTACAACTCACTGTCTTGCTTCTGTGCTTTCTTGATTCTTTCTGATAGAGAATATTTCACTGATACCTGAAACAAAACAGAAGAACATCCTGCACCAACAACTTCTATGCCAATGTTCATCAAATCCTTAACCAAAGGATCAGGTTCCAACCACAACATTGCTAATGAAACATTACTTTTTTGACTCAAAGCATCAACCACTTTATTTTCTTTTCCCGGATGGTAATGAATTGTACAATCATAATCCTTGATTAATTCTAGCCATATCCTTTGTCTCATGTTCAATTATTTCTGAGTGAATATATACTTTAAACTTTTGTGATCAGTATATATTACACACTTTACTCCATACAAATGATGCCTCCAAATTTTTAAAGCGAAAACAACAGCAGCTAATTCCAAATCTTGTGTAGGGTAATTTACCTCATGAGTTTTCAACTGTCGTGAAGCATAAGCAATTACCTGATCATTCTGCATTAGGACGCAACCAAGTCCTTTCAATGAAGCATCACTGTATATAACAAACTCACCATTCCTGGAAGGTAGTTCCAAAACCGGAGCATTCACCAATCTTCTTTTCAACTCCTGAAAACAATCATCACATTCTTTTGTCCAGATAAACTTAACACCCTTCCGAGTTAGCTTAGTCATTGGACTAGATAACCGTGAAAAATTTCTAACAAGCCTTCGGTAATAGCCTGCCAAACCAAGGAAACTACGAATCTCTGTTATATTTGTGGGTCTTGTCCATTCTTCAACAACCTTTGTTTTTGCAGGATCAACAGTTATCCCATCTTTAGAAACAATGTAACCAAGGAAAGAAATTTGTTGCAACCAAAACTCACATTTTCTGAATTTCCCATACAATTTATTTTCTTTTAATGTTTGAAAAATAACCCTCAAATGTCTTTCATGCTCCTTTTTACTTTTAGAAAACACCAAAATATCATCAATGAAAACCACCACAAACTTATCCAAAAACTCATGGAAAATTCTATTAATTAAGTCCATGAATACAACAGGTGCATTGGTTAGCCCAAAAGGAATTACTACAAATTCATAATGGCCATATCTTGTACGAAACGCAGTCTTCGGAACATCTGCTTCCTTTACCTTCAGCTGATGGTACCCCAATCTCAGGTCAATCTTTGAAAAAAACTGAGCTCCCTGGAGCTGATCAAACAAATCATCGATATGAGGCAAAGGACATTTGTTCTTAACAGTGATGTTATTCAAGGATCTATAATCAATGCAAAGTATCATAGAACCATCTTTCTTTTTAACAAATAAAACAGGAGCACCCCATGGTGATGTTCTAGGTCGAATGAAACCTTTCTCTAATAAATCTTGCAATTGCTCCTTCAACTCTAAAAGTTCAATTTGAGACATTCG
This sequence comes from Viscum album, assembly GCA_963277665.1. Taxonomy (NCBI): domain Eukaryota; kingdom Viridiplantae; phylum Streptophyta; class Magnoliopsida; order Santalales; family Viscaceae; genus Viscum; species Viscum album. Next base: position 1,440,713,261 of record OY728130.1, on the reverse strand, counting down.
ATAAGGGGGTTTCTAAATTGGCTTAGCATCAGGAACTAAGTCAACAGTAAATTCAACTTCTTGATCTGGTATTATTCCAGGCAACTCATCAGAAAAAACATCAGGATACTCATTTAGCACTGGCACATCATTAATCTGAACAGTTCCCTTGTTTTCAATAATATGTGCATGGTAACATTCATTTCCATGTTTTACAAGTTTCTCGGCCTCTTAATAAGTTATCAACAGTAAGGGTTCATTCTTGTACACAAACTGAAAGTATTTCTGAAAAGAAACTTCTTTAGCTCTACAGTCAATCTTAGCATGGTAAATAGAGAGCCAATCCATACCTAGAATAACATCAAACTCTACTAGAGGTAAAACAATAAGGTTTGCAAGTAGGTTCTTTCCACGGATAAGGATATGAAGATTCTTATAAATTCTTTTTTCCTCAACATTTCCCCCAGGTGTTTTTACCACAAGTTTAGGAGTCATTTTTTGAGATGGTATTCCCATTTTACTAGAAAAGGTTTCAGAGATGAAAGAATGTGTAGACCCCGAATCAAACAACACACTAGAATAATCTGAAAAAACAAACAAAGTACCTGATACAACTTCGTTTGATGGCCCGACATCTGCTGAAGTAGTTGAAAAGGATTTAACCACCCCTTTCCTCTTGTAGTATAACTGCTTCCCATCACTCTAACTCTTTGTCGGACACTCGTTTTCATAGTGACCCATCTCATTGCACTTAAAACATTTCACTAACTGTAAATCAAATTTGGTCTTACCATCACCCTGCTCTTTTTCAGTGCAATCACGAGCCTTATGACCCATCTTACCACATCGGTAGCACTTTCCAGAATTCATAAGACATTCCCCAGCATGCCTTTTGCCACATTTATCACAAACTGGAAACTTAGATTTCTTACCATCAGGCTTTTTTGAAGAATTCTTCCCTTTCTCCTGCCACCTCGGTCTCTTCTTCTGCTGGTTGTTATAGAAAACTTGATCATCGGAAAACTCCATTTCCACCTTCTCATCACATCAAACAATCTTTTCATAACTTTTAAACTCACGAGAAGCTAATGAACTTCGATATTTTGTCTTTAATCCTGAGTAAAAATGATTGATTTTACTATCAAGGTCTCAGATAAAATTTGGAGCATACCTTGCCAATCGAGTGAACCTTTCTTCATAGGCAGTCACTGAGTCTTCCTCTTGCCTCAATTCCAAGAATTGTTTTTCCATACTAAGTAGAATAGCCTTAGGAAAATACTTTTCAAGAAACATACCTTTAAATTCATCCCAATCAAGAGCATCAATCTCATCGGCGTCCCTGATATTTTTAACCATCGACCACCACTGATCTGCTTCACCCTCCAGACGGTAAATAGCAAGACTAACCTTTTGATTGTGTGAACACTCCATGACATCGAAAATCTTCTCCAGTGCTTTAATCCACCCTTCAGCTAACACAGGGTCAGATGATCCTCTGAATGATGGGGGATGTTGCCTCATGAAATGTTCCACCACTGACATGTTCCTCTGCGGTTTATCTGGCTGATCTCGTGCATGGATACCACCACCATGTATCGCTTGAGTCAACTGCGCCATTACTGCAACAAACTGTTCAGTTCCAATTCTGACCATCTCAGGATGCTGATTCAAAAGGTTATTTCCTTCTGTATGCCTTCCTAGCACTGCTTCCCTGTTTCCTCTGCGGAAAACCATTCTGAACAAACATGTCTTAGATGAAGCAACATGGTAATCTTCAAATGCTATATCATTTCAAAAAAAATATTTTTGGATAATCATTTAATAGAATTATAACTCCTAAAGTTATCTAAACCGACCTCTGATACCCACTATAAGGCCCCAGCCTTAAACCTTACTTAATATTGAGTTATTACAAGATTACACATTGAGGATCTTTTCAGGTTTAGAGTTTTAGAGAATTAGAACATAAAACTTGCATTACATTCCACATATAAACAAAGTGGTTACATAAAGATAGTATTCTTTTTTCCCATCAATGGAAATATATTTAAAATAAAACATGGATTCATTCTTGACACTTCCTTGACACTATCATCATATCATGTACCTTTCCCTTGACCTGTGAAAAACATTTCAAAAAAACTTGGGATGAGCATAAAAAGCTCAGTATGGGTTATAAAAAAATATGGAAAGGAAACATAAGTTCATATATACATAAGAATGAAATCATAATTTACCCATAAAACATAAGAACTTTAACATACCTCATCAAATCATGAATAAATCATAGAAATCATAAGACATAAAGGTAACTTGAGACATTCATAACATTCTTACGTAGGGAGTAACCCTCTTGGTTACGTTTGGAATACCCATCAAAATATATTCCCTAAATCTCTTCGGAGAAACCTTAAAATTTCACTCCTTCACATTACCCAATGCATTGGAGAGCTATATTGGGCTCACCCGTCCTTAGTTTATCACGGAACCACCCGTCTTCATAATAATGCCCAAGAACCACAACATAATCATATCACATAAAACATGCATAAAAGAAACATAACATTTCCACCTTTCAATCACAAGATATCAATACAACACATTGATATAAAAACATTATGAAATCCATTTTCAATAACAAAATAAAAGAAAAGTAAAACATGGTATTTATTTTTCTTTTAAAACAAAGGTATGGCTTGTAGAGGAAGCCGAAACTCAAATAATGGTCACAACGGTGGAGAAGTCATTGTCGCCACATACGTACGACAAAAACATTCCCTTTTGTCGTTTAGTAAAACGCTTCGTATAAAAAATATTCCTTTTGGATAAACGTAAAAGTCAAAGGGGTTTATACACCGTATAAAAGAAGGTTGTGTATAAAACAAAATATGCCTCAATGAAAGGAGATTGAGACGAAGTCCCATACCTTGAGTCCAACTTGACTCGGTCTTTCTTTAATCTCCTGAATAATAAACTTGAGTTAATTTCTACTTATTTAAGAACCTTTTTAAAGTTCATTATTCCTTTTTTATCACTTATTGCCATGTCATGAACACTATGTAATTATTTAAGTTAATAACGGTCGTTTTAACGATCATTGGTACTTGAGTAAAAAATAAAACCTTTATAATTACAAGTTGTTCATGTATCCATTATATCCAGAATTATAATCATGATGTATATATCATATATATCATATATATCCAGTATATACATTCATTTATAATATTACATAATCATTTAGAGGTAAGAAATGAAATGCACCGTTCATGGAGACGGTAAGCCGTACGTACGCATGAACGCTACTTTCATTTCTATTTCGTATTTTATAGAATGGAATCATAATGATATAAAGGTATATTATAATTACAATGTAATATCATATATAATATCATAACTTCATCCTTTATACGTCCCATATATGGTATTAAGGAATCAAATCACTTTGAGGGGGCGGTAGTCCGCACTTCCTTAAATGAAGATATCGTGTTTACCCATAATGGAAACCATAAAGGTATTCCCAAAATGAAAAATACAGAAGCTTAAGGAAAACATAAACATATTATATATCATATATAAATATAGTGTCATCTTAATGGCCACCTTTTAAGGTGTTAAAAGAATGTTGAACAATCATCGTTTTGGGAGGCAGAAATTCGCCATCCACGGAAATAGTATGTTCTTTAACCATTAGATGTAGGTGTGTGTAGGTGTAGCTCAAATACTTATTATAACAATATCCTAGTATATTGAAGATACTGTAGTTGTTAAAAAAGAAATGAATAAAAAGAGTTTAGGGGGTTGGAGAAGCAAAATAAAACAAAAGGACTCAAGTGATGACATTACCTTAAAATCGGGTAACTCCCTTTGGTTTGAGCTCAAAGGCTTCCTTGGGAAGACTTATTCTCAAAGTGAGTCTTCAAGGAGTAAGAGAGGGAAGTGGAGAGACAAAATGGTCAGGGTTTGGCCGATCCAAAGGCTTTGGAAGTGTGGGTAAGGAGGTAGAAGTGGGGGCCTTTTATAAGAGGAGAGGAGGAGCACTCTTGTAAAGTAAAGAAATGTTACTTTATTTTAAAATGATTTTCGGATTCAAAAGGTCTCACATTGATATAATTAGAGGGTAAGGTGATAAGGGTTCTAAATCCACCCATAAAATAGGTTTTGGACATGTGTAGGTCATAGATTTTACATTATCATTTCATTTTATTTAAATCCTTTATTAATGAGGTAATCGCTGCATCATCATGATGTCATAAATAATTTAATTTATTTAAAGTCTAAAAATTATAAAAAAATACTATGATGTATGAAATATTTTTATCTTTCCAATTACTATTTATAATAAAAATCTGACTTATATAACCCCATGTAAAAATTGTTTTAGTAAAATAACTCATGTTTGTGTTATTTTTACTTTTACATTAAATAAAAAGTTATTTATGTAATTTCCCAACCAAAGTGGCTCCATGGGGTCCCCAAGTTGACCCATGTATTTTCTTGGTCGGCCATGACACAACCAATGAGGGTAGGACATATGTCAAGCTCATCTCATATTATTAAAACATTATTTTTACCTTAAACTACACTAATTACCTCTAATCGCGATTAAGAACTTAAAAGTTACTATTCACCAAAAAATTATTTTAATCACATTGAACCTCATTTTACTTCTTAATGAAAACCATGTATGTCGGATTTTTGAAATTCAAAACACAGAAGTGGAAAAGTTTCATTTAAACGAAAAATCAGTTTCTTTAACTACCACTTAGTGGTTTCACTATTCATCAAAAATTGAATTTTTTCAGAAAAATTCCAAAACTTCACCCTAAGCTATATTTGATATTCTGAATTCAAAAATGATGTCTATTTTACAAAATTCAAAACATATAAGATGCATTAATTAATTTAATAAATAATTCCTGCTGTCATGACAAATAGCGTGTTTTTATGAAACAATAAGTATCAAAAGACTGACACTAGTTTAAGTCCAATTTCAAAGTGAAATTGATTCCAATGACCACCATTGGATTAAATGGTAAAAATATATTCTAATTTAACTTTAAAACCAATTCAAAAGATAATCTAATCATATAAATAAATTAGATTAAAAAGAGGTTTTGAATTAAAATACAACATTTTTCACTATTCATTAAAAAATGAACTTTATCGGAAAAATACCAAAAATTCACACAAAGTAAATTTTGATGTCCCAATCATAAAGAATAAGTTTATTTTGACAAACATAGCTTATAAAATTGTCAAAAGATAGATTTAAAAATGGTTTGCCATTAAAAGGTTGTAAAACAATCTTTTAAAAAATATTAGTGTATTCCATGCTTAAGATTGGATTTATTCTCATTTTAAGCCTCTAAAACACTATCTAATTCACTAATAGACATAGATAAAAATATCTATTATTAATTACTTACTTGGGATGTTACAACCAGCTCCCCATCGACCGAAACCTAGAATGCCCCGAGGATGGAGGCCTGCTGCTGAAGACCTTCCCCTTCGACGAGCTCAACTAGATCCCCTCTCGCAGAACACCTCCCAGCATGTGAATCCTCTCCACCAATTCATCCTTATTTTGAAACTCTAAGAATGTTAACAGAGTGAAGGGAGTAACAACATACTAAAGAGAAGTTCAGAGTGCATCCTCTAAGTGTCTTTCCTATGAATCCTCTTCTGGGAAGAGGTATTGAGTGAAATAGAGGAGATCCTCGAACTTGATCCCCAACTCCCTCACCATAATACTACACTGCTGAAGGGAGAGTATCCCCTGTCTCTTCTCATCCTTCATTATGGAAGAGAGGAATTATGCTTGGAACTCCCTCTCGAAGTCAATCCACAAATCCTCAGATTCCCTCTTCTCCCCGAGGTAGAGAATCCACCACTGATGCACTGATCCCCACATCTGGCTCACAGCCAGAGGAACCTAGTACTCATCTGTAGACAAGATCAAGATGAAAGCTATCAAAAACTCCTCGAGCCATATTTCTATCTCCATGTCCAACATGCTGCCCTTTTACTTCCTGAGGGTCTGCCGCTGAAAGGCCCGAAGCGTCTTCTTCCACTGGTCATCTTCCTCCTCTCGATAATCCCTTCGCTGATCATCCAGTTCTGCCTCCTAGACCTCTATCGCCTACACTACTCATGGATGTCGTTTGGGTGCCATAACTATAAAGTAAACAAAGAATTCCTAATACCGAGTAGTGTAGAGGATTTTTTTTAAATTTTTCATAAACTTGTTATTCATTTTAAATCCCCCAAACACCCAGAACACACAAGAAGAAAAGTCATTATGATGTATATACCTTTCCTAGGGTATCTACCCTGCAATAAATGTAGCCTCACCTGGTCGTTCAGTAGGATTAGAGTCTTTGCATCAGATCACGGGGGACCCTAAAATCTCGTGTCCTAGCCGGTCTTCCCTAGACTATTTCATGCACCAAGATTTCCTAACACTGTTTCCCTACCATCCCATTCAATCCTCATTGTACCTAACTATGGACTCCATCCTATCTCTCAACCATCACCTCTAATACTATTCTGTCAAGACCCGACTTCACCAAGATGAGGGAAGATACAAAAAACTATCAAACCCTTCATTCTTCAAGTTAAAGGAGAGATAATGACCCCTAAGTACCGCCTTCAATAGGCCCTAGAGTGGTGGATAGCACTAAGGGTATAGAATCACCCATAATATATAATGAATTACCCTTTTCATAGAAAAAGATCAGGATATAAGATGTTCAATCTCAAATAACTCCAAAAACATAAAGTAAAAGTAAAACCAAACCCCTTTTCCACATGCATTCTCAAAATAAAGTTCTATAAGGTACAAGAAAACTCAAGAGGGAAGTACCAAAAGAAAAGAAAAAACAACAACAACTGTCCCAATGTCCAAGATAATACGGTCCCGTGAGGTCTGCGAAGTCATCCTGGAAACCTGAAAGTAGTTTTATATACATAGGGTGAGTATACAGGTATACTCAGTAGGGAAAACCAAAAGATCTTGTACATAAGTGGGGAGGCATTCTAATGCCCCATGAGAAAGTAGAGTTAGCCAAAACACCTATAAAGGGAAACTACCCACCCACCCACACCAAGACACACTCCCCAAATAACGCAAGTTAGGTAAAGTAATAGTAATATCACATTGATATTTGGGTACCCCACATCACTTTCCCACTGTTTATTGAAGACATCCTACATGTCAAACCTCCCCCACCATTTTTACTGCAGTCCCACTGTCGCCCCAACAACAAACTTTTGGGCCCCCACAACCACACATCCTTCTCGCAGACACCTAGGAAAGAACAACCACCGCCATGACTGAAGACACATGGGACACCACAACCATACATAACCATGCCCACAGACACCTGGGCCATAACAACCATCGCCACACCTGAAGACACCTGGGGATTATCTTGAAGACACTTGGGAAACAAACCTTCCCGCACACACCTAGGCCAACCACTACAATGTACCCTACCCAATGAATATTGGGATATAATGGACCTCATGCCATCACAACCTGCCCAAAGAATCTTGGACTACCCAGGAGAGGGAGAAGAAAGGAGCTAATAACCATCCACTCATAAGAATGTTGTAAAAAACACCCTCCCCCATGAAATGGGGGTGTTCGGCATGAAGTTCTCAACTTGGGTGGGGTGTGAATAAGAAACACAAGAACTAAATTTATACATATAGTTGAACAAGAACTCATCCCAACCTGAGGGTTCTGAAACCAACCTATACACAAACACCCTTGTTACTATTCATACATGCACAAATGAACAATAGATACAACCAGAGCACCACCCATTTTTGTTATCATGTTCAAGTGATTTCGTTAGAAAAATAATTCTTTAATACTTGGAAACTAACAGGAACATCCACAAGTCAAAACAACTCTAGACTGAGGAAGAAAATATCCAAACAACAATTTAAGCATTCACACCCGGTTCTCTTGTAAAGTCACAACAACAAAGGGGATCTGTGAGATCCCTCAAAGTACTGGAACAAAACCAAGCCCCAAAATACGGCCCCAAACGACCTCATATCTATAAACCAACAACTGAAAAAAAGGGGATCCCATCCCCATCCACGTCTCCCCACAAGCATTAAGAAGAACAACCATGATTATTAGTAGAACATAGCAAAAGAGTTTTCAGATTTAACTACACCATTTAACAAGTTCCTTCTTTTCTTTTGGTTAACCATGGTGATCACACAAGGATTATTATTCATTGGGCATACATTTAATCAACAAGGTTTATGTGATTAACTAGTTTCCCTGTTACATCCATTCAATCACAAGATTATAAAGAAAAAAGAGGTTCATTAGTGCACAAGAAAGGTCCACCAACGACCATGATTTTCTATAGGCATAAGCCCATACAGTTCACAACATATAAATGAAGATAAAAGAGTATAACAACATAATCAATAAACACACCCCTTCATTCATTAAAAAAACATTTATTATCTTCGTTAAGGTTCAGTTTCATCCACGACCCAAGGAAACATTATCATACCCACCCCACATGATATACAGTAAAGAGATATGAAGGGAAACCCTACTTGGATGATCAATGATCAAAGTTTTATCCTCACACCAAGAACTGGGGATGAGCGACTTGCAGACAAAGAACTACAAGGGATCCAAGGATGAGTGGGAAGGGCTCCATCATGGGCACATGATTCATCTCCAAAGTAAATCTCTATGGCATACTTTAGAGAATTGAAAATAATTATGAAGAGAGGATCTTGGCTTAAGAAAAGGCCAGATTCTAAAACCAGGGAGACGATTCCCAAGTATTTGAATTCAGATTGTGGATTGACTATGCGGTTAAGTGGTTTCACATGTCGAGATTAATTTTTATTTAATAATTATCTTTGGAGACAATGGGGATAATGACTGTGAGTTAATATATATCTTTTAAATAGAGAGAAACCGCGTAACATGGAAAAAACTGGAAAGTATGGGGAAAGGTGTGACACATAGTAAAAAGGCCACATGTTTTGGTAAGGAAGAGTTACCCGACTCTTGGGGGTTTAAAACATATTTTACTGACTTTAAATGTCTTTAGAAAGGGTATTAAAACACTTTTACATAAAAAGATATGTTACTGGGGTGGAACTAGAAAAACTCAGGAAACTAGGAAAAAAATTGTCAAAGGGTGGGAGACACGGTGCCACCATAACGGTGCCACCAGTTCGGTGAGACACCTTAATTGGTGCCACTATTTCAGTGTGCGACCATGATGGTGTGACCAAAATGGTTCCACCATCACAGTGCTTCCGTTACGGTGCCACTGCAACCAATGTCATCGTCACAGTGCCTCCGTTTCTGTATAACCATTTAGTGGGACTGTGTTTTTGGAAAAACCCCTTAATGAGTCACTGATGGGCCCCAGGATACCCCAAACACTAGAAATTTGTAAAATTAATGGACTAGGATGGTCCGGTCCATTACATATATGTTCTTGGATGTTGAGGTCTTATTCCATATTTCAGACAACCCTAGGGTGGGTTGTACCTGAGAGGTATCTTACGATGTGGTTGTTCGGACCCCTCTATTTTCTTCGAGTTTACTTATGAATTATCAAGGGAGAGAATAGTTTAAGAGGTATCTGATGTAATGGAACATACCCTCCTGGTCCATTAATTTTCCAAATCTTGATATTTGAGATATCCTATGGATCATCGATGACTCATTGAGGAGTTTTTCCAAATTTTAGGTTGAACGAATGGTGGCACTGATCGACATCGGTGGCACCAATGGGAATCAGTGGCACCGATCAACATCAGTGGAAACAATCAGGCATCAGTACCACATTTACTGGTGCTAGGGAATTAGTGCTAGGGTGTCAGTGACTCACCCATTGGTGAGTTATTTCCAGCTTCTCCCGAACTTTTTCAGTTTCACTCCCTTAACGCCTCTTTTAACGTAAAAGTGTTTTAATACCACTTTCAAAGTGGTTTAAGGTCCTTAAAAGATATTTTAAATCCCCTAAGAGTTAGTTGACCCTTGAATTATCAAAACATGTGACCTTTTAATCAGTTTTACACCCTTTTCCACCTCTCTCAATTTTCTGAGTTTTCCTAATTTTTCCCCTGTTACGTGTTTTTCTCCGTTTAAAGTTGATTTATCAACTCATATCCATCTGCTGGTCTATCTCCACTATTTCTGAGGGGAATTATTAAATCTCAATTAATTCCAATTTGTGAAACCACTGAGCTACATGTTCGAGCCACAATATGACTTTTAAGTACTTCGAAATGGTCTCCCTGATTCTAGGATCTGGCCACTTCTTAAGCTGAGATACTCTCTTCCTTCTTCTTTTTCGTTTCTCTTGGTGTTCCTGGAGACTTCATTCTAAGACGAGTCATGCACCCATGTAGGAGCCCTTTCCTCTCATCCTTGGATTTTTCTTTTCCTGCAAGTCACGCCATACCCTTTTCTTAATGAAAGAAGGAACTTAGATCTTTGATCATCTAGGTAGGGATTTTCTTTTGATTCTATTTGATTGTGCATCATGTGGGGTTGGTATATTAATGGTTCCTTGTAAGGAATGGCTGGATACTCTTCTTGAAATGAGAATTTAATGAGGATTTAATATGATCAAAAGATAACTCGTACAAGTAAAATAATGGATAGGGTGTGGATTGACATTTGATCACCTATTTTACTTGTTATATTTGATTTTTTTATAGATTTTTGTGAATGTATGCCTCCTGAAAATCATGACCATTGGTGGTATTTTCTTGCACACCGATAATACCATATCTTTCTTATGGTGGTTTAAAAAATAGCAGTAACATGAAATCTGAATAATCACGTACACCCGGTTAAATAAAAGGATGCCCTAGGATCAAACCTATTATGTGATCACCCCGGTTATATTAAAGTGGAAATTAAAGAACCCTTGTTGGTTAAATTTGAATACTTTTGGTTTGGTGCACTACCAAAAAACTGGGTTTCCACAGTTCCACCCTTTAACAGTGCTAAAAAAAGCACTAATAAAGGGGGCGCCTTTATTAGCGTTTTTTTAGTAGCACTGATAAAGGGGGGGCTTTATCAACGATTTTTTCCTAGCGCTGATAAAGTCTATATTTCAAAAAAAATTATATTTCATAAAAAATAATAAATTGATATATAAATATATAAGTACATTTATGTTGAGATAAATATAATATATATATTTTAAATATGTTTTAGATAAGTATAAATAAACATTTTCACTTAATTATAAGATATGTAGTAAAAATGACTTATAAAATATCTTAAAAAATTATTAATTAATAATTTGATAATTATCATCATCTAATAATCATTTAATAATAATTTGAAGACACAAAAAACAAAAAACAATAATAATAGATCTAAAATAAGTTAAAAATGTAACTCAAACTTCAAATGACCATAACTTTTGATCCGAGTGTCCGTTTGTGCTCTTCGACATATCAAATCAAATCCTGTGACGAGATATACGCGCTAGTGACCCAATGGAACCTTATATAACATTTTTAGAGGCCAAAAAAGCCCATAAGGCCTCAAAAACTGATTTTTAGTCCGAATACCCAAATTTTTTAACATTTGATGGAATTTCAGCCTCTTTTCAGGGGGTCTTTTTTGACCTTTTTCACTCGGGAATGAATTTATTCTGAGGGGTTAAATTTATATTGATATTATGGATTTGAAATTTTATCATTTTTCACAATGTAATGTTATTTATAATCAATTATATAACAATATATACATATGTTTTATATATTCACCCATAAAAATTTAATTTTATAAATAAATAATTAAACATATTTACATATAAAGTATATTTATCAATATATAAGCCTTATATAAATAAAAAACTAATATCAATTTTATTTAAAGTAAAAATATATTAATATTTATATACCTATATGATGTTTATGTGTGTGTATATATATATTTGTGTGCGTCTGTATTGACAAACTGATATATATTATCTATATATTTTGTATGTACATATTAATATATAATATTTGTAAATATATATAAATATGTATAATTATACTTACAAATACACATATAATATTTGTGTGTGCGTGTTGTATATATGTATTTATTTATTTATAAACACAAAAAAAACATATTTTATAAATGTATTTAAAAACAATATTATAAATATATATTAATATATGAATAAATATATAAATATATAAATATAAATAAATATATATATATATATATATTAATATATGAATATATATATTATATATATATTAATATAACTAAATATATATATTAATATAAATATATATACGTTAATATAAATATATATTAATATACAAGTAAATATAAATATAAATATATAAATAAATAGATATATTAATAAATGAAGATCAAACCAATATGGTAGAGTGGTAAAAGATTAGGTGTGTAGGAAACAGGTCCCAAGTTCAAATTCAGGGGGAGGCAGGTCGCGAGCGCAGGTGGAATAAAGGCTAGCACTGTTAAAGGGTGGGGGATAATGCTGTTAAAGGCTAGGGGTGGCTGGGGCATGCTGGCTGGGGTGGGGGTGTTGTTGAAGGGGGGGGGGGGGCTTCAAGCGCTGTTGAAGCCCCCTCCCCGATTCATAGAAATATTTTTTTTATTTTTTTAATGTTTTTTAACTTTTATCAGTGCTAAAAAAAGTGCTAATAAAAGGGGTTTTTTATGAGTGCTAAGAAAAGTGCTGATAAAGGATGCATTTATCAGTGCTTTTTTAGCACCGATAAAAAAGGTCTTTATCAGCGCTTTTTTTAGCGCTGATAAAAGGGACCCCCCTTTATATTCACTATGATTAACATCAATTTTTTAGCGCTATAAATGGACTTTTCTAGCGCTGATAAAGGAAAAATTTGTAGTAGTGGTGGTTGTGGTTATGTGTTGTGGGTTCTAGTCTGGGTTCTATGGGTTTGGCATGTGGGGTGGTATAGGGGTGTGTGTTGGTGTCTCAGTCTGAGAGATTGATTTATTATGTAATGGATGAACTTTTAGGTAGCTGAATTGTCTTTATGTTATGTTATGGTCGCGAAGCGATGTCAAGCAGTAAGACTACGGTGTGGTTGTGGACCAGTTATGTAGTGGGACTGCATTGGGGGTTTGTTTGGGAAGCAGGGCTACAGGGCTGGGTTGTGGAATAAGGAATGGGCGGTATTTTTACTTTTAAGGATGATAATAGCTAGTAGTTGAACGAGGATGTGTAGTGGGACTACAAGTCTAGTTTGTTGTTGTTGTTTTGTGTTGTTGTACAGTAGGACTGAAAGTCTAGTTTTGTGCTGTTGTTTTGTGTTGTTGTATAGTGGGAATTAGTTTGGTTTAGTTGATTTCTTGGTGTGGCTAAAGTTGTTAGTTTCCCAGTAGTGTTGGAATAATTTAAGTGAATCCACCCCCCAAATAAATACATAAATGGAAATTGAATGAAAATGGGGATGGGTTATGCTTTGGCAGTGGTTGTTGTATAGTTTTGCATATAGGAGTAGCAACAAAAGCAGTGCTGGTGTGGGCTTGTTGTCTGTTGTGTGAAATCTATAGGTTGGGGATAAGTGTTCGATTACCTATATATATATATATATTGTATTTCCTTGTGATTTCTATATGCACCCCACCCTTTTTGAGCACTACGTGTCGAACACATCCATTTCATGGGGGGAGGGTGTCTTTCCCAAACATCCTGGTAGGAGGATGGATGGCTGGTTACTAATTTTCTTCCTCACACCCTATTATGGATCTTTCCGCTTGGGCGTATCCGAGCAGATTTTAATGGCTTGAGAATTACCATAGTCCAAGATTCTTTGGGTGATGGTTTGTTTTGGACGAAGGTATAAGGTGTTTGTGGGCCAGGTTATTTTTCCAAGTATCTTTGGGATGAGGCCCAGGTGTCTTCGGGAGTGGCAAGGGTTGTTCTGGACCAAGTGTCTGTGGGTGTGGTTAGGGCCCAGGTGTGTGTGGGCGGGTTGTGGTAGTGGGACTATGTGTGGGAAGATTGGAAGCATCAAGACATCAAATTGTTAGGAATGAGCATTTAACGAGTGGGAAAAGCGGTATTGGGGGGGGGGGGGGTACCCAAATATCAATGTGCTTATACTATTAATTTACTTGGCTTGCATTATTTGGGCGAGTGTGCCTTGGTGAGGTTGGTCTAGTTAGTATTCCTTGGTAGGTGCATGAGGTTCTACTATTTTCTCACAGGAGAATTAGCATGTTCCCTAAATTGTATATGATTAGCTTTAGTTTTCACTACTAAGTATACTTGTATGCTCACCCTATGTATATAAAACTATTTTCAGGTTTCCAGGAGGACCATGAGGACCATACTGGACTTTACTAGCTCCAACATCAGGAATAGTCGCTATTGTTGTTGAGTCTATTTTCTTTTGGTACTTTACCTTGGAGTTTTATTGTACCTTGCATCAACTTTACTTTTGAACATGCATGTGGAAAAAGAGTTTTTGTGTAAAGTCTCATAATTTTTGTATATATTTTTTAATTATATGTAATTATTCAGAGGTTGTGAAAATTGATGGCACGTGATTCTGAGGCCCGGAGAGCCCATAATGGAAATTTGAATTTTTTTAAGGTACGTTCAGTAAACGTGCAGATAGGAATATATATCTTTTGAACTGGTGCTTAGATTAAAAATCTGAGGGAATCGTTGAATTCGCAGTGCTGAGATTCACTTAGGCGAAGCTTAACTTTGACCAGAAAGGGTCGGACGAAAAAGTTAATTTTTTGGAATTTTCAGAAAAAAATAATAATAAAATAACTAAAAGTTATTATATTCTTTCTTTTAAACCATTGAGCAATGGTGGAGGGACCACAGAGTTAACAGGTCATTAAATGAATTCATTTAATAACCCATTACACTTGGTTGTGTAACTGCACCTTCGAGTAATTAATGGATTCATTAGTTAACCATATTAATGAACGCAATGTGGTGTGCCTTCTTTTATTTAATCAAACCTTTAGCATGGGAATTGGGAACCTACGGGAGGAACCTATGACGAAACGCTGACGATTTCCTCTCCAACAAAGAATGGTGGACAAATGATGACCGTTGGGGGAAATAGATCCAGAGATCGACGGACAAAGACGAACACCATCAAATGTAGATTCTTCTCCCTCATCCGTAACGTTTTCCAATGAGTTCAATGTTGGGGGTTTAATTGATTTACGTGTTTAATATCCATCTTTCCCCATTCTTGAATAATATGAATAATGTAGATCAACCGACCAACGGGTTGATCCGCGTTTCGTTCTTTATTGTGGGAGGTTGATGCAGAGTTTCATTATGGGGTTTTAATGATTATTATTCTTCCCCATGTTTAAGCGCTAACACAGGGGAGTGGGACAATATGAACAAGGACCTAACCCTCTACCATTCTTGTTTTATGTGCGTTCTTTGTGTGCAACTGGGAAACATGCCGACAAGATAAAACTAAGGGCCTCACAGTGAAGGCGGCGACTCGGGAGGCCTATAGGCGCATACGGAAAATAAAACGGACAAACAGAGCATCTCCAGTGGCCCGTGAAAGAAACCACTGGTGAAACACCATTGGTGCAACACCACCGGTGCGGTGGTGGTCGGCTAAGCCAGCCGCATGAAAGAACTACGCCTGCAGGCACCACAGCGGCAAGAGCCGTGGCCAGCTGGGCCGCTGTGGTGGAAAGGCTCGGCCCCGACGCGCCGCGAGGGGAGAGGAGTGGCCCACTAGGGCTGCTTGGATGGACCAATGGCTGGCTCCAGCTGGCCTTTTTAGAAGAAGGGGTGGTGCCCTGCTAGCACCGCCAGCTAGCCGCATCGGCCGCACCGCATCTGACCAGTGCAACCAGCCTGTATAGATTCGGGCCGGGTTCTTCCAGGCAAGCTGGACCCGCTGGCTGGACCGGACCCACGAGCTGGGCCAGAACCGCCAGCTGGGTTGGGTCTGCCAACCAGGTCAGATCCTCCAGCCGAGCCGGACCCACTGGTTGGGCCAGAACTGCGGGTCCAATGCCGGCTGGGCCACCCCTATCAAACCCAGACCCGACCAGTCCTGTTTCGCTAAATTGGGCGTATCTCGCAATCCGGGCATTCGTTTGACGTGATGTCAGTGGCGCGAGGACCCTCGTGATGATGCGGTCCTTTTGATATACTCAAATTTAGTTTTGAAAGAAGTTGGAGTATAGGAAGATTGGATCAAACTCGAATCGAACTGATACCTATTTACCTTTTTGCCTATATCTTACAGACCAGGAATCTGATTGATGCGCTGTCTCTCACGTTGGAACCCTTATAACAAGACATTCCTTCAGGTTACTTCTTTTTGAGACTTAGTGGTGGTTAAAATACAACCAATGGGTTGAGGAGCGGTTTCTTGGGAACTCAAGCACACCAAGTACAAGAATCATGTGTCTAGCTGTCAAGTGAAGAGCGACCCTTTGTGGATCGGCATCAGAGCGACCCTGTGTGAATCAACAAATTATGGCCCTGTGTGGATCAGAAGTAGAATGAACCGATGAGAACCATCCTTAGAGCATCCTATCATGGATCAATGACTTATGAAACTATGTGGATCAATAACTTACAACCCTGTTTTGATCAACGACTTACGACCCTGTGTGGATCAACAGTAGCGTGACCCGATGAGGACCAGCCTTAGAGTGACCCGTTGTGGATCAGCGACTTACAAACCTATGTGGATCAGACATAAAATGAATTCTTTGTGGTTCACCAGGGGAACTTCTCAACGGAATACAATGATTTATCATTACGAATAATCATCATTATTCCTGTTCTTTAAGTTATATACCTGGTGTGAGCTGTCTTTTACTTAGTGCTTTGTGATTGAGAACATGCTTTGTGGTTTTTCCTTTGTGTAATTCTGGGAGACCTTCAGGGGTCTCGGGATCCCTATTGGGTATTGTTATAATCACCCCTACATGGTCTTCACCCGCACCTTGCTGTGTCTTATGAAGATGACGAACAACTTTGACCGAGATTTGGGAGCTAGGAATAGACGGGGTGTGGAGGTGACCGGTTGACGTGGAGACCCGTAGTGAAGAGATGTACCTACCCTTCAGGTAGAATCCTCGGCGGATGACCTCAAGAGATATTTTTCCTTTTTGATGTACTTTCTTTTAGTTGGGTTTTTATACTGTCCCATTATGATTTAGTTCACACAATTACTTTTAGTAGTTATATAACATGGTTTTCTCTTATTGTGTACCCGGTCTCTGTGTTTGAAAGTTTAAAATAAATCCCTTCCCATTTTAGAGATATGCCTTTCCAGTGATAGTCGCCAACCCCTGGCCTATGGAAGGCAGGATTGGGGTAGTCATAGCATGGGCCTTGGAGGATGGGTCATGACAAAGTGGCATCAAAAGTGGTCGGTTCTACCAGAAGAACTAAGAGTCTGTGTTTTTCAATGGAGAAATTGTTTTAAGTGTCTTGAGTTTGGATTACAGTTAGAGGAGTCCAGTATTGGTGTGGAGGCTGACGTATCCATACATCAGGACCCTGAGTTCTGATTTCTGACTCGATACACGAAAACACTTTTTGCATGTGTTTTGAAAATGTTTTTCTTTTGATCTATTTTGAGTCAGCTCACCAGGTATAAATTATTGACCGTGGAACATTTGTTTATTTACAGGATTCCACCACATAAACAGCCAGCTATTATTCCATTTAGATATCATGATGACGTTCCACTGAGTGATGAGGCATCAATGTAGGGCCCTCTTACAGCGATTGCATCTTTGGGTGGTGCACCAGTAGCACCACCACCCATAGGGTAGTAGTATCCCCCAGTCCTACCAGCGGACCGTCCACATCGAATGAGAACATTACAAAAGTTCTAGAGACAGATACCTCTGAGGTTTCTAGGAGACACAAATCCACAGGTAGTTGAGGACTGACTGGAGGTTGTGGCATGAGTTTTCCTCCTAGTTGGGACACCAGCAGACCAGATGGTGATCCTAGCTGCTAGTCTCTTCCAGGGCACAACAGGAATATGGTGGAGCATGATTCTCTAGTTGCACGATGAGGTGACCCTCACCTTGTTGGACTTTGAGGGCCTCTTCAGGGCGGAGTTTGTTCTAGTGACTCTATGCTCTGTGAGTATTCAGGAGCTCCTGCACTTATAGTAGGGAAACCTGACAATAGCTCCATACTCGGAAAGATTTACTAACCACTCTCACTACTTCACTGATATGGTACAAGACCATTTTTTCAGGGACCATACCTTTGAGAAGGGTATTATAAAAGAGATCAGAGCATTGATGATATCACTAAACATACCGATGTGGGCTAGAGTGCTAGAGAGAGCACTTCTGGTGGAGAGCTTCCTAGCTGAGCAGGCACCGAAAACGAGAGCCACCACCGGATGACAGGCAGCTGATTCATATGTAGAAGATAGTAGGTAGATGAAGCAAAGGTCAAAGCAGGATAGACCTTCCGAAGGACGACCCTAGGAAGTAGGGCCGGAGGTGTGGAGATCACGGGACAAAGAAGGTCAGCAGAGGAGTAGACTATGCTACTCATGCGACAGGCAGGGTCACATGGATTGTGACTGCCCGACCCGCCGCACCGACGATCAACAGACAGTCAAGGGACCTCCAAGGTAGATATTCAAGTCGAGAGGTCTGCAGGGCAGGGGATGTGGTAGAGGAGATGGTTGTGTAGTAGGTAGTGGGTGGCGATTTGAGGTTCTACTGCGACCACCTCCAGGTGGTCCACCCCGACCTTAGGGAGCAGGTTGACATGGATGAGCTCAGTTTCAGGAAGCCGAGGACTACAACCATGACGATCCAGAGATGATTTCAGGTATGATCTATGTATAATACACCCTAGATGCAGTTTTTATAGACACAGGTTCTGGCCACTCTTTCATTGACAAGACTCTCATTCAGAGCTCGAAGATTCTGGTGGAGCTGTTGGCTTGATACTTATAGCTAGAGACTCCTACAAAAGGGGATTAGACGATTACACACTAGTTCCAGCAGTGTAAGCTTACTCTAGGAGGCGATATCTTCAGTTGGGATATTCTATTAGTAGTGTTGAGGCCTTATGATGTTATCTTGGGTATGGACTGTCTATCCACATTCCATGCTCATATCAACTATTTTAGGTGCAAAGTACGGTGTGTCCATGAGAATGAGAAAAAGTTTTCCTTCACCAGTGAGAAGGAAACATTTACAGCATAGGAAATACTTTAGTGGAGGAGGGTGTACCCAATCACTCATTAGTTGGCTAGCCTCACCCTCGGTGTGGTGTATGAGAGGAGTCCAAGCTATCTTGTTGTGGTAGACCAGTATGCAGACGTCTTCCCTGAAGATGTTCCAGGACTATCTCCTTGTATGGAGGTAGACTTATACATCAACCTATACCCCAGGACAACACCGATATCTACACCAGCATATCGGATGTCTTCTGTGGAGCTTCAGGAGTTGAAGGTACAATTGTAGGACTTAAAGAGAAAGGGGTTTATAAGGCCCAATGTTTCTCTATGGGCAGCCCCGATTTTGTTTTCCAAGAAGGAAACTGATAGTTTGAGGCTTTTCATAGACTATAATTTCCTAAACCAAGTGACCATGAAGAACAAGTATCCACTTCCGAGGATTGATGATCTCTTCTATCAGCTGACGAAAGATCATTGGTTTTCAAAGATAGACCTCAGATCAGGCTATCATCAGCTTCGGGTGTGGGATGAGTACGTACCGAAGATAGCCTTCAAATGCCGGTATGGCCACTACGCGTTCTTGTTGATGCCTTTCAGCATGACCAATTCACTAATAGTGTTCATGGGACTCATGAACAAGATTTTCCAGCCTTACCTCAAACACTTCGTGGTTGTCTTCATTGACGGAATCTTGGTGTACTCAGCGTCAGAGGAGGAGCACGCTACTCATCTGCAGATAGTTCTGGATACACTCTAAGATCACAGATTTATGGTAAGATCTCGAAGTTCCAGTTCTAGATATGAGAGGTCCACTTTCTAGGACACATTATCTCAGTGGCTAGAGTTGCAGTAGATCCGGTGAAGATAGAGGCAGTGCTTGCTTCGAAGCCACCCAAGAATGTGACTGAGGTGTGGAGTTTCTTGGGGTTGGATGGGTACTACCAGAGATTCATACCTAAATTTTCCCAAGTAGAATCACCCTTGTTATCTTTGAAAAATAAGGGACAAACTTTCTTGTGGATAGAGAGATTCCAGCAGAGTTTCTAGGAGTAGAGGCAAAGACTGATGAGTGACCCCATCTTGAGGCTACCAGAAGAGGGCGTTGGGTATGTAGTTTACTGAGACGCATCAGGGACTAGATTGGAATGTGTCCTGATTTAGGAATGAGTGGTTATCTACTATGTATCATGACAGCTGATGCAACATGAGAAGAACTACGCAACCCATGATCTAGATTTAGCAGCAATGGTCTTTGCGTTGAAGATGTGGAGGCACTACTTGATGGGTGAATGGTTTACTATCTACTCTGATCACAAGAGTCTCAGGTATATCTTCTCACAGAAGGATGTGAACCTAAGACAATGACGATGGATGGAGTTCCTCTAGGAATATGACTTTGAGATAGTCTACACTCCTGGGAAGGGGAACATGGTGGTAGATGCACTCAGCAGGAGGTTTAGTTTACAGTTGTTAAGTGAGAATACAGAGCAACTAGCCGTGTTATAGTTATCCTTCATGGATAGTGATGGAGAAACTTACCTTCAGTCTATGACAGTCACTCCCCCACTCCTTCTGTGAGTCAAGGAGGAATAGTTTGTGGACGTTGACTGTGAGACACGACGTGCTCAGATATCCTCAGGACATGCTCCTGAAGGATTTTATGAAGGTGTGGAGCACATTATCCTTTTCAGAGGATGCACCATGGTAACGATGACGCTACGAGAGGAGTTTTTGAGGGAGTTCCACACATCCCCTTTGGAGGTACATCTTGGTGTGGAGAAGATGTTCTAGGACCTCCGACATTAGTACTAGTGGTTAGGGATGAAGAAAACAATGGTAGAGTTTGTTTCGTGACACCTCACTTGTCAGCAAGTGAAGGCTGAACATCAGGTTCCAACAGGCTTAGCACAACCACTTGAGGTGCCAGAATGGAAGTGGTATGACATCTCCATAGACTTCATGACAGGGATACCATGTATTTCTAGGGGCCATGATTCCATATGGGTGATCATTGAATGACTCACCAAGTTGGCCCACTTACTACCCATCTGAGAGAAGGGATTAGTAGAGGGATTGGGATGCCTCTACGTACAGTAGATAGTATGTCTTCACGGGGTGCCATCGATGATCTTCTCAGATTGTGATTCTTGTTTTACATCCTGGTTGTAGAAGGTATTGTAGGAGGAATTTAGGAATCATCTATGTTTGAGCACCACCTTTCATCCTCAGATAGATGGTCATATGAAGCAGACCATACAGACACTTGAGGACATGATCCGTGCTTGTGTCCTTGATTTTGGATGCAGCTGGGAGGATCACTTTCCCTTGGTGGATTTCACATACAACAATAGCTAACACTCCACCATAGACATGGCACCATTTGAGGCCTTGTATGAGCGACCATGCAAATCACCTCTATGCTAGAAAAACCCAAAGGAGTTAGAACTTATGGGTCCAGAGTTGGTACAGGATACCACTGAGAAGGTGTAGATCATCTAGGAGTGGATGAAGACAACACAAAGTAGAAAAAATTCATATGATGACAGAATACGGAGACCCTTGGAGTTTGAGGAGGGAGACCATGTCTTCCTACGAGTCTCACATAAACGAGGTTTGCGGAGATTTGGCCAGGGAGAAAAGCTATCTTCGAGGTTCATCAGACCTTTATAGATTCTCAAAAGAGTTGGTGAGGTGGCATACCACCTAAATATTTTCCCACAAATGCACATGGTGCATGACATTTTCCACGTTTCACAGCCGAGGAGATACGTGCATGATCCATCGCATGTCATCGACTGGGGCGAGCTGGAAATTGATGATGGGGAGAAATTTGCGTAGTTCCCAGTGGAGATAGAGGATTGACAGGACCATGTACTTCGTGGATGGTCAATTCCTCTGGTGTACATTTTGTGGTAGCATAGGAACCTTTAGGAGAGCATATGGGAGTGGGAGGCTCAAATTCATGCTCAGTACCCCCATTTGTTTTCTTATCCTTTGTTGTGGATTTCAGTGATGAAAATACCTAAGGTGGGGAGAATATAAAAAACCATAATTTTTGTATTTTTTAATTATATGGAATTATTCTGAGGATGCAAAAATTGACAGTACATGATTTTGAGGCCCGGAGAGCTCAGAACATATATTTGATTTTTAAGGTACATTCAGTAAATGTGCGGGCATGAATTTCTATCTTTTAAACCGGTGCTCAGTTTGAAAATATGAGGGTACCGTCTAATTCACATCACCGATATTCTCTTAGGCAAAAATTAACTTTGACCGGTAAGGGTCGGACAAAAAAGTTAATTTTTTGGAATTTAGAAAAAATAATAATAAAACAACTAAAAGTTATTTTATTCTTTATTTAAAACTATTGGGCGATGGTGGCAGGACCATAGAGTTAATTGGTCATTAAATGAAGTCATTTAATAACTTTTTACACATGGTTGTGTAACCGTGCCTTCAAGTAATTAATGGATTCATTAATTAACCATATTAATGAACGCAACGTGGTGCACCTTCTTTTATTTAATCAAACCTTTGGCATGGTAATTGGGAACCTACAGGAGGAACCTCTGACAAAATTACAATGAAATTCCTCTCTAATGAAGAATGGTGGACAAATGATGACTATTGGGGGAAATCGATCCGGATATCAATGAACAACAACGAACACCATCGAACGTGAATTCTTCTCCCTCATCTGCAACATTTTCCAAAGAGTTCAATGTAGGGGGTTTAATTGATTTATGTGTTCAATATCAATCTTTCCCTGTTATTGAATAATATGAAGAATATAGATCAACCGACCAATGGTTTGATCCGCATTTTGTTCTTTATTGTGGGAGGTTGATGCAGGGTTTCATTATGAAGTTTTAATGATTATTATTCTTCCCCATGTTTAAGCGCTAATGCAGAGGGTGTGGGCCAATCCGAACAAGGCTCGGACCCTCTTCAGTTCTTGATTTATGTGCGTTCTTTGTGCGCAATCGGGAAACATGGTGGCAAGATGAAACTAAGGGCCTTGCAGTGAAGGCGGCGACCCGGGAGGCCTGTAGGCACATACAAGAATGAAAATGGACCCCAGAGCATCTCCGGTGGCACGTTGAAGCAATCGCTGGCGTGGAACCACTGGCATGGTGGCACCACCAGCACGAAGACACCACCGGCACAGAGGCACCGACAACTGGTGGTGGTGGTCGGCCGAGCCGGCTGCGTGGAGAAGTAGTGCCCTCAGGCGCGGCGGCGGCAGGAGCCGCGGCTAGCCGGGCCGCGGCTGTGGAAGGGCGCGACGCCGATGCACCGTGTTTGGAGAGGATCGGTCCGCTCGATCCGCTTGGATGGACCAATGGCCGGCTCCATCCGTCCATTTTGAAAGAATGGGAGGCACCCCTCTGGCGCCTCCAGTTGGCCGCACCGTGTCCGATTAGCGCGACCGGCCTGCACGGATTTGGGTCGGGTTCTTCCAGGTGGGCCGGACCTGCCGGTCGGCTTGGGATGAGTCTTCCAACTGGGCCAGATCTTCCAGATGGGCCATACCCTCTATTCGAGCTGGACCCGTGGGAGCAACGGGCCGACCAAGCTAGACCCCTACCGAACTCGGACCCGACCGGCCCCGTTTCGCTAAATTGAGCATAACTCACAAATCGGGCGTTCGTTTGATGCACCTTCAGTGGATTAAGGACCCTCACGATGAGGAGGTCCTTTTTAGATACTCCACTTGAGTTTTGGAAGAATTTGGAGTACGACTGGTTTGGATCTGACTCGAATCCTACTGTGCCCTATTTACCTTTTTGCCTATATCTTACAGACCAAGCGTCTGATTGACGCGCTGTCTATCACGTTGGAACCCTTATGAAAAGATGGTCCTCCAGGTTACTTCTTAGTGAGACTTTGTGGTGGTTTAAATATAACTTTTGGCTTGAGGAGAGGTTTCTTATAAACTCAAGTGCAACAAGTGAAGGAATAATGTGGCTGACTGTCAAGTGAAGAGTGACTCTTTATGGATCGACATCAGAGTGACCCTGTGTGGATCAATGACTTATGACCCTATGTGAATCAATAGTAGTGCGACTTGATAAGGAATAACCTTAGGGTGTCCCATCACAGATCATGGACTTACAACTCTGTGTGGATCGACGACTTACGACACTTTGTGGATCGACGACTTATGACCCTGTGTGGATCAGCAGTAGCGCAACCCGATGAGGACTAGCCTTAGAGTGTCTCATCATGGATCAGTGACTTACAACCCTGTGTGGATCGACGTCTTACAAACCTATGTGGATTGATGAATTATGACCCTGTGTGGATCGAGGAATTACAACCCTGTGTAAATTGAGGACTTAAAATCCTATGTGGATTGACGACTTATGACCATGTGTGGATCGACGACTTACGACTCTGTGTGGATAAACGACTTACAACCCTGTGTGGATCGAATACTTACAAACCTATGTGGATTATAAATAGAACAACTTCTTCATGGTTCAGTAGTGGAACTTCTCAATGGAATAATATGATTTATCTTTACAACTAATCATCATTATTCCTATTCTTTAAGTTATATACTTGGTGTGAGCTGTCTTTTAATTTGTGCTTTGTGATTGAGATCATGCTTTGTGGTTTTTCCTTTGTGGAATTTTGGGAGACCTTTAGGGGTCTTGGGGTCCCTACTGGGTATTTTTATACTCACCCCTACACGGGATTCAGCCATACCTTGTTGTGTCTTGTGTAGATGATGGAAAACTTTGACCAAGATTTGGGAGCCAGGACTAGACGGTGTACGGAGGTGATCAGTTGACGTGGAGAGCCTCAGTGACGAGATGTACCTACACTTCAAGCAGGATCCTTGGTAGACGAACTCATGAGCTGTTTTTCCTTTTTTCTGTACTCTCTTTTAGTTGGGTTTGTATACTGGCCCATTCTACTTCAGTTCACACAATTACTTTCAGCAGTTATACTACGTGGTTTTCTCTTATTGTGTACTTGGTCTGTGTGTTTGCAGGTTTAAAGGAAATTACTTCCTATTTTAGGGATATGCCTTTTCGATGCTAGTTTCCAACCCCTGGCCTATGGAAGGAGGGCTTGGGGTAGTCACGATACGGGCCCCAGGGGACGGGTCATGACATTTTGGATTTAATTTTACTTTTGGTATTTGGAGTTTTTTGGGATTCACCATCTTATCTCCTGATATTGTTCTATAAAAAGAGAAATGCCTTCCATATTATGTGAGATTCTATACCCTTGGTACTAGTCTCCACCCGAGGCCTATTGAAGTTGGGACTCAGGTGTAATTATCTATCCTTGAACTTGAAGAAGGAAGGGTCTGATAGTTTATTGTTCCTTCACTTATCTTGGAGATGGTGGGTCATGAAAAGACAACACCAAATCCATATTTTCTAAGAAGAGACAAAAATATCAATGATGATACCCCACAGTTATGGGTCGATGGAGGGAATGATGTTGTTAATGTGACAAGTGGATTTGAAATAACAAGAGATGATGAAGATGAAAATCCCATGAAAATTAATGATACTGAGAAGGAATATGAAGATATTGACACCGTCATATATGAATATGGGGATGAATATTGACACAATTAAATACTAGTTATATTCATAAATAATATATATCCATACATAATACTTGTTTTCAGTTATTTTTTGATAATGATCATTTCATGTTTCATATGGTCAACGAACATTTCTTTGATATAATTCATGATTTGGATGATGTTTTACCACCTAATAATGAGCCTAATGATACATCATTTGACCCTCATACTACTGATGGTTCAGCGATGAATCACAGGGGTCATAGTCTTACAATATTTATGATTTCTGACCCTATCCTTGAGTGACGTCCACATCTTCAGTTCGATCCACACATGCAGAGGTATGTTCAATTGTGTATTTTAGTTAGTTTCAATTAATTTTAATTTATTTATTTATATACTAATTTTTTGATTATTTTTTATATTTTTTCACAGCTTTTTACATATAGTAGTTAGACATAAAAGTGCTATATTGAGGAATTATTTTTCTAGAGCATGGGTTACATGGGACCATATTCCTATTGATGTTCAACACCACATGTTCGATCATTGAATGATATTAAAATAAATAATAGTTATTTGTAAATTTATTTAATTAATAACTTGATATTATTAATTATTTATAGGGTTTATGGTATCCCATCGATGATAACATATGAGACTCTATCTGGGAGGCATGGGAGGGCTGTATGCATGAGCATTTCTATTAATTTTTTTCACAATCTGAGGAGGAAAACAATGCGGAAAGAGGGAGTCATAGATTTTGATCAGTATTGTTGTACCTACCGACCAGATTACATCTCATCTCAAGTTTTGTATGGATTATGTTCATATTGGATGAGAGCTAATTTTCAAAGGAGAGCATCATTAGGTCATCAAAACTGGGAGAGACATGAGGTGATTTATTGATCTGGTATTCGTACATTCAATACGCATTGGTGAAAATTTGGTAAGTACTTTGTTTTAATAATTTATATAAATTTAAATGTAAACTATTTATTTTATACGCATATAATCAGTTGAAAAACCCTATATTATGGAGTTAGATGTTTATAGGAGGATGTAAAACGATCCTGTCACTGGAGAGATTAGAGGTGATCACCAACATCACATTGTGGTCAGTATAATTTCTTTTTGAGTTTTAAAATCAACTCCAAATAATATTTTAACTATTTTAATTTTAAATTGAAATTGAAGGAGTCATATGAGGCTGAAAAGTCTCAGGCATAGGCTGAGAGTCAGGCCAAGATCAAGGATCATACCTCTAGTGCAGTGGGATTTGATGATCCAACATGGATGTAGGAAACTCAGTATGCCTTTGAGAAAGGTCGAGTTATTGGTGTCGACTCTCGATTGACGTTTGGGAGTAATTATGGCACCACTACAATATCATCGTTCAACTCGAGAGAAGATCATGGAGAGTCATTATAATTTGCTACACTGTATGAGAAGCAGCTGCGAGCTCAGAGTGAGCTTATAGAGACCATGCATAGGTAGCAAGAAGAGCTCCGTTAATAGCAGTAACAACAAAAGGAGGAGATGCATTGATGACAGCAACAACAACACAAGCAGACGATGGAGTACACGTGATGTCTGACTCATGGTTTAGGGATGAAGTTCCCTCTCCTAGCTCCTCTAGCTTCCCCAACTCTTCCAGATGACCCTCCCCCTCAATGATTTATATACTTTTTCTGATAAACATTTGAATGTATTTTTTTTATAATATTTTTATTAATCAATATATTTATATTTCTATATAGTGCATTTTTTATATTGTTGCAAATATTATGTTTTTTATTGTTATTTATTAATTTATTTATTATTATTATTTTATTATTTATTTATTTATTTATTTATTTATTTTTTTAATATTATTGCAAATATTGTGTTTTTTATTATTTTATTTTTTTATTATTAGTATTTATTTTATATTATTTTAATAATATTTTTATCAATTTTATCAATTTATTAGTTTTTATTATTTTTCTATTTTTCTATTATTTTATTTTTTCATTATTATTATTTTATTAAATTTTATTAATATTAATTTTAGTATTACTTTTTTATGTTTTTTTACGATGGGTAGTTAATCCCGTCATAAATAAGTATTTGTAAGGGGTCGTCACAAAATGATTTTTTAAAAAACACGGATAAATTATTTTCAACAACATCCCATCGCAAATGACCCATCACAAATGCTTCAATTTCCAGTTGTGATCATATGGGAAGAACACTACTACAAAAGAGGCCTTTAACAGCACTAAAAATGTTTTTTATCAAAGTTAGAGAAGCACTGACTACCAGAGCGAGATTAAATGCCCCAGGAATTTATCAGCACTTGTAAAAGAACTAATAAAGGACCCCTTTGTTAGTGCTATTAAATTTGAGGATAAAGGGGAACACTGTAGTGTGCTGTAACAACACACTACAGCACCTGAAACACCACCATAAATCAGCAAAATAAAGTACCAATACAGAATTTAAATGAAACAAAATTTACAACACACATATAATAAAAAAACTATATTATATAAATTTTAAATATTGGTTTACAAAATTACAAGAATAAGTACAAATTATTACATACATTCAAAAACATCAATGTTCCTCTGCCTTTTAACCTTAACCCCGACTCATGCTATTGCAGAACAAACCACCCATACTCAAGAAAAATAACACACCTGTATAAGAAAAAAATCATATATTAGTAATAATATAAAGAAATAAATTAAATAGAAAGTGTTAATTTTAAACTAAACTTTGAGCCATACCAGGAACAGCGTGTATCAGATTGAGTTGTAGTTGATTCTTTCACATCACACCATTTATTGTTTGTCTTCAAGAATCATCTCTGTGAAAATTAACTAAATAAGTATAAGATAAAAATTATGAGGAAATTAATTAAGTAAAAGCATATAGAATGATGAGAAAAAAATCTAGGATTTTTTTTTCTCGTTTTTGGCAACGTGATGCACGTTTTAAACTAAAATGACACTTATATATTGAAAAGATGCACTTGGAGTCACACTAGTTACACCGTGAGTCGAATTGAGGTGAGACTAATTATTACACATCTCAAATGACTTATGGATCATTTTCCTAAAGTATAAAAACAATATGAATTTGTTTGCTTGGTTTTGAGTATGTCACTTGTTTTTTTACTAAAATTTCATTTTAAACTAGAAATACACACTTTGAGTCATAACGGTCACATCGTGTATCAATTTGACATGATATTGATTCATACTCATCAAAAATTACTTATGAATCATTTTCATAAATTATCAAGACAATATGAGCTTGTTTTCTTGAATTTTAGTGAGTGATACTTTTTGAACTAAAATGTTAATTTTTAACTGATAACAGACACTTTGAGTCATACTGGGCACATTGTGTATCAGATTGAGGTGCGACTAATTCATACATGTCAAAAATGACTTATGGATCATTTTACTGAAGTACCAAAACAATTCAAATGCATTTTATTAGTTTTGAGTATATCAGATGTCTTTTTTACTAAAATTAATATCAATTTTAAATAAAAAGATGCACTTGGAGTCATACTATTCACACCATATTTCAGATTGAGGTGTGGCTAATTTATACACATCCCAAATGAATTATGGACCATTTTCCTAAAGTATCAAAACAATATGAATATGTTTTATTAGTTTTGAGTATGTCACTTTTCTTTTTTACTAAAATGTCATTTTAAACTGGAAACATAAACTTTGAGTCATAACAGTAACATTGTGTATGGGTTTAACGTGAGACTGATTCCAACATGTCACAAATGAATTATGAATCATTTTCCTAAATTATTAAGACACTTCGAGCACATTTTCTTGATTTTCAGTAAGTGGCACTTTTTGAACTAAAATGTCAATTTTAAACTGATAACAGACACTTTGAGTCATATCGGCCACATCGTGTATCATATTGAGATGTGGATAATTCCTACACATCAAAAATGACTTATGTATTGTTTTTATAAAGTATAAAATAATCCAAATGTGTTTTATTTGTTTTTAGTATATCAGTTTTCTTTTTTACTAAAATTAATGTCAATTTAAAATAAAAAGACGCACTTGGATTTATACTGGTCACACCGTGCATTGTATTTAGGTGAATCTAATTTGTAAATGTCCCAAATAACTTATGGATTGTGGTTATAAATTATCAAAATAATTTGAATTCGTTTTCTTGATTTTGAGTACGTTACTTTTCTTTTTTACTAAAATGTCATTTTAAACTGGAAAGATGCACTTTGAGTCATATAGATTACATAGTGGGTTAGTTTAACATGTCACAACCCATCCTAGAGGATCCCATGATATTACTATCCCAATACCACCTTCGATAGGCCAGAGAATGGAGACTATCACTGAGTAGGCATATCCCACATCAGGAGGCATTTTCTTAAGTACTTGTACACACATGCACATCTCTAAGCCCAAAATGTTTTAAAGTAAAAACAATAAGTAAACAATGCATGTATACACTAAGTTAACAACCACCGAGAAAGACAGTAGAAAACTGGAAAGAAAATATGGCCAAAATACAAGCCCACCAAAATAAAGAGTCTATCAAAGTGAATGCACAAGTTCCGGAAACTCATCCATATAAAACCCTACCTAAAGGGTAGGTGTAGGACATATGTTTGAAGCCGTAGGAGAAAAACTCATCTGTTCAATCACTCTAAGAACCACCTGGTCCTAGTCCACCTAGAACTCCATCAAATCAGTAATCATCTGTATAAGACAAGACATGTGCAAGAAAATCCCATACGGGGGTGTGTAAAACGATACTCAGTAGGACACCCTGAAACCACAAAGGAATACCAATAAAAAATATATGAAGTACAACAAAAATAAATACCCAAATTATACCATAAAGAAATATATGAAGTATAACATAAATAAATACACTGTCATATCACATAGGTATTAGTCTATAGAATGAAAATTAGGATTATTGGACGTAATCCATAGAACACCTAGTATCGATAAGACACGAAGTCTCGGTAAGACACAAAGTCTCAGTAAGGAATAGAGTCTCAGTAAGACAAAGATTCTTGGTAAGACACACAGTCTTAGTAAGAAATAGAGTCTCTTTAAGTCATGAATCTCCAAAGTCACGTAGTCTTCATGTCATAGTTTCAAGATCACAGTTTGTAGATCGCAGCCAGCCACAAGCTTCCTCTTATAGTGTGCTTATTTCGGGAGAACCTACTCCTCAAGCCAATAGGTCATATTAAAACTTCAATAAAGACTCAATTAGATTATCTCAAAAGCACCATCTCGTCTCAAGGTTCCCAACACCATAAACGGCTCGTCAAACAGACACACTATTTTAAAGTTATGGTTGTTTTTATAAAAAGGTCCGACCTCGGTCCGGTTCGGGTCCGATCTGACCTATCAGGCAACTCGACCTAGTCCGAACCGGCCCGACCCGCTGGGTATAGACCACTGGGTCGCTGGATTTGTCTAATTCTCCTATCTTTCCTGTGTTTTAGGCTAGTTTGCTGCACCGCACGTGGTCCAACTCGACCGCGTGCCCCCTGTGCTGATGCGGTGCGGTGCTACGTTCCACACGACTGGCCTGCCGCACCGCTTTCCCCGAAACCTCACCACTATAGGTTCCTCATATGTGGCATCGAACTGTATCCCTCAATCAACATCGTGGCCTCCTATAGTAGCTTGTGCCTATCAGCCATACCGGCTTCGATGCAGCCTCCTGCATGCCTTTCTCAGCCATCGCCGACCGTCCTGACGACAGCCTCACCCTCACGCTCCACCTGGACCGACCTCGCCAGGCTGTGTCCTGCCACCACCACTGGATGCCCCACTAGCAGCCTTCCGTCCTTCCCTTTCACTCTAACTAGAACAAAAAGCACCGTGCCTTCACCATCGCACCTCTACGGTGTCATGGGGGTATCAGATCTTCGGTCTTGGATTGTTGTTCCACGAAACGAAGGTGAAACAATCACCCATCCATACAATCTTGAAGAATGTAAAGAATGAAAATAAAAAGGGGGAAAAGAAGAATCACAAAAGAACCAAAGGAAGAATCTTGTCCTTTGTTAATGTCGACCTCAATTTTTCCTTGTTAGAGGGATCATGAAGAATGAAGCAATCACACAGATCTAACCCCCCATTTAATTCCAGAAAGATAACTCCCATCTCGCAAGTAATAGAACCACAGATCAAACTATTCATGGATTTTTCTATGTTCATTGTAAAATTTAATAATGGGGAATAAATCACAAAGAAACAACACCCTACCTAGGGTTTGGATTGGTTGTTGATGACGGGGAAATCTGTGTCGTCATCATTCATTGATCCGTTGATCTTCGATCCAAGTCCTGATCTCCAATCCATCATTTATGTTGAGAGAACTTCCTTCTCATCATCTCAGGGGAATTATAGGTTTATAGTGATAACCCTAAATTCCTGAAAAACAAAAATATAAATAAAAGAGTCGCTGCGTCGAAATAAATTATTTTTATTAAATATTTTATTACCAATACGTCCAAAAACTACTTTCCATAGTTGACCTATGCCGACCAATGTTAGGACTTTACTAGGGTTAAATTGCTGTTCTAAATTCAATGGTTCCATTAGATTTCTTATCTGAATACCCATTTATAAGTTATTTAGTTTTAAAGAAAAAAACCACGCAAACCTTTTATAAAAAACTGAACATTTTTCATCGATTTTTCCTGGGAACACTGGGCCTCAGAATCAAACTCTGTCTCAACACCTAGTCTCAGAATTTTCCCAATTAATTTATAAAAATAAAACTGGAGAAAATATGAGTCATTAAATTCTCCCCACATTAGGGATTTATGTTTTCAAAATCCAAAACAAGGGCTACTAAACAAAAAGATATGGGTACTGAGAACGAATCTGAGCCTACCGCTCCCAAGTGCTCTCCTAGAGATTCTCGTGCTTCCACCAAACACACACTAGAGGAATAAAATGCCCATGAAGGATCCTCTCATATCGATCCTTGATCTCCACTAGGTACTCTGCAAAAGTTTCCCCATTGTCAATGTACAGCTCTCCCCAGTCGATGATGTGCGATAGATCATGCACATGCCTCCTCAGCCGTGACATATGGAATACATCATGTACCTTATGAAACTACAGGGGTAGATCTAGGTGGTATGCCACCTCGCCAACTCTACATGGAATCTGAAAAGGGCTGATGTATATTGGAGATAACTTGTTGCCCGGACAAATCTCCGCAATCCCCATCAAGGTGAGACCCGAAGGACACATGGTCTTCCTCTTTGAACTTCAGAGGCCTCTGTATCCTATCATCATATGATTTCTACTGTATATATGTAGTCCTCATCTGCTCCTGTATGATCCACCCTTCTCAGTGGTAGCACGTACCATCTCTGGACCCATGAGTGATGACTCTCCTGGGTCAGTCCAATAGAGTGGTGACTTTCATGGTCGTCTGTACAAGGCCTCAAATGGTTCCTTAATAATGGTGAAGTGGTATCTATTGCTTTACATAAAATCAACCAGTGGTAGGTGATACTCCCAACTAAAACCTAAGTCCATGATGTAGGCCTATAGTATGTCCTCCAGAACTTGAATGGTCCTCTTAGTCTGGTCATCTATCTGTGGATGAAAAGATGTTATCAAACATAGCTGAGTTCCAAATGTCTCCTGCGATCCCTTCCACAACTGGGATGTGAAATAAGCATCATGATCTGAAATGATCGTCGATGAAACTCCATGAAGACAAAATATCTCTTGAATGTAGAGACATCCCAAGCTCTCTACTAAACCCTTCTCCCAGATCGGTAAGAAGTGGGCCAACTTGGTGAGTCGGTCAACGATCACGAAGATAGTATCATTTACCTAGAGGTGCATGGTAAACCCATCATAAAGTACATTGATATACCATCCCACTTCCAATATGGTGCCTGAAGTAGCTAGGTCAAGCCTTCTGGAACTTGGTGATTAGACTTCACTTGTTAACACATGAGGCATTGACAAATTAACTCTGCCACCACCTTCTTTATCCTCAACCACTAGAACTGACATCATAGGTCTTGGTACATCTTTTCCA
This sequence comes from Viscum album, assembly GCA_963277665.1. NCBI lineage: Eukaryota > Viridiplantae > Streptophyta > Magnoliopsida > Santalales > Viscaceae > Viscum > Viscum album. The sequence goes on along the minus strand of OY728130.1, from coordinate 1,440,679,450 downwards.
CACCTAAATGTACCGCCAAAGGGTATGTGTAGAACTCCTTCAGAACCTCCTCCTGCAACACCCCTCTAAAAAGAAAAATGTGCTTCCCACCCATGAATATCCATCAGGTGCATGCCCTATGGACAATTGAGCACATCAGGTCTCGCAGTTGGTATCCCCTAGTTGTGATTCCCTGACTCGATGTAAGAGTGGAGGGGTGAAAACCATCGACTAGAGGTAATATACTCCATATCCATCCAAAAAGGATATATACAATGAGGAACAACTGGTCTGATTCCTCGCTCAACAACTGCAAGCTGGATCTCATATTGAGTGTGTCTGCCACTATGTTCACCTTCCTAGGAGTATAGAAAATATTGAAGTCATAGTCCTAGAGGAACTCTATCCATCACCTCTGTCTCAAGTTAAGACCCTTATCAGAGAAGATATACTTGAGACTCTTATAGTTATAGTATATGGTAAAACTCTCACCCATCTGGTAGTGTCACTACATATTCAATGCGAAGACTATCACTATTATCTCAAGATAATGGGTCGCGTAGTTTTTATCATGCCGTATCAACTAGTGCGAACCATAGGCAATCATTGCTTGAATCTAAATCAGGACACAACCAAGCCCAGTCTCTAATGCATCATAGAAAACTACATACTTGACACCCTCCTCTAGTAGTCTCAACATGGGAGCCCTCATAAACCTCTACCTCGGCTCTTTAAAGCACTACTGGAACTTCTCTATCCACACGAAGGGCTTCCAATTCTATGTAAAAGATGTCAAGGGTGCTGCTATTCTAGAAAAGTTGGGTACAAACCTCCGATATTGCCCAAACAAAACTAAGAAACTCCACACCTTGGTAACACTCTTGGGTGGCTCCCAAGCAAGCACCACCTCAATCTTCGACAGATCCACTATGACTCCAACCTCTGAAATGACGTGTCCTAGAAAGTGGAACTTCTGAATCCAGAACTAACACTTCAAGAGCTTCCCTTAAAGATGGTGCTCTCAGAGTGTGTCTAGAAACATCCTCAAGTGTATCATGTGATCCTCCTTGGTCGTCGAGTACACTAGGGTGTAATCAATGAAGACCACCACGAACCAGTCTAAGTAAGGCTGGAAGATACTGTTCATGAGTCCCATGAACACTAATGGGGCATTAATCATGCCAAAATACATCACCAAGTAATTGTAGTGGTTGTACCAACATCTGAAGGCTATATTCAGTACATCTTCATCCCATACACGAAGCTGGTGGAAACAAGATCTGATGTCAATCTTTGATAAACACCTTTATCCCTTTAGCTAATCGAACAGTTCTTCGATCCTCTATAGTAGATACTTGTTCTTCGAATTCACCTAATTCAGGCACAGAAAGTCCACACATAACCTTAAGCTCCCTCTTCCTTCTTGGAAAACAAAACTGGGGCCACCCAGGGTGAAACATTGGGTCTCACGAAGCCCTTCCTCTGCAAGTCCTCCAACTATACCCTCAACTCATGAAGCTCTCTAGGAGACATCTAATATGAAAGTGTAGATATTGGTGCTATCTCGGGGTAAAAATCAATGTATAAGTCTAACTCCCTATGGGTAGGTAATCCGGGGACATCCTCAGGAAATATGTCCTCATACTCCGCCACTACAGTAGGAAACTAAGGACTCCTATAATCTATTGCACCAAGGGAAAGACTAGCCAAATGATGAGTAATTGGTTGAATCCTCCTATGATTAAGTCCATCCTGCACTTCATATGTTTCCTTTTCACCAAAAAAGTAAAACCTGGTTCCCATAATTGTGAACACACTGCACTCTGTGACTCAAATAGTCAATCTGAGCATGGACTATAGATAACCTATCCATACTGAGAATGAATTCTTAAGACCTATATGCCACTACCAAGAGATCCCAACCAAAAATATCACCTCAAAGAGTAAGGTCACACTATTGAAACTAGTGTTTGATCATCGAGTCCCCTCCCGTAAGAGTCTCTAAACGTAAGGGTCGAGTTAACAGTTCAACTGGAATATCTGAGTCTGGAACAAGGGTCGTGGAAAGAAAAGAATGACTGGAACCTGGGTCTATCAAAACCTTATCTAAGGTGGAAAAAAAAATAGATCATACCTCTAATCATACTTGGAGCACCGGGGTCATAAGCCTCCATCGTCTTCAGCTGTCCTCACCCCTGTCCACCAGCTCCCTGAGCCTGGTGTAGACCACCTGGGGGTGGTGGTGGTAATACATTGAATCTTTTACCACCTCTTGCTTCCCTACTTTATCCTCTTCCATGTTCTCTTCCATATAGGCCACCCTGACCATGAATCCTCCTCTACCTTGGTGATTCCTCGACCATCTCCTGATTTCCTGTACAATGGGTTGGGAAATCTCATGCCAGATGTCCCTGATCGCCACACGAGTAACGCAACCTGTCCTTCAGCTGACTCGCTCTACCCTGGGAGCCTCGTACCGCTGATCCCATGTCTTGGGGTCATAACCTAGAGTTATTGAACCATTTGGGTCCCTACTACTGTTGTCGGCTACCCACTTCTGAAGACTCAGCTACCTATTGCCTCCTGGAAGCTCTTACTACTGGCGCTTGCTCCGCCAGAAAGCTCCCACTAGTAGAGCTCTCTTCAGTACCCCAACATATGTAGGAATGCTAAGGGTTATCATGGATACCTTGATCTCTCGATGTAATACGTTATAAAATGTCCAATCCCTGAAGAATGGGTATCGTACTATATCCATGGAGTAGTGAGAAAGATCAGTAAACCTCGCCGAGTACTCCACCACAATCTGATAGCCCTGCTATAGATATAGAAGCTCCTGTATGCACACTGATCATAACGTAGCTAGGAATAACTCCTCTCTAAATATTTTTCTCAAATACTACCCAAGAGAGAGCCACCTCATAGTGTGTCTGGATCACTAAGCTCCACCATCACCCCATTGAGCCCCGAATAATACTCGCAGCTAGGATTTCCATCTGGTCAGCAGGTGTGTTCACAAGGAGGAATACATGAGTAACTACCTCTAGCCAATCCTCAGCTACCTGGGGGTCTGGATTACCCCTAAACCTGGGAGGTCACTGCCTACAGAACTCATGAAATGTACTCAGTCTGCATGTATCCTCAGTTGGTAGTACTGGTAGTAACTACTACTTGACGGGTGACACTACAATAGGAAAACCACCCGAATGTGCCATATCTAGAATAAGACCCTATAATGATGCCTCATCTCTAAGTGGATCATCCTTGTGATCATGCAATGGAATCCTGAATAACTATCTATGGGGAGGTATCTTGAAACAGATCAAGATGGTCAATGGTCAATAGAGTATACCTGGTGAGATGACTCAAGAAGGACATGAGAACACACCAAAATCCTATATGATGCATGTACCATTAATTTCCTTGAAACTAGTGTTTTCATGTATCAAGTAAAAAAGTAGGTGTCCAAAGTCCTGGTATATAGATACATCGACTACTACACCAACACTGGATTCCCTGGCCTGAAAGTCAAATTCAAAACACTTAACATTGTTTCTCCAAACCAACATCACAGACTCCCGGTCCTTAAGTAGAACTGACCCACTCTGATACTACTCTGTCAAAACTCGTCCTAGAGTCATAAATGTTGTGACTATCCAAGCCCACCTCTGATAGGATAGGGGCTGGCGACTAGCACCGAGTAGGCATATCCCATAATGGGAGGTGTTTTCCTCAGTACCTGTATACACACACACACACATCTCCCAGAAAAAAATGGTGGAAAGTAAAAACACTAAGTAAAAAATGCATACATATAATAAGATACCAACCATAGAGTATGATAGTAGGAAACTAGAAATAAAATAGTGCTAGAATACAAGCCCATGAAAAGAAAGAGTCTCTCAAAGTGAATGCACAAGTTCTTGAAACTCATCCATAGAAAACCCTACCTGAAGGGTAGGTGTAGGTCAGCTGTCTAAAGCCGTAGGAGAACACCTCATTTGTCCAATAACTCTAAGAACCACATGGTCTACCCAGAACTCCATTAAAGCATCAATCATCTGCAAAAGACAAGACATGTGTGGGAAAAGCCCATACATGGGTGAGTAAAACGATACTCAGTAGGACACCCTGAAACCAAAAAATAACACCACTAATAAATACATTAAGTACACCATAAATAAATAAAAAACATATACCACAAATAAATATACAAATTATACCACAAATAAATACATGGTCATCTCATACAGGTATTATTATATAGAATGGAAAGTAGGATTATCAGACGTAATCTTCCGAACACCCAATATCGATAAGACATAGAGTCTCGGTAAGAAATAGAGTCTCGATAAGACATAGAGTCTCAGTAAGGCACAAAGTCTCGGTAAGACACAAAGTATTAGTAAGACACATAGTCTCAGTAAGTCACAAAACCCCAAATTCATGTAATCTTCAAGTCACAATTTCAAGATCACAGTTTCAAGATCACTGCCAGCCACAAGCTTCTGCTTGCAGTGCGCTAATTTTGGGAGAATCTACTCCTCAAACCAATAGGTCACATTACAACTACCACAAAGACTCAATTAGATTATCTCAAAAGTACCTTCTCACCTCAGGGGTCCCAAAACCATAAACGACTCATCAAACAGATACACAGTTTGAAAGTTACGACTGTTTTTTATAAAAATGCCTGACCTAGGTCTGAACCGACCTACCATACCCATCCCGAACCGCCATCAAACCCAAAATGGTTCTAAAGACCCGACATGGCCTGGTCCATCCCATCTCAAACTGGTTTAGCCTTATGGGCCTGCTGGGTCGTGGAGTGTCCTAACTCCCCTATCAGGCCCGCACTGTGGAATGATTCGCTACGCCACACGTAGTCCACCCCGACCGTGTGCCCCCCATGCTGACGTGGTGTCATTCCATGTTCCACGTGGCCGGCTCGCTGCACCACCTATCCCACGACCTCACCACCATGGTTTCCTTCGACGTGACACTGAGCCGCATCCCCCGATCAAAGCCGCGACCTCCTGTCGTGGCCCGTGATCGCCATCCACACCGGCTCCAACACGGCCTCTCGCCTACCATGCTCCGACTCTACCGGATACCCCATTGGCAGCCTCTCCCTTTCACTCCTCCTGGACTGACCCCGTCGGGTCACGTCCTGCCGCCATTGTCGTCTGACCCATTGGTGGCCTACCATCCAGTCCTCATGCTTCCTTGGACCGAAAAGCACCACGCCTTCACCGTCACGCCTCCATGGTGTCATGGGGGTGTAAGATCTTTGGTCTAAGATTGTTGTTCCACGAAATGAAGTCACAAAAATCATCTTCCCATACAATCACGAAGAACATGAAGAATAAGGGGGAAAAGGAGAAACACAAAAGCACCCGAAGGAAATTTTTTTGCCTTTGTTCATGTTAGCCTCGATTATTCCTTGTTAGAGGGATCACGAAGAATGAAACAATCACACATATCTAACCCCCATTTAATTTTATAAATATAAATCCCATATCGCAAGCGATCAAAATACTTTATGCAGTTGACTCACACCGACCAATGTTAGGCCTCGCCTAGGGTAAACTCATTGTTCTGAATGGAATAGTGCCCTATGATTTTTGATATAGACATCCTTTTAGAAGTTATTCTATTTTAATTAAAAAAAAGCTGCCTATTCATTTTATTAAAAAATGAACATTTTTCATCAATTTTTCTGGGGCACATTGGGCCTTGGAATCACACGATGTCTCAGTGCCTGGTCATGGAATTTTCCTAATTAATTTATAAAAATAAAACCAGAGAAAATATGAGTCATTACATAACACAAGGTTGATTCCTAAATGTCAAAAATGACTTATGAATAGTTTTCCTAAACTATCAAGACAATTTGAGTGTGTTTTCTCAGTTTTCAGTGAGTGACACTTTTTAAACTAAAATGTTAATTTTAAACTGATAATTGAAACTTTGAGTCATATCGGGAACATTCTGTATTAGATTGAGGAAAAACTAATTCCTACACATCAAAAATGAATTATGGATCGTTTTCATAAAGTATAAAAACAATAAAAATGCGTTTTATTGCTTTTGAGTATGTCAATTGTATTTTTTACTAAAATTAATGTCAATTTTAAATAGAAAGACACACTTGGAGTTATACCGGTCACACCATGAATTGTATTTAGGTGAGACTGATTCATACAAATCCTAAATGACTAATGGATTGTTTTCATAAAGTATAAAAATAATATGAATGCATTTTCTTGGTTTTGAGTACGTAAATTTTCTTTTTTTTATAAAGTGTCATTTTAAACTAGAAATACACACTTTGAGTCATACCAATCACATCGTGTATTGGTTTGATGTGAGAATAATTCTTACACATCAAAAATTACATATGAATAATTTTCCTAAATTATAAATACAACATGATCACATTTTCTTGGTTTTTAGTGGGTGAAACATTTTGAACTAAAATGTCAATTTTAAACTGATAACAAACACTTTGAGTCATATCGAGAACATCATGCATCTAATTGATGTGTGACTGATTCCTTCACATCATAAATGATTTATGGATCATTTTACTGAAGTATCAAAACAACCTGAATGTTTTTTCTTGGTTTTTAGTATGTTAGTTGTCTTTTTTACTAAAATTAATGTCAATTTTAAATAAAAAGATGCAATTGGAGTCATACCGATCACACCGTGTGTTATATTGAAGTGTGGCTGATTCCTACATGTTCTAAATGAATTTTAGATTGTTTTACTAAAGTATAAAAACAATCTGAATGCATTTTCTTGGTTTTGAGTACATCACTTATTTTTTTTACTAAAATGTTATTTTAAACTAGAAACACACACTTTGAGTCATACCAGTCACATTGTGTGTCATTTTGACATGAGACTGATTCCCACACATCAAAAATGACTTATGAATATTTTTCATAAATTATCAAGGAAATCCAAGCTTGTTTTCTTGGTTTTAAGTGAGTGAAACTTTTTGAAAGTTCTAGTGAAATTTACAATGGAACTTACCAGAAAAATTCTAGTGGAACTTCCAAGAAAATTTCCATTGGAAATTTTGGTGAAATTTCCAGTGAAATCTCCCACTAAAACTTTCACAGTAATCTTGAACATCAATTTTATTTATTTATTTTTGTTAAACATCCACTAAAAGTTATCCCTTCAATAAAATTCAACATACAATATTGACAAAAAATAATTCAAGTTTAACAACAAATATAACATGAAATAACTTCAAATATAATCTGAAATACCTTCATCCATTGACATTATATACAGAACCAAAAAAGGAAACTCTAAAATACAACAGAATGAAGGCTACTTCCCCCCACAATAGTGAAACTTGGAAAAAATGACATGCACTATCGAACATCCTCTCTGAAGACTCCAACAAACCACGTATTGCACCCACAATGGTGAAACCCAATGAAAAATGTCCAACACAGTCAAAACATAGTAAAAAATGACCTACGCAGTTGAAACTTCACTCCAATGACTCTAATGAAACTGTCTTCTAGCGAGTGCTTCCTCAAAACTCAGTGACCTTGCCTAACGAAACATCGTACTACACACATAATGGAAAAAACCCAACAAAAATTACATGCACAACCGAATCTAATATCTGACGACTCTAAAAAAACTGGCCTCCACTGAATGGAATGAGTCACGCTGCATCAAAACTCAAAGAACTTTCCTGAAGAAACCTTGTGAAAATGACAGATCCAGTGAAATTTCTCATTTCACAAGCCTAATTTTTCCATTTCTTATGAGACAAAAAAGATCTTGAGCAATGTGATCCTGACATGTGTAAAAATACCGACGTGTTAAAATCCCACTACCTCACTGGACTATCCTATAAAAAAAATAAGACAGGCGTGACCCCCTTAATGTCATTGGTCTTGGGTAAAATACAGAGGCGTTGGGGTTGAAATGATTTTGGACTCAACTATTTTTTTATAAAATAATATTACTTTTGTTTTGTTTATGGGGTGTTGGATGAGTGGTGTAGTACATCCTAATAATACTACATATGGGTGGCTCTTTGGCTTCTGGTGATGCTAGTGTGATGGAGGACCTATGTCGTTAGGTGTTAGCGATAGATTGGAGGACCCCCGCTCGACGATAGGGGTGTTGGATGATGGTAATCCCACCCAGTGCAGTTGATGATGCACTGACAGTTGGGATGCTATCGGCTGAGATCAGTTTAGCACAATAGTGAGGGGATGCAACAGATGAGCATAGTGAAAGCGGCAACCTTTGATGTCGATGGAGCAGGCGAGCGACATGGGCAACAACGGATGTGGGCATCGTCGATGGGTGTGGTCTCAGCAGGGGCTCATGACATATGAGTGCCACCTGCAACTGGAAGTGTTGCGGCGGTGATGGTGAACCTTGAAGATGAGGGTGTTGTGCAGAGCCGAAAGGCGTGCAATGGAAGCAGGGGCCTTCGGGTTGGTTTCACCATGGGACTACAGGCCATTAAAAATTTGAGGGTATTCGAGCCTCTCTATATATAATATGGTCTATAGGATTATATATAATAGATACATAAAAAGGTATTGATTGGTGAAATACCCCTCGGGGTGCCATGACCCGCCCTTTCGGTCCGTGGGTATATATAGCAAAATATTTTAGCATAATTTTACTTCCATTTAATATCTAGCATTACCGCAATTAAAATGGTATGAGATTATGATAAAAACCCTCACTTATGACTCACTTTTATAAGGTGGTCTGCCACGTAAATCTTGATCGATTTCCAATGTGAGATTCAGATTCCCCCTTTCCTACATAGAATTAATAATATATTATTATTAATAACTGGTAATTAATTAATAATAAATGTTAATTACTAATAAATAATAATAATACCTAAATAATAATTAACTATTAACATTTACTATTAAATATTAATAATAAACTAATTAACATCTAATAATATTAATAAAAATACTAATAAATAACTAATTAACTACTAATTAATTATTTATAGTTAATAGTTATTAAATAACTATTAATTTAAAAATATTTCATTACTTATTAATAATATTAATTACTAATTAACTAATCAATTATTAATTAATTAATTAATATTAATGATTATTATTAAACAATTACCAATAAATAAAAAAATTATTTATTTACTAAATATTAGTAATAATGATTAATTTATTAAATTACTAATCATTAATTAATTAATATTAAATTATTATTAATCAATTAACTAATTTTTTCTAATTAAAATTAATTATTAATAAATATTAATTACTAATTAATATTAATTAAATAATATTATTTATCATTTAATAATATTAATTTCTAATAAATATTTACGAGTAATTAACATTAACTACTAATAAATATTTAAAATTATTTTTAATAACTAATTAATAATAATAATACTATAATTATTAATTGTTAATTAATGAGTAATTAAACAATATTTAATTACTTATTAATAATATTAATTACTAATTATCTAATTAATTATTAATCAATTAATAAATAGATAATAATTCTTATAATTAAAGAAATACTAATAATTATTTAAAATTACTATTTAGTTACTAAATATTAATAATAATGATTAAATTATCAAATTACTAATTATTAACTAATTGTTATTAAATTATTATCAACTAATTTACTAATTGTTACTAATTAATATCAATTACTAATAAATATTAATTACTAATTAATATTAATTACTAATACCTGTCTAAATGGCCCGAAGGCCTTCTTTTTTTATTCATTTTTGATAACCCTCCTTTCAAGGGATGAGGGGGAACCCTTACAAGGCCCGTAGTCTAGAGATTACATGACCTGCAGGTCTTAGAGGAAATATCCAGACTATAACTACATGGAACTACTCCTCCCCAACTTCTGCATCATGATATCATCTCTCCACCTTCGCATGACTGTTCGGTTAGGATTCCCATGCATGCACAGGCTGGTCCTAATGACAACTCCATACCCTCTCTTTCTTCCACATTCGTTAGCTTATGTTCTGGTGAAATGCATGCTCTGAATCCTCATTTGGAGTCTACTCCTTGTAGTGTCTTCCTGGTCCATTAAGCACAATTTCAGGTGTCCTGAAAGCCTTGAGGTAGCTTGAAGGCCTTAAGGTGGCCCAAAGTCCTTGAGGTGGTCCAGAATCCTTACTGGCCCAAAGGCCTTGGGTGTCCCGAAGGTCTTGAAGGACCTAAGGACCAAACCGATGGCCCAAAATCCCAAAAGGATCAATATTAATTACTAAAAAATATTAAAAACTAATAAATATTAATTAAAATTTATTATTTACTATATAATAATATTAATTTATAATAAATATTATTTAATTATTAACATTAATTATTAATAAATGTTTACAGTTATTCATTACCTGCTAATTATTTATATTAATAATTATATATTAGTTATTATTTTTAGAACAGGTCAAGAGAAGGCCCGGGGGGGGGGGGGTTGACCCATTTTATTAAAGAAAAAATAAGATAACATAAGGCTGGATGGGGTCAAACAAGACATAAAATTCCTTTATCAAATAATAAAATGACTAAAGGAAGTCAATTCCTACAATTCCCTTTGAATCTTAAATTTCTAGGATTTTGACCTCCACCCCTTGGATGTTGATCTCTCCACCATGTCTTGGTCCTACGAGGAGGCTCATACTCTTCATCTGATATCGAGTTAGAGGAGTCCTTTGAAATAGTGAAAATCCTGTATTTCTAAGATAGGTCTCTATAGTCCATCTCTGAATGGGATCAGAAGTTGTATTCAATGTTAATTGATAACAATTTCTCGACTATGAGGTAGCCCCTATAGCCAAATACATCTGATTCCATTATGGAAAAAACAAATTCAACCTATGAGTCGAAACCATACTTCCATGTCCCCCCTAAGACCTCGAGGAGGACTTTCACCTTCATGGTCCCATAGAGGAGTTTTGAAATTGGCATTTTGACCCTTTCATTCTCAAATTCCTTGTCCAAGGCGTTGCAAAAAAAATCATATTTGGTTTTAATTAGATCATAAAATTGAGATTGATAAGACCAATCCACATCCTCAATTCCTTCAACACTCATCATACAAGAAGGGGTGTTTGATTTCTGCTCCACCTGGGGGGGTACCTTCAATATCATGTCACCCAGGGGATTTGTCTCAACCAACCCTGTCTAAAAATCATTCTAAAAAATATTTTTGAGAAACCAGTCCCGATCTTTCCCACTCTTGAGAACCTTCGCATAAATATGATTTTATTTTTGAGTGGGTGAAGCCTAGAGAGACTCAGGTTGAGACTCATATGATTTATATTTCCAAGGGATGACCAGTTGGAAGCCCTCCTCGTCTACTAAAATTTACTTTCCCTTATCCAAAGAGTAATGTGTTCCTTCCTTTGGTTCAATAAAAGTTAATTATTTATATTCATGAAATATTTAGAAAAATGGTTCACATTTATTCTAGAAATCATAATCGATATCCAATTTCACATCAAATTCACATCCATATTGTTCATCTCATTGGGAACTGCATGCCCACACTTACAATTCCATCCCATGACATGACATAATGCTACAAGCATTCAAAATTAGTTGGGTCATTCGGTGCACTACGTGAGCTATTCCCTTGCACATCAACAAGAGAATATCCCTTTATGTTGCACATCAAAGCTACAACATTGAGCATCTTAGAGCATCCAGTCCCATGTAAAATAGAAGTTTTCCCCCTATCCAATTATAATATAGTGCTTTAGGCAGTTTATCCTCTGAAGCCGACACATTCTTTATAATCCCTCTATTGACTAGAGTTTTAATATTTCAATCCACAATTGAGTTCCCATTCTTCTTGAAATTTCCACACTATATGTTTCTACAACATTTTTCTATATAATTCCTAATACACTTACACTTTCTATAGAAAATTAGAACTTTCTCATATTCTATGCTTAACTCCAGCTAATGATCATAGTCAATTAACACCAAAATATTAATAGGAATAATAGAAAGATCAATTTCCATAAGGATTCTAGTGAAACACCCATACCTGGAACACTTCTTTTCCTTGTCAATTTTTATAGGTACTCCAACAGCTAATGATACATCCCAAATAAATTTTGGGTGCTAGAAAAAACCATCTCATACCATGAAGTAATGTTGTTTAATTACCAATTAATTGTTAATTAGTTAATTATTAATATTTAACAGTAATATTAACAGTTGATTATTATCTAGGTATTATTATTATCACTTATTAATTAATATTTATTAGAAATTAATTACTAATTATTATTAATAATATGTTATTAATTCTACATATAAAAGAGAACCTAAATCCCACATTGGGAATCAATAAGTATTTCCAAGGTAATCCCCCTTATAAATGGGAGCCCTGGGTGAGGTTTTATGTCATAATTCCATTAATTTAATTATAGTAATACTGGATATTTAATAGTAGTTAAATTATGCTATTTTTTATTCTATTTAATTATATATATATATATATATAAACCAAAATAAAATAAAAATAAAAATGTTAAAACTAAAAAAAATAGTTAAGTCCAAAGGTGTTGGGGGCCCCAACACCTTTGGATTTTACCCTAGGCCAAAGGTGATAAATCCCATAACGCCTTTGGTCTCCACCCAAAAAATTAAATGGCCTTAAGGTGGGTCACACCTTTGTGGATTATTTTTAAAAAAAAATTACCTAGGTTTATTTTCCATTTTTTAAAAGATATAAACCCCCTATTCTATGGTTTTTTTTGTTGGATGGATGCACATTTATTTTAATTTTTTTATACCTTGTTGAGTTGATCACATCTAATAAAGTTACATTCATTGTTGAAAATGAAAACAACATATAAATTAGAATAAATCTAAAAAACACTTTAATTACTTATAGTATGGAATTTATGGCTTCATACCCTTAGAATGGCGGCCCTTATTCTCTTTATTCTTATTATCATCATCTTTCTCCTTTGACTTTGTACCAAAAGCCTATCAAGTCTTGATTGTTGGGGCATCATCTTGGTTTTCATGGGTGGTAGTTTTTTAATGAACGAGATGTGTGATGGGTTTCGTTTGACCATATAATGATCAATTACACTGGAAGCTAACCCAAAACACAGAAGAATCTATCTCCAAAAAATAAAACATGCAAATTTATTCAAAGAAAAAGCATATAAATGGCATAGTTGAAACACATGAACATCTGCACTATCCACCTTCATCCTCGATGGAGTGTTCTTAATGATTATCATAAGGAGAGTCAGATGAATACCTCCTACCTGTGAGGGGAATACATTAGCTAATGGACCCACTAACACTTTGTGAGGGATCATAAATGCTCAAGGGGGTGTTAGTGGCTTTTCTGAGTGATGAACAAGCTTTGAGAATGCAAGGGAGATTCTAATAGCATGTAATCATCATAAGAACCAACCACACCCAATAAACCACCAATATAAGGATCAAATCCTTTTATAGGCTTCCTCGATGATCTTCATTTAATGAAGACCCTCATCCATATGAAAAGGGTTGAGTGTCCTCACATGACACTCACACGCTACACCTACTGGAGTGTTCATTCATTGAACACTTCAATAAATGAGGTATTTAATTTATAAAAAAACCAATGCTTTGGTCCATAACTGAAAGAATCATGCGGGAGAAGGATGTGGCACCACACATGCATTACATGCATGCTAAAACTGATGTGGATATCAACCAAATATTCACATGCACCACCATAGTGTGATGGTTCCCATTTTAGTGTACATACAACAATCTCTCACTTGAATTTAAATATCATAGGTACTTTATACAAACCTTCACAACTCTTTGTGAATCCATATAAAATTACTTTTGGATATGGTTTCATCAAAACTCTCTCTATTTTGGAATAATTTTTTTTCAAAAACTTAATCCTTATCTAAGGGCTTGACCATGTGATTGTTTTTCACTTATTCATGGTGGGTCAGTTTCCAACATGGTTTGTTCGTGGAACCAAAAACACCCAACAAATCTCACATCTACGATGGATCATGGGCATGATTTCGAAAGGTAGGCAATTTTTGGGGAGCTTAAACAACGAAACTTAAGAAATAACATTGGCCGAGAGGATGAGAGATCAGACTCATCACACCTTTTTGTGGGGAATTATTACATACTTCGGGACTCTATTATAGATTTAAGACATATTGATGAATCCCTTTTAAATTCAAAATATGGAACTGGTCACTCATATGTATTAAAAATCAGTTATGAACATGTATTGATGGGAAACCATCTATATGTATATGAGGTTCTCCATATATGGATACTATTTGTATATATCAAAGGTTCTCTATCTTGGTTATGTTTATTGATTTATGATTCTAGTTTCAAGCCACACAGTTAGGTGCCCTGGAATTTATTATCATCCAGGGAGATGAGAGTTGTTTTGATATTGGGATCAGGACCATGATGGGGTATTCCTACATATACTCATGAGATGAATCAAAATCCATGTAGTTTGGTACCTCTTAATGGTACACACGATACATTTTAAGGTCATGTGAAAATAACTGAACCACGGAGTTTAATTTCATGCGGCTAGGATGTCTAGGCGGAAGGGGCCTAGAAAAAGGTTTGTGTGGGACTTACATCAAAACGACCCATTCTAATTGATTTAGTAGGGAATATGTCCCTGTTATGGGATAAAATGCACCAAATATTCGGTCCAATGAGAATGAGGTAACAAGGACCTGGAAGGAATACAACCCCTCGGACAGGGGTTTGACCTTACTAGGAATATGAACCAGTAAGGATGATGATGGGGGGGGGGGGACTTAGAAGGAATATGGATCTCTAGGTTGGATATGAAACTATTGGGAATATGACCCAGAGAATATTAGGGTGAGTTTGGGGTTTCAGGTTTGAACCACATAGAGGATTCCTATGTATCCTATTTGGATAGAAATCAAATCCCACATAGTTCAGAGCCGTTGGGGATTACACCGAGTTGGAGGCCCATGTAGTGGATAATTGATCATGGAGATGACATTATCTATACTAACCTATAAGACCATGTGATTCATTCTCAGTGTGAGGAATAATAGGAAGCATAAGATCTAGAAATCCGTGCAATATACTTCATATGCTAGTGGATGAGGGTGAGGGTATAGAAGGTGGGGGAATTACCCACAAGAAATACCAGGGACTTACTCAAGGAGGGATTCCCAATTACTAGTTTTAGATAGGATGGGAGAGGGATACAACACTATCCCTCATCAATGAGAAAAGAAAATGGTTCCCATCACTATTTGAAATAGGGAGGTCCTTGACACTACCTCCAAGGTTTGGGTCCTCATTACTGAGGTGATGCATAATTTCAAACTCCAATATGAACTTACATATTAGGTAGGATAAGTTTGGGAAATATTTTACTAAGGGAATGCATAATCGGATGAGAGACATGATGATTTTTCCTATGTTCTGATCATGAAAATCTAGGGGCCTTGGTGGATTTTTTGATTTGGCCTCCCTTGGATGGGGGTCCTAAGGAAATAGATTCCCTATTATTGATGATACGAGATAGGGATTAAAAGGTACTTCACCCAGGTGATACCTAGGAAAGTTAGAGGATGATTCACCCAGGTGATACCTGGGTGAGGTAGCATTGAATTCACCCAGGTGTTTCTTGGGAATATTATGAGTACCTCTCCCTGGTGATACATGGGTGAGATTTCTTAAACCTCGCTTAGGTGATGCCTGGATGAGTTATACATGACCTCACCCAGGTAATGCTTGAGTGAGCTGGATTCTCCTAGATGATTCCTGGAAGGGCTGGTAGGATCTCGTCCAAATGATACTTGGGTGAGCTAGAGATAACCTCTTGGGTGAAGAACCACCTGGGAAACCATACTTAGGAGATTACATCCTTTGATCTCCAAGGGTCTCCTCAGGTGTTCTTAGATGGATAGCGCTCAATTTTTTATCCAAGAAAGGGCCCTTCACCCTAGTATCTTCATACTAGGGGGGAGGCTCCTCACATGAACCTTCAATGTTATTAGGCCTTCTAGAAGCTCAAATACATTAGATATTACTATTTCACGCTTTTTTGGTAGTCTTAAGAGATTACTTTGAGGTCTTTGAAGGCTTGAGAAAAGGACTAGGGTGAGTAGAGATCTGAGATGACTCTTCATCTTTTAGTCATCTAAAATGGGGAGATCAAGTGTCCTATTTATAAGAAAATTTGGGACCCTATGTGAAGAAGGATGTTTGAGCAATTCATATGTGCTATTGGATCACATAGGTGGCTCGCAAAGGTAGGTACACATAGGTGTTCCACGCAGGTGGATCATGAAGGTGCTCCACGCAGGCTGGTCCACACAAACTAGTTTACACAAGTGATCCACAAAGGATGGTCTACACAGGTTGGTCCATGTAGGTGATCCACATATCTAGGACCTTTGTGAGATGGGATAAGGGGTTGCATGAAGGATCTTCACAAGATCTCTAATTCCTTTATAAAAATTTTCAACTTCCTACAACCACAACTTTTAATCTGTAAGTCTGTTTGGGCTCTACAACTAATCAAATCTAAGTCTGTAAAGCAAACTAATCCCATTTTTATGGTGTATACACCCTAGTATGGGGTTTCATGATATAAAAAATCTCTCATAATACCCTTAAAATTTTAATGTGTCAACACATTTTTATCACAAATTTTTGAAATCCATGACCTACTTCTGAAGGGAGGTTTACACCACCACAACATCATATTAGGAAGAATTTTTAAGGAATATTTATCCCTAGACATGGATTAGTCTTATAACACATGGAAATCCAATCTAATTCTTCTTTCGTTATGAAGAAAAATTTACACTCAAACTCAACATGATTTTTTTAGTGATTTTCACATCATGGGTCATTCAAAAAAGCGCATAACATGAATTTTTTGATGCTAAAAAAATTCCCCCCTTATAATTGGATTAATTTTGAGAAAAAAGAATATGATTCTAAGGTAAATATAAGGCACTTTGACACATTCCTAAATCATATGATGGGATTTGGATCTTTCTTACCAGTGAGTGGGTGCTATAACATTTTTCTAGTCTATGATGCCCAATGAGAATAATTTGACCATTTCTAGAGTCACATGATAAACCCTGAAAAATTTGTGTCTTTTAGGCCATCGCCCTAATATTTCCTAAGTTAGACATAAGATGACTTAGAAAGTGAGACTCAACTTTTATTTTGGCCTCCCTTTATGGATTTTTGACCTAAATTTTTTCTGTATTATTAATTTCAATTTGCTCATTTTTTCTTAAATCACATGGAGTGAATGTTTGGAAAGATGAAACTCGAATCTTTCCCAGGGATCCCTTTGCAATTTTTTATTCTGGTGAGCATTGCGTCTCTTTAATTGGTAGTTTAAGGTCTTACAAGCTAGACCAGTGTAACTAATGTTTTATATTGAATATATTTTCCATGAGTTATGGTGATAATGACCCAAATAGGACTTTTAGGCTAATAATACTCCAACACTTTCTGGACATGAGGAGGGAAATTTTTAAGTCATGACCTGTGAATTTTAGAACCTGAAGAGATGAAATGGTAAAATTATGCAAGGAATGATCATGAACCATGTTAAAAAAGAAACCCCCATTGCAATATTATTGGGTCATATAGAGATAAGAGGATTTTCTCATAGGGTAAAAAATTACTTTGATTAACAAACCACATTTGGAGGCATGTTATGAAAATCCATGTTTGAGGTGTTTTATGCATAGTCAAAAAAAAGGCATCCTTCAGAGTTAGGTGCTCTTATTACTTATGTCCATAGGAGGTTTGTGATGGTTTTTATTTTCCTGAAACCATGAAGTGTGGTTTGTAAAAATAATGCATATGGGGATGAATGAAACATTTATATTGGCATTTTCTATAGACTAG
Source organism: Viscum album (assembly GCA_963277665.1). Lineage (NCBI taxonomy): Eukaryota > Viridiplantae > Streptophyta > Magnoliopsida > Santalales > Viscaceae > Viscum > Viscum album. The sequence continues at coordinate 1,440,661,517 of OY728130.1, read as the reverse complement.
GGAAGGAAATTTTACTCCAATCATGAGTTTGTCAATGAAGGGACTCATGCTAGAATTTCAAGAACAAATTAGGACCATGTGTGAGAGAGAGGGGGTAGAAATTTTTTCTATGTACACTAGGACTAAAATGATATACATAAACATCACTATATATATCATTATAATGAGAATCAATCCACACATAGTTCTGAAATAAAGGTGCGATAGGAGACCGAAACCCGGAAAAGTGGTTCTCTCAGGAAAGGGTCACAATAATGTATAGTTTTATGTCATACGATAGGGATGTGAACCATGTAGTTTAACATCTTATAGAGTGGATGTTTCCCTGTAGTTTAATTTCCCGTGATAAGGACATCTGGTGTTCCTTTTACATTCTTTCATCCAGGACCAGAAAATTCATGGTGGTTCAGCCAAGAATGCTCCGACATTCTCTGGGCATGAAGAAGAAAGGTTGTAAGACATGGACTTGGGGTTCCTGAATCCTAAGGAGTGATATGGGACAAACATGTAAGGGATGAATGGAGACTATGTTTGAAAAGCAGTTTCAATTATGATGTCGTCAAAGCATACAAAGATAAGAAGATTTTCCCTGGGGATGTAAATGCCTCTGATTGACATGCCAAATTTGGAGGCGTATTATGAAAATAAATTTTTTGAGGTATATTATGCATAGTCAAAATGAAGGTTTACTTCATATTTGGATTCTATTATTTCCAATAACTAGAAGAAGTTTATGGGGATATAAGTCTTCTAAGACATGAAGTGTGATTTATGAAATGAATGTGCATGAATATGAAGGGAACATTTAGGTTGGAATTGAACAATAATGGGTAGAGTGTTATCTATATAGGTATTACGTGTATGTAATGAAGGGAATATTTATTACTAGACCTAGGATTTGGGATCCAGGCGTCACTATGTATCCTTTGGTAACATGAATCAAGCCATACATAGTTCTAGTATGGATTCCCCACACTGATCAAGTTATTATCGAGGGAGGGAGAATTTTATCATATTGTGATTGGGAAAAGATGTAGAATCTTGGAGTCACCGTGTACCTCATTAGGATTAGAATCAAGACACATGTAGTTTTAAGATACAGGTGTGGTAAAGTACCAACACCAATAATAGTGGTTTACTCAAGAAATGGCAAGAATAATGGAAAATTTAACATCGTATGAAAGGGAGATCAACCATGAAATTTAATATAATGTGGTAAGGATGTTGGTTACCTAATGTGAAGAGGAGGTATTAAGACTTTCATTGAAAAAATGACTTTAGTATGAAGTATACATAGATTAAGGTCATGGTGCTTAGACCGTGAAGTGACCCGACCATGTGAGGAGGCCCTAACCAAGATTCCTAAGATCACATGAGCTATGTGTGATGTGAGAAGAAAAGAATAGCGAGGGTTTCCCTTCTTGCACAAGGGAAATTTAAAAAAATATGGTGAAGTTATCTAGTGGATTAATTAGTTAGTAAGGAGTAATATGACATGAATTAATGACATGGAGTCAAACATTAGCAAAGGCAATCGTACTCGGGTCCAAAATTTGTGGTTGAGCCTGAGACAGAAGGTTTAGGTGTCGCTAACTATCCTGTAGCAATAAGAATCAATATGCACATTGTTCTGGGTAAGAATTATCTACATTAATATAACTAATATATAGGGAATGGGGTAGAAATTATCATATTGCAGTTAGACCTGGATATAGGATCTGAGTGTCACTACGTATCTCATCAAAGAGAGAATCAAACCACATGTAGTTATCATCATTAAACGTAGTTTAACAACATGTGGTAAGGATGTAAGTTTCATTTAAGGAGTGACAATAAGGTATGTGGGGATTATGTATTAAAATCTACCCATGTGTTTGAGAAATCATCTCATAAGAGGAGTTACCTAGGATTTCGTTAAATCATCTCATAAGAATAGGCATCCCATGATCATCACACGAGGATTCATAGTCTTATCACCTAGGACATCCTATGCTTGGAACATAGGGTAAGACTATATTTTAACATCATGTGCTGAAGGTGTTTTCATAGAATTTAATGTCTTGTGACTTTGATGATATGGATCGTTCCTTTTAGGGTTGTGTAGTAAGGACCACTCCTTACAATTTAACATTATGTGGAAAGGATGAATAATATCTTTTAGTTTTGAGTCATATGACTAGGACCATACAACATCGATTGCATTAAATATTTCATGATAAATCTTGAATTGGTAGGGGGTGTAGTACAATCAAATTCCATGGTGATCAATGAATATGCTCCATTGGAATAGACCTTATGGATAACAAAAGGTCCTTCCATTTTGGTTCAATATTTGGAAGTTTATTCATAGGCATCATTGAGGTCCTGAAGACCAAAACTATTTCCCCTTACAGAAATGAACAAAGGTGGAATTTCTTGTTGAATTCTTGAGATATTCAGTTTTGGTGAACCTCTAAATAATGCAAGGTGCAACGTATCTTCTCATTGAGCTGTTCTAATTCACCCAAATTCTTATGGGACTAATTTTTTGTAGACAAATGAGCTCAAATGGAAATGCACGGTGAAGAAAATTGGACTTCAATGGGAAAAATTGCTTATGTCCCGTATACTAGTGAATACAGGGCCACCTACATAGTAGTAAGAGTTGTGGTATAGTATACCCACAAGGCATGTATAAGCTTTTCGGACCAAGATTTATTATCTTTCTCTACCATTTTCTAGAATATGTTCGATAGGGATTTTTTTAAAGACTTTATCTATCCATTTTACACTACATTATAGTGGGATTAATGGTTAGACTCAATGTTATATTCTTGGTACAACCTTTTCAATTCAAAATAATAGAAGTTGGTGTCGTTTTCTGTCAATATTATACGAGGGACACCAAACCTGGTAATAATGTTTAACTTCACAAATTTTTTGATGATTTTTGTCCCAAATTATTTGAGGGGCATTACTTCATCCCATTTTGAGAAGAAGTCCATAGTAGTGAGGATATATTTAAACTATCTGGCTATAGAGATAGGGTATGATCCCATAATATCCATTCCCCATATGGAGAATGAACATGAGTATTTGGTAGTGTGACACAACTATGGGGGGGTTGATGGATGAAATTTAAATTCACTTGATAGGGATGACCCTTTTTAGTGAATTATGTACAATCCTATATCATAGAAGGCTAGAAATATCCAAGCCTTCTGATTTGGTGAGAAATCTTAGTCCATGACTAATGGGTTCCAAAGGTACCAATATGGGATTCTCACATAATAGAGATAGTATCCTCTCCATAAATTCTTCTGAGGAGGATCCCATAAAATCCTCATTTATAGAGGACCTTCTAATGACCTGAGCTGTCATAGAGGGTAAAATTAACTACCCGCTATCAGATTTTATCTTTTCTAGCTCTGTCCGATAAAGATTCCCACTTTAGAGATAGTATAGGATGAGAATCATCCAACCATTCATAAGATTATTTAGTTAAGGGGTATAATTGACCTCATTGATCTCTTCTATGACACTCTAAACAAATGACAATACCATTTTGAGATGTGCAATGATGATGAGTGTT